>VZTD01005548.1:500619-759936 GCA_013397725.1 Rhagologus leucostigma | reverse complement strand
CCGGGTCAGCGGGCACGGTAGCAGCCGCCGGCTGTCGCCGCGGGTGACTCAGAGCTGCCCGGGCAGGGCGGGCTGGAGATGCGCCTCTCCGCCGGGCTCCGGGCAGCCGCGGGAGACTGACTGAGCTACAAAGAAGTTTCCTTGGCGGCGGCGCGACGCTCCCCCATGCACGCCTCCGGCCGCCGGTCCTGGAGCGCTACTCGGCAGGCGCCCGGCGCCGACCCCGCCATGGAGCCCCGCGCGGGGCTGCACAGCAGCCCGGAGCTCAGCCGGGCCAAGCGGCTGACCGTGGGGGAGCTCTGCTCCCTCTTCGAGGCTCGCTGCGCCGCCGTCGCCGCCGCCGCCGCCCGTCAGCTGCCCGACCGGCCGAAGAGGGGCTGCCGACCCCCAAACGGGGTTCTGCCGCCCGTCATCCCTCGGCTCACCGTCACCGCCGAGGAGAGCGAGGAGGCGCAGGGCAGCCCTCAGGCGCGGCCGGCGCGGCCGGAGGGCGGCGGGCTGAGGACGGGCAGCTCGTTGCACCTGCAGTCCCGCAGGCTGTCTAACTCCTCGGTCTCCTCCACCGGCTCCTCGTCCCTCCTGGAGGACTCGGAGGACGATGTGCTGAGCGACACGGAGTGCAGGAGCCAGGGCATCGTGCACTTGGAGCACGGCGAGGACACCAGCCAGGTAGGGGCGCGGGGTGAGCGGTTCGCTCGGGACGTGCTGCCCCCTCCCCGGGCCAGCCTGGCCGGGCAGCTGGGCGCCTCCCGGGCTCCTCAGGGGCTACCAGTTGCTCCTGCTTGGAGTGAGGTTTCCGTGGCCTAACTCCACGCAAACTCCGGGAAACTCCTGTCCTGGGCCGGCAGCAGTGCGCTGCGGTGCGCAGGCTGCTGCGCCTGTTGGAAAAGCGCATCTGCACGTGGGCTCCTCAAAAACCCGGCCAGGTGTGCGCTGTTTCTTTCTGCTATGGAATTGTACTTGATGTCCCAGGAATATGGGGGGATGTTTTTTGATCATAAGTGGGTTGTTTTTTCTTTTTTCCAGTCTCCTGTGTCAGATGCTCAAAATAAAAAATTTCCAGGCATTTCCCAGCAGGTATTTTTTTGTCTATTTCAGTCCTAGAGTCTGTGGTTGTCAATTTTTGAGCTGCTTCTTGCTGTGAGCATGACAGGAGATGGGGAGGAGCTTGGAATGGATAGAATGCATGCTTTTGTCCATTCTGGCAGCAACACATTCTTCTCAGTAAATCCCCTCTGTAATTTGGCTGCTTTCATCCACGAAGTGCACTTTTAAAGGCATATAGTTAGTTGCTTTTTCATGATCTTTGATGTATATTTGCCTGACTCCATATAGCGTGCTTCTCAGGCTTTTGTACCTGAAAAATGTAGCTTTAGTGAATTCCCCCTCCCACCTTCATTGACACCGCAGCTTAAATTGTTGTTCTACTGCCGCCTCATTGGTGCTGAATTGTTTTCAAGCAGAACATATGCTTTGATAAAAAATGTATAATGAAGAAGTAATGCAACTTGTAGGTGATACCTCCAGCTGGACTTTTCTCATGGTAATTGTGGGTTTGCTGCTTTAGAGGACACATAGTACAGGAACTAAAATGCTGTGCACAATATTGGTTTTGTTTGCATCAACTTGTGGCCTGATTTTGGAAGAGAAAAAAAAAGGGTTTTGTACTTTGTCATGTTGGTTATCAAGAAACCTGTAATAATAATACTTACTTTGTATTTTTGATTCTGAGATAGAATCTGGTTTGCAGGGGAAAAAATTACTGTTGTTTTTGCTTTCTTTTCTAAAATACATGCTATGCAATTTTGTGGAAGTAGCAGGAGGATAGAAATTAAAGATAATAAAGGGCCATAGGATCATTTGATTCAATATCCCTGCTATTGCAGTATGTGTGGTTAATGGGGAGCAAGAATTAAGTGATGACGCTTCAGCAGTAAGAGAGCTCTGAGATGGCATCGTGGCATCTGGTTAAACCGTCTGTGAATATAGACTGAAGCAAAACTGATTCTTCAGACGAGAAGCCGTGCTACCTCAAAGGTTATGCTTCTGCATCTCTGAAGTTATTGGTACTGAATACAATATTGAGACCTAAACGGCTGGGAGTGTATCCTTCCCTGTAGTCTGACATGCATGTATGTAAGACAGCCTAAGTTGTGAGGAGCCTAAGGATGTGAGTGGTACTACTTTCTTTTAGGAAGTCTTTATAGTCACCTTTTAATTACAAGAAACTAAAATATTAAAAGAAGACGATCTCTAACATTGGTTTACAGACACACTGAAACTACCTGTATTATAAATGTTTTAAACTCTGAGAGACTGTCCTGTTCATTTAGGTGTGTAGGAAATGGAGAACTTTGACAGTGTTATAATAATTCAGATTTTGAAAAGGTTTTTGCAGTTTTCCAAAGTTTAGTGCAGCTGCAGGACTGTTTAATGCCTCCTTGGTAAAGTAAGTATTCCCTCAACTCAAGTAAAATACTTGATGTTTTAAAAGGCTGAGTTACATTTTCATACCTGCAGTGTAGGGGAAGATGGGGCAAACTGTCCACCAGGAACTTGCATTCTGATTGATTTTCTTTATCTCATTATCCCTTCTGTGGCAAGTTGTCAAACCAGAGCAGGGACTGGTTCCTAGGACTCCAAACCAGCAGAATTTCATGGCACTACCTAATAAATTAAATGGGCTCCCCTGCTCAGTGGCTGCTTACGTGGTTCATCCCTCCCTTCCTTGCTGCACTACCCACCAAGAGCTCAAATCCCAGGAATCTGCTGTTTCTCCTGTGGTCAGGTGCACTGCCCGTCATCTCAGGTGGCTGCACTGTTGGCTCACCAGTACCTGGAGGCATCCAGGACAGTTCTTGTGGTTGATGTCTTTTGTTACTGGGCAGTGCTGTGACACTCATGATCCCTGCACTCAGCTGTCCGCTCTTGTTTCTTTAACAAAGCGGTGACTTCAAACCATGCCAAAGTTGGAGTCTATGCTTTGAACCTCTGGGGGTTCAGCTTTACAGGTTGTGTCCTTTCAGCTCATAAATCTTGAAGTAGGATGAAGGTTTGGTTTAGAATGGAAGGCTTTGGATTCAAGGCAGGCACATGCAAGTGAGAATAACTACAGATTTTAGGATAACCTAAGGAATGGTTTTATATTTTGAAGATTTTATTTAGAAGCAATTTGGCACATTTTGTTTATATTTATTGTTTTCAGTGTATTTTAATAGGTGATGGCTTGTTCTGACAGTGGAACAAAAAGGATAGAGACTTTTCTGAAGGAAACTGAAATCAGAGGTGGGCCAAAGTTATTGTTTCCTAATTCATTGGAAATTTTGACATTTTAAAATTTCTCTTGTATTGGGGAATTCCCTGAGACTTTTCTCTGGAAATGTTAGAACTTAATTTGGAGCCTGGCACCTTATGATGAAGCTCAGACCAGTGCTCAGAGAACTGCTGGGCTGTCAAGCTTACCAGGCTCTCCAGTGCCTACCAGGGACCTTGGAAACTTGCCCAGGTCTTCAACTGTGGGAGTAGAAGTTCTGATAATGTTCCTGTTATCAGAGCTTCAAGGCTTCCATCTGGAGACCCAGGAACTTGAGACCTGAGCTGAAGAAGGCCCTCCCAGGCCTCTCTACTGTTGACCCGGAGATCAAGACCCAGGTGAGTCTGAAGTACTGTGGGCTCTCAAGCTATCTGTGCAGGACTGTGTGTGAGATGGGAAGCTCAGGAGCCTCTGTGCTCAGGGCTTGCTGCCCTGGAGTTCTCAGGCCTTAAATCCCAGGGTGATATGCCTGGGTGTGGTGTCTCTCTGACTGTATTCCTTGGAGGACAGTTCTCCTTGGCAGTTCACCTGGCAAACAACTTTCCAAGAGGATGAGTGATTCAGTTAAGTGTTTCACAGAGCATTCTGGGTTGGATGGATTGACACTTCATGACAATGTTAAATTTCAGTTTCTTCTTGAGCACAGTACGTGGGCATGTCCCTGGAGTGTTAGGGCCCATGTGGGGGCAGTGAATACCTTGGGACCGATGGCTGATGGTGACAGCGCAGTCCCAGCCTGGCTCCGCTGGGACCAAGTGGTGTTTGCATCTGGGCAGGCCCACCTTTGAGAGAAGCTCCGTGGGTGGTGTTCCAGTTTCTCTGCATAAGTTATTAATGCCATTTTGCAATAATTAGCAGAGGCTTTGAAATTGGGCTGTCCTGGCTTTCCTGAAGGAAGCGCCTTCCCACAGTGAAGGGATGGAAGTATGAGAGAAGCCTACTCTGCTGCTGTCCTGGTTGTTCAACTTGGGGTTCAGTGAAAACCAATTGTGCAAAGTTGCGCTAATGGAAACTGCATAATGCCATATTTGGAGCTTTGTGAACCTTGGCAGTTAACTTAAAAGAAAAATTATTGGCTGTTTTTTAAACAGCCAATTGACAGAATAGATTTTACCCTATGGCAAAAGCTAACATTCCTGCCTTCCCTTGCATTTAAATGGGAAGCATACTGCTGTAGCCTTGCTTCATGCCATCTGGGAGGTGTATATACACAGCTGAATCTTGCAGTGAAAACACCAGTGGTGCGTTTATAGTAATGGAAAGAGTACAAGAGTTACATATTTTTGTCTTCATTCTGTGAATGAGCAGTTTTAAGAAATACAAAGTCTGGTTAGCACCTTCTTTGTTGGGATAGATACTTTAAAAAGTGGTTTTCACAGAGAATAAGCACCATGATAATGTGCAGCAGCCTCTTGTCCTCTTTATAGGAGAATGTTATTTGCTAGATAGAAACATGCCAAATAAATCTACTCATTTTCATAACTGTGACCTGTCATTCCAAATTCCTAGAACTGTAACCATGAGAACAGCTGACAGTTTGCTAGAGAAAAAGCAGTTCAGTTCTTGCCTGCGATTATACTAGTCCAGAAACGTTGGGGGATATCCATTAGTGAAGTACATTTGGTTTGGTTTCACTGATCTTCTTGATATTTTTCGTAACATCAAGTACCTTAAAACGGACAAGTGTGAAGAAAGGCACACACACTTAATAGCTAACTAACTAAATAAATTAATAAATACAGAATGAAAGTTTCAACTACTTTGGCTCAGGGGTGGGTTACATAAGCTAATGCAGTAGAATAAAATTGTTATTTTTAAATGAAGAATAGGAATGACGGGATGACATAAGTAAGACTGTTAATGGGATTTTAGCCTACTCTCCAAAGGAAAGAAAGCTTGTGTAATCACTCTATCAATTCCATTTCAACAGCTTTAGTAGGTTTCAGCCAAACTTGGCAGTGACATAGACATCTCAAAGTTTCTTCAAGAGCTCTCTAAAGTTTCACAAAGGTCAGACTGAGTGGAAGAGAGGAAGCCAAAATAAGTGCGTACTTTTTCTTCTCTGGGAGAGAAGGTGCCAGAAAAGCTGAACAGCTGTCTTCTGTATTGCTTATTGACTGGCAAATTGGCATGGGTGGCATACTGGCTAGTCCATAGGTGCTTCCATGCTGGATCCAGCTGCAGCAGGTAGTGTCTCCTGTCCTGAGGGTAATTAGGAGAAAGTATGGGAGGGATCATACAGTGCTGTGGGCTGGTGAGGTTAGGGAATGTGGAAGGTGCTAATTGAGGCACAGGGGAGAAAGGGAGGAAGTTATGAGGAGGTATAGAAATGTTGGGGAGATTGGAGGGCTTTTGAAATGAGTTTATAGAGGACAGTGACAAGCTGTGGATACTCTGATAAGGGTGCAGGACAGTAGATACCAGTCAAGTAGAAACTAAGATTCACTGGTGTGCTGCTCATTACACAGCTGCTTTTAATGGAATACATTTCATGCTTCTAAAAACATGCAGGTTTATAGTGACAGTCCCAAATACTGAAATCCTCCTATTATATACTGAACAAATTTGAGGTGAACAGCAGTAATGTTCCACATTTGCACAGTTCTTGGAACAAAATTCTGAAGGAGCCTTCTCTCAGTTTGAGGATGAATTCTTCACCACTGTACACTGCAGTGGTGGAGTATATCAAAACATCAGCAATATCAGGTCTAATAGTGACTGTTTATTAGTAATGTGGATTCTTGTCTATGAGGAAATGACTTAGCTCTTACCAAATCAGTTGAGAGGCAATTAAATGTCTTATCAGATAAGAGTTTCTAATCATGGATATATCTGAAATGGTGACTTAGAGGTTACAAGATTCTTCTCTTCTGAATCAATTTTGCTCTGATAATTTTGATTTTTCGTATGTTAAAGGACATCTGGTTTGGGCATACAGTCTAAAATTGAAAGAACTCTGTGATAACTTTTTCCTTATGGGCCTGCTGTATTGGGTGTGTTGTAGAAGTTTCTCTGTATGTCCACTTTTATAGTTCAGACCTCCTTATAATGCTTGTTACAGCTGGAAAGGTGGGAAAAAATTAACAGCAACTCCTCATCATTTGGTGGTGCATATTTAACGAGGTCATAACTAAGTGTATTTTTCTCAAGCTATCATTGACTCAGCAGATTTATTTGTGAAAACCCATGCCAGTCTCAAAAGGAATAAGGGTAGTGCCTGGAGCAATAGTATGGAAATTTTGCATGTCTGTATATTTTTTGGGTTCTGACACTATTACCCTGTTAGACTGATTGGATTAGAGTGAATAGTTCTTAATTGATTAATTTAATTACCACGTGTAATTAATGTGGTAGTTAACATATTCAGAAATTACCTCAACTCACATCTAAAGTTTATTATAAATGGAATGTGTTAAAGTGGATCAGTTTGATTAAATGCTCACAGTGAGCTGCAATTTAATGTTGGAAGCTGAAAATGCACATTGTATTTATGTGGTAAATAGCTGTTTTGTTTAGCAGTGGCTGGGAGAAAAGCTAAGGATCATCATATGGCGTTTTGTAGTGATTATCTATAAAATGTGGTGGAAAAAAAAATATCGCTAACCTTACACATCTTGGAAGGAAAAAGTGATCTTGCATACAGCAGCAGTCGGGTCTGTCTCCCTTCACAGTCAGGGTAGTTCTTGCAGCAAAAGGGGGCTGAGGCAGAGAAAATTGGCTTGTCAGTCCACGTTAATTTGGATCTTGCATAGCGTAGGTTTAAATTGAATTTTTAAGTTCTCTTCTCTACCAACAGAGCTTCGTCTCAAAAGCTCTCAAGTTGGGTAAGATGGCATTCTCTGTCCAAAGCATAGTATACCTGGGGAAAAATATCATAAAAAAAGGAAGGGAGTGGGAGCAGGTGTTAGTCTCCATCAACTCATTCTGAACAAAATCACAGGGAAGAGGGAGAGGCTACCTGTTCATCCAGTGTCAGGCTAGCAAATACTTTGGCATACTGTTTCCAGTGCTTAACTGATTCATTCCTGTCAGAATGGAGAATGCTTTCTAGGATAACACGTAACCAGCAGCATTTGGGTGGATTTTTGTACTGATGAATGGTGAGCTTCTCACAAGGGATGGAATCTTCTACATTTCAAAAC
Organism: Rhagologus leucostigma; assembly: GCA_013397725.1. NCBI lineage: Eukaryota > Metazoa > Chordata > Aves > Passeriformes > Rhagologus > Rhagologus leucostigma. The sequence continues at coordinate 752,481 of VZTD01005548.1, read as the reverse complement.
ATGGAGGTGTGAGAAGGTGTGTGATGCTATAGAAACCTACCCTGAACCCATCAGGCCTGGCTATTGTTGCTCATTAGCAAATCTTCTATTCCTTGACAAGTTTGGGAAGAAGTTATCCAGAGACAAACTGGCAGTCATTTGAAGCAGTGATCACAGACTTGACATGATCCAGCTTTAGAGCTTGGGACAGACTCTCCAAGCCAGTTAGTGACTATAGCAAGCATGACACATACACTGCTTTGTGGGAGCTTGACATGAACCCAGAATCTAGGAACACTCCATATTCACAGGCCAAAATATCCAAGTAAGCTGATGCAGTGATGCAAACACTTTAAACTGTTTACCTCAGCCCACTAATACCGCCTTTATTTTACTCACATTCAACTTCAGTCTGCTGTTCTTATTCAGCCTTCTGACCTCATCTGTAACATGAGCCACATTTGTAACAGAGGTGTAGTTACAGGTGGTAAAGAATATGTATAGAAACATGTTATGTCTGGGTGTCGTTGGTACTGAAATGTGTCTGATTCATCCAGAGGATTAACAGGAAGCTGGGATGTTGGAGAACTGTGTGAGTAAGTTAGTGGGAATGGCACAGTTCACTTGGGATGTATCAGCAGAAACTGCTTCATACAACTTTATACGTACTTCATACAACTTTCATGTGATAAGAATAATGCCTCTTGATAAATTACATTGACCATTGCATAGAAAGAGAAAGTCTTTGTTTTCAGTGATGGTAGAAAATCATCGTACATTATCAGTATAACTGATTTTGTCTCCTGGTCTCTGCCACATCCCAGCATAAAGCGATCCAGTCTTAGTTATAGCTGCATTCACTACTCTGAGCTGCTACAGAGAACACAGCTTTCTTTGTGTCTCAGCTCTTTTCAGGCAGCTCCATACAGCTGAGAACACTGCAGAGGTTCTTTCTAGTGATGTTCACTCGAGACAGCACATCTTTTCTGTGCTCTACTTTGTTTGCTTCTTGTGGTGGAGTGCTGAATCAAATGCAGGCTTCTACTTCTCACCTTTGAAGTGCTGGTGCTAGTCAAAGTCTGTGTGTTGTGGGCACACAAGGGATCAATGGAGTGCAGCTGGGAGGAATGTGTTCAGCCATCCCACTCCAGGCGCAGGAGGTGAGCTCGAGGAGGCTCAGCTGTGCATGAGGCAGCTGTGAACTGGGTTTTCCCATGCAAGAAGGCATTTCTCACCAGCACCAGCCAGTGCTGGCTCACTCTGCAGCACATACTTTGGAAATGGAGGGAGCATCGTTGCCATGTGTCAACACTTTCCACTACTGGAACCTCTTCAGATGCTCTGAAATCACCACTCTGCTGAAAATCTTCGAAGATCCTCTGAGCATGTGGCACAGGTAGTGGTACTGTCTGGTACTTTCAAATGACCAGTCTTACGAGTACTCACATTCCAAAGGGGAGATGCAAGGTTCTAATGCAGGCTACTCAAGAGCAAAACTTTGGAGATGAGGGAGGTAAGAGGGTTGTGATAGGTACAGGTTATGTACAGGCAGACAAGGGGAATGACTGGGAGTGGTTGGGAAGGCTACTGGAAATGCGAGAGGAAGGACTAGAGGGAAGAGCAAAACTTAAAGGGCAAGCAGACTATTGCTTTAAAATTCAATGAAAACACATTCTCAAAAAAAGCAAGGGAACATGTGACAACTATATTAAGAAATCATCAGTCAAACGTTGGAAGTGTATGTAATGAAAGAACTCACGTGCCTGCAGTGTGGGTATGTTAATGTTCTACTGTCTTTCATTACAAGCAGGCGTAGCACTTGATGCACAGAATTCATGACTTTCAACTGTTTTGTATTTCCAATCAACTCAAAGGACAAGTTACAGTTCCACAGTGATTGATGACATGTATTGCAGAACCTCTGTTTATTCATAGATAGCTCTGCAGCAGATCACAGGAAGGGAAAGACTGGCTTCCCAATTTAACACTGCTGGATGCTGATGTGGGGAACTGCTGCCTTTCACAGTTTCACAGTCCCTCTTTGCCTGGGAAGAGACTAGGCAAGTTATTTATGCAGACTTTCACCATAGCCAGTACTTGTATTTTTCTCATTCTCCTTTTGACTGACTTGAGAGTGAGCCTTACTAGCAAAAACACTGAACATTTGTACATGCAACCAAAGTTAATGGGAGCTGTTCTACAACACTGTTCTACAGTATTGTATAACACTGGGTATTAGGAAAAGCAAAAACCGACACCTCACATTAAGCTTTCAAAATTAGTGGGTACTTTTCATATTAACTTATCTTTCCTTCAGTATTTTTCCCTATAAGATATGAATAAAACACTTAACAGGTTGTGGAAACAAATTCACTAAAATTTGGGAAACAGTCTACTGCTGCAGTAACGGTTGCCTTTAAGTTTGTACCGAAAACTTCAATTCTGAAAATTTCTAACTTTTGAGTACTCAGTTTTGCATTTAAGACATTTTTAAAGTTCCAGCAAAAATGTAATTCTGGATCTGAATGTGCTCCAGGAGCAGAAGGTGCTGACATCTGGCAGTGATGTTTCATCCTCCCTCTGTTCCCAAAGCACTCACTGTGGAGCGAGGCGGCACTGCCTGGCCCTGGTAACATGCCTGTGCTGGAGAGGGCACTCACAGCAGGGCTGCACTTGGACAGACTCTTCAGGTCCCAAGACAGGTGCCCTCTGGTGTGGGGAAAACCTGGTTCACAGCTGCCTCCTGCACAGCTGAGCCTCCTCAAGCTCACCTCCTGTGTATGGCTGAACACATCCCTCACAGCTGAGCTACACTGATCCCTTGTATGTGCTGTGCCCAGCAGTCTCCACAGAAGGTAATTAAATACTAGTGAGAGTCTACTGCAAATTAATTTGAGGTTCTTACAGTTTGCCAGACTTTGTCAGGTTGACTTCTCCTCTTCCCATTGCTTGCTCTTGCTTTGAAAACTCTCCTCTTCCTAGATTTCAGGTTCCTTCCTCAAAATTCAAGGTTAAAAAGCTTTTCAGAGGATTCATTAGAAATTTTGTAATGGGGCCAATATGAATCTTTTTCTAGCCTTTGAAACAGCTCAAGTTTTGTTAGAGTTGTTCAATCTGAAGCAAACCAAACAGTTTTAGCTCTTTTATGAGGTGGGTAACTTAGAGCAAATCACCGGAGAATGAAACACATATAAAGAATTCTTGTGCATTGGTGCTTTGGTGGTTGTGCAGGAAATCTGGGTTTTGAGACCCTGATCTTCTGAAAGAGGCAGAGCTAGAGCAAGCTTGTACGGCCTTTGTACTCTTCTCCATCATTGTATGCTTATGTGATGCAGCAGAAAGGATAAAAATCTGTGTGAACAGTGTTTTTGCATGCAGATCAGCTGTTACCTTGTGCAGGGTTTGAGTGGGTTGTTGGCTAAGTGCACTTGACCTGAATATTCTAATCACGATAAGCTCTGCTTGGTGTGGGCTCCCTCCTTTGCCACGCATGTGTGTTCTGTAGAAACAGCATCGCTGGCCCCACGAAGGGTCAGCTTTGTTCAGAGGAAGATGTAATCTGAAGGAATTAAGAAACCTTCCTACGCTTCAGCTCTCACTTTTCATAGTGCAAAATCCTGAGCATCAGAATTTTGAGCTGATGATTTGATACAGTTTGTATTGTCTTGCTCTGTGGCATTTAAATAAGGACCCTTTTTGCCTTCTTTGTACCAACCCAGAAGGAGTAAGCTATTAAATCCTCAGGTACTCATTTCAGGACAGATCCTGCCATTCTGTTGAAAAAATCTATGAAAGGATTTTTAAATGGAGACTCCTGACTTTCAGGTGCTTTTGCCTATCTCTTGCTCATGATGCCAGCAGGGCTAGCAAAGGCAGTCAGTATTAAAAATAATGAAGCCATATTTTATATGTTAGGAAGAAGTAAGCCTTTAGAGTTCTCTCTGGCCTAATGGTCTTCCTGGATTTGGGCACTAATCAGGCCCCTATAACAGTTTCATGAGTTGTTTTCCCAAAATTTTTAGCAAGACCAAGGAGAATTATGTGCCGTCAGCAAAGACACCAAGAAAGGGAGCAAGTCCTGAGCTCTCTAACAGTCCAGTGCTTGTTAATCACTATGCCAACAGTCTCCAAGTCTTTTTCCAGTGTAGGACTGGCTGATGTCCTGAGTATGGTTTCCCATTCCAATATTAAAACTGGAGTGACAGATAAGTAATCATCTTTCTTCTGTCCCTGTTTATCCATTGGGATTTTCTGCGTTATCTCTAGAAATATGTCCTCTTGCATTGCTGTAGCTCTGTGTCTTGATCCTTGTCTGCCTTTTCAGTCCTCTGACTTTATAGGCAACAGTCCTGTCTGGGACTATAGGATGGATGTAGCAAGTCACCAGTATTCTTTTTACAGTGCATTCTTCAAGAAAAAGAGTAGATGGGCAGCAAAATCAGTCTTTGCTTGTGAGGTAACTTCTCTGCATGGCCTATTCCCCTGTGTAGGTCATCACCCATATGCAAATGACATTTCATTGTCTGTCTTCTCTTTGTTGAGCCCTGATAAATTGATATTGGTTGCTCTTGGTTTTGCTACCTATGTCCAATCTGGCACAGGAGCTGTTGCTTGCTCCATATTTCAGGAGGCTGGTGTAGGTGGTTGTGCAAGATGCAGGAGTGTGGCTTGCAGTTCTGTTGCTAGGAGCCAACAGTATGAAGTTCTTTGAAGTTTTATGGGGGTTTTTTATCTCTTTTACTATGAGATAAGAATTTTGGTAGATAAATTGTCTTTATAATAAACTACACCCTGTTCATTTTACTTTATTTTTAGGTGGGTTTACATCTTAATAATTGGCAGTTGAGGTTTGTGCTTCTACAAAGGTGGGATCTCCAGTATCCTGGTGGTGAACACACGTTTACCTTCAGGGCAGAGGAAACATGCTCCATAAAACACACACACACTATTGTTCAAACACCCACAACTCTTCAGGAAGACAGATGCCTTGTTTCAGTTTCAGTCTCTAGTTGAATCACTCGTGCTTATGTAAGGTCTGAATTTGGTTCCCTTTCTTAAGGCTACATTATGGAAATTAAAATCATAAAGAATCCTTTGTCTATGGGGCTACCTGCTACTGATACAGAGGAGGAATTCAACTCACCTCTCTTATGCTGCTCTGTTAACAGAAAGTCTCTTTTGATCCTTTAGTTTTGCTCAAGGGAGAAGTCATCTTTCTCTGGATTCCTTACATAGTTCTTAGGGCTGACTTGAGGATAGAAGAGTTTCTCTGATCTTAAGTTTGCTTCAAAAACAATCAACTACCTTGTAAGCCTCTCACTCCAATGGGATAAGGTGAAGGGTCCTCATTACCATAGAATTACGGGTTTCTTCATCATTGCCACATTCCATTAATAGGAGCGTGGGTTTTTGGTTGGGGTTGTTATTTTTTTGTTTGTTTGTTTCAAAATCCTTTCAGCAGAGTGGTTTGGAATAATCTCACAGTTACCACGTTGAAGCTCGGAGTTATTAAAGTGGTTGAAGGATGTGGCTTTCCCCTAGGTAAATACCACACCCCTCTCAGTAACAGTGCCTATCGCATGTTGACACTTGCATTCCTTTGCAAGGGGTGGGCCCTGTTTGAACAGTGCAGTGCACCACAGGTGAAGCAGTAACTCCTTATGCTTCTTTAGAGGATAATGAAAGGGGCAGTTCAGAGGGGACAAGGAAGGAGAGGTGGAGTACTGGACTTTGTCTTGTGATAGAAGAGCAGATGGCAAACTGCTACCGGTGTATGTCCGGTCTGTTTTTTACAGGACATATTTTTAGACTCTAATAATCCTTTTCACTTAACACTGTATTACTGCTTATTTGAGTACTTGACTGTCTTATTTGAGTGCCTCTAATTTAGTTTACAAGCACTAATTACTTAAATTATTCAGCAGTATTATGAAGTAGAGTTGTTATAACCTGCAGTTGTGGGAACTGGAGCAGAGAAAGGGCACATATCTGGACCTGGATTCCATACTGAAGCAGTGAAATTTGCTCAGATCTTTTGCAAGTGAGTGGCCGACAGTTTAGGGTGTTAGAAGCTGAATTATCGTGGTAGGAAAGAAAAGTTATGTAAAAACATTTAAAAAATCAATACCTGTCAGTAACCTCTATATATATGTAGATATATACATGCAGTTGTACAATAATTTTAGAAACCCTGATTTGCAGACCAGTATTTGTATGAGGAACTTAATTTTCTAATTGAATGTTTTAATACTTTTTAGGAAATGGAATTAAAGGGCAAAAAGGGTTAATGTAACTTTCTTTGCAGTCCTGCAGGACATAAGTCTCATAAGATCATTGATGAACTATCTTGGTGCATATTACAAGGACTCCTTTAAAAGTATTGCAGCTCACTGACACTGGGAGCAGCCCACTTCTGTCTTGGTGGCAGATCTGTCCTGTGACTGAGTTAGACCATGATTTCACAGGCATTTGTCAAGCTTGTTTTAAAACTCATCCATACCCCAGAAAGCCCTTTTCTCATATCTTGCCTAAATATTTTGGGTTTGTTGCAAATTAAAGCCATTTGTTCTTGTCCTTCCCAGTGGTCATAGAGAACAATTGACTGCTCTTATAATTATGAAACCTTGTCATGTATTAGAAGACAGTAGTCGTGCTCTCAGGATAAATAAACAGTTATTTTGACCTCAGCAATATATTTGTTATTTGTCCTTGAATTTTCCCCCAGTATGTCAAAACTTTCTTGGAAGAGTGACTAAAATGGAGCACAATCATCACAGGTAACCAATAGGTACTTACAGCAACCTTAATTCTGTCCTTGTGCTTTCTATCCTTTCCTGTAGAAAAAATGAATTACCGCACAATAGTCTTCCACTGTTACATTTCTTTCAGGCAGAATCTCCCAAGTTGTGTGGGATGCAGCTCCTGGGGCCCTTACATGAGGATGTGTTGAAAGCAGGGTAAGCTTTCAACATGTGTCCACTGACCCAAACTGCTTGGGATAGGAAGAGAGGGGTCTTTGACCAGTTAGTAGAAAACAATTTTGCAATTCCTGTTGGATGGTAGTGGTTTCTGGCAAATAGGAAAGCGTAAGAAAGGATAAGCATTAAAATTTTCTTTATTTCTCTTTGTCTGTTCAGACTGGAGATTCTGCTGTGGCCACTGAGTCACTGGGATGTTAAAGTGGTGGTGAGCCTGGCCCTGAACTGCTGGGCAGAGCTGTGTCTCCAGGCAACAGACTGCACCACCATTGCAAGTAAGATGAAGCACATGCTGAGCTTCCTTCCCAAGTTCACTCAGGGGAGATTAGCTTCTTGAGGTTGTTTCCTGGCTTCTTGCCGGAACACAGTCTCTCTTGATGTTATGCAGAAACCACACTTGATTTAAACGGATTGGCACTTGTAGTACATTTGGATTTGAGGTCGTGCACAGTTCACAAATGTCACATTTGCACCTTAACAAATTGCAATTATGTTTTAGTCTAAATTATTTATTGGTCTATGCACAGAGAAATGTGGATCTGTTGTTGTTTTAAGTATTCCTGAATATTCATCCTCTCTGGAACTGATAATTCTGTGTCCTACCTGATAGGCTGTTTGGCTTATTTTATCATGTAAAGAGTGTTGTCTTTCTAGATGTCCCCTTCTCATGACTGGAGATGTCAGTCAGTGACCCCTGAGTTGTGGAGGATGGGCAGAGAATTGTCAAATTGCTAGACTGTTTCTGAAGATTTAAACTGCAGTTGTTTTGGAGGTTAAGAGAGATTTCTTTCCTTCTGCCACACCATCTGCTAAAGTGATGTTTGATTTACCACATATCTGTTCTGGGTGATGGACAGCCTGAATAAATCTTGAATGTTTGGGCTCTGAGTCAGTTTTCCTATAGTGAGGAACTTTCCATTTCCTTTTTGGATAATAACACTTCGGTTTCCAGCAAGGCTGATGTTCTGGCAGAACCCTGGTAGGGGCACAATGTTGTTGGTTCAGCTTTCCTGTGCTCAGTAGGGACAGGTGGCAGAGCTCCATCCTGTTAGAGAAGCAGTGTCTTTCAGAGCAGACCACAAGCTCTGAAAATAGGGATAATGGCCGTGTTTAATGTCTGCTATGGAAGGTAGACAGTTCAGTATCCCTTAGAACAGAAAACATTTATTCTTATTGAAGTAAAATCTGTCTTTCAGTCAACAGTATCAGATTTTACGACATATCTGTGAGATAAATGAAGGAAACCCTTGTGACAGTGCAGTTTTGAAGCCATCTAATTACTTTATTATTTTGTCTTTTGGCCTGGGAATAATGTAGACATTGTAGATATTTCAGTTAGTAATAACCAGAAACAAAATGCTGACATAGATTCCTGCAGAATAGTCAGCAGACTGTGGCTCTTGATGCTGTTTGTAGGAAGGCTTTTGCTTCTTTGTAGTTAATTTTCCTGTGATTTGGAGGGGCCCTGCTCCTGGAGTGTACAAGTAGAATCCAGCTGTGGAGTGGAACATGGGATTTTGTGCTCCTAGTAATTGAGTCCAATACTGACCATCCATTTCTCTTACCTTCACTTCTTCCTTTACTCCAGACATAATGAGCACCCAGCAAGCTTGCCAAGTATCCTAAAGGGTAGCAAAGCCAAATTACGTGTGCATCTCAATGCCTGTTGAGGCACCACAGGGGAGAAAACACAGGAACCTGAGGCTTCTGACTTGCAGCGTTGTTTCTGCTTATTGCATTAAGTGTTTCTCATGACTCCGAAGATTTAGCCCAACCCATCATGAGTGCAGCACAAACAGGAAATGGAAACCCTGCAGTCAGAGGATACACCTGCCAAACGCTGGTTGAGCAGCTGTGGCCCTCACCCATGGCTGAGTGCAAAGCCAGAAGCATCAAGGGCTAAGTACAGGCTGAGCACTGTTTCTGCTCTAAGGTTTGGAGGCTGGGGAGTGAAAGAGAGAGAGGGAGGGAGAGATGAAGGTGTAGTCACAGTTTGCCTGGCAGTCTGATGAGAGGTGCTGATCAGGAGGCTGCTTGTGTAGCATGCAAACTGCTGCTCTTTAGGAGTGCATGTTCTCCCTTGCTGTTGATTAGCAGTCTTACAGCTCCAGCTGGCACTCGTACATCCCAGGAAGATCAAACTCTGTGACAAAGCAAGGAGTGTTAAGTTCCCTTGGGGACTTAGATACAAGGATGGTCAGAGCTGCCCGGGCATCTAGCATGTGGAGACTGCTCAGGGATCTCCTTGACCAGGGACGTTACGCTGTTTTTATACCTTGAGCAAGAGCTGACAGCTTTTGAAGTAACACAACTGACCTGGCAGAAGGCCAGTTGCTGTGATTTGGCCAAATTATCAGTTGGCACTGGTTGGCATAGACCTCAGGCCATGTGCAGAATGATGCTGTTACATGTCAGGGCTCAGACTTTCTAAAGCTGATGCTCGCAGTTCCGGACTCTGGACCAGGCTGCCCAGATGTCAGTTATCACAGCGCAACATTCCAGCCCTAAATAGCTTTTTGTCTAGTCATAAACACTGACTCCTGTGCAATTAGTGTTTGGTGCTTCAGGAACCTGTTTCCTGCCCAGGACCAAGAGAAGGTGAAACGTGGTAAAAGCAGGGCTAAGTGAGTTGCTGTAGGAACCTTGCCCTACCTTGGGAGCTGAATCAGGTGTTGCACTCGGGAGCACAGTGAGAAAGGTTTGTGTGAGGGTTCGCTCACATATGCTTGGGGAGCATTCTTCTTCTTAACTTGCTCTTTCACCTCCCACCCATTGAGATCTTTGTCTCAATTTGTGATTCATGTCTGATTCAGCCAAGTGGGTAGTAGACTTGGCAGCAAGAATCTACTGAGCTTGAGGATTCCAGGAACTTTTAATAAGAGGCAAGAGCATAGAAACTGGCTGCTGAAAGTATAAAGTGCCTTCTATGAAAAAATTCAGGGATTTGTTGTTGTTGTTGTTGTTGTTGTTGTTATTTGGGGCATTTTTATTTTAGCTATGGGAAAATCTTCCACCTTGCTTCCCTATGCAGAACCTTTGTGGATATTTAAGTTATATTTCTCCCAACAAGCAAGGGGAAAATGTTAAGTATTCCTCACTTGCTCCATGTCTTGTTAGGTGTTCTAAGCTTCTTTAAATACCAGATGATGCCAAGCTGCCAAGCCTAGGAGTTGTTACAGTCTGGACAATTAAAGAAAAAGTAATGGAATTTTTATCATCTGCAATCAAAGGCTTTTACTATCTGCTTTAGGTATTTTAAAAGCATGCATGAATGTGTATGTGTATATCTGTATATATTACTAGAAGAAACACTGAGGATAATTATAATTTGCTTACATTTGGCATAAAAATGTCAGCTCGTTCAGGCTCTGGATCTGACCAAGACAGCTGCCTGCCTGTTTCAGATCTGCAAAGACAACTACACTAAGCCTCAAACTGAAAGAACTCAAAACCAGAATCCCTTGGTAGGCAAATTTTGTGACTGTAACCGGAAAGATACTGTGTTGCTCAGCAACTCTCACTATCTTTTAATTTTTTTTCTTATATAACATCACTCAAATCCCCAGTTCTCTCCGTGAGGTGAAACCATATGATGAACTGTCCCAGTGCTGTACTCCTTGAAAAAAATGAATTCCCTAATAACCACTGAAGGTGGCTGCTGGGAAGTCATTGATTTGGGGGAAATTGTGCTGATAACAGTTTGTCTTGGTAGAGTATTGTGATTTTGACAAAGCAGTAGATACTTTGCTTAGGTGTTGTGTGATTATTTTTTTAGTAGGTTGTAATTATAGTACTGTTGTTACTGACTACATTCACACAGAGAAACAAGCATATCTAATTACACAGTAATTATATTAGGCCAGTAATTTTCTTGGTTGTGGTTGGCTCAAAATTATTTCTTATGGAAGCTTTTTATAGTAGTGGCAGATATTGACTGCATTGAAACAGATGAAAACAAAGTTTTGTTTGGGCTAGGTTTAGTCCGTTAAAATAATGTGGTTAATAGCTTTAGACTTACATTTAAGTTCTTTACCTGTGTAGGTACAATATGTCAGGTCAAAGCCAATTCAAATAAAGTGGCAAACACTAATGAAAGCAGAGAACAAATATATTAATTTCATTTTCTAAATTATTTAAATAATTGAACAAAATGGCATAAATAATTAAGAAAACAAATTAGCTTTCAAACTGATTTCAGTTTTAATAAACTATGGCAAATAAAGCAGTCAAGAGTTTTGTAGATAAAATTAACTCAGAGGTTTTTAAAAATATTTTAAATAAGTGTATGTACTGTAAAAAGTAAAACTGGAGGCCAAGAAGGTCAATGGTATCCTGGAATGCATTAGGAAGAGCATTGCCAGCAGGTCTAGGGAGGTGATTCTACCCTTCTACTTAACCCTTGTGAGGCTGCATCTGTGCTCCTCAGTACAAAGAGACATGGAGCTCCTGGAGCAGGTCCAGAGAAGGGCTTTGAAGAGGATTGGGAGACTGGAGCATCTCTTATGAGGAAAGGCTGAGGAAGCTGGGCCTGTTCAGCCTCAAGAAGAGACAATTGAGAGGGGATCTCATCATTGTCTATCAGTATCTGAAGGGAGGGTGTCAGAGGACGGAGCCAGGCTCTGCTCAGTGGTGTCAAGCAACAGGACAAGAGACAATGGGCAGAAATGGATGCACAGGAAGTTCCACCTGAATAGGAGGTAGAACTTCTGTAGGTGGCCATGCACTGGAACAGGTTGCCCAGAGAGGTTGTGGAGTCTCCCTCACTGGAGATAATCCAGAGCCATCTGGATGCAATCCTGTGCCACATACTTTAGAAAGACCCTGCCTGAGCTGGGAGGTTGGGCCACATGACCCACTGTGGTCCTTTCCAACCTGACCCATTCTGTGAAGCAATAATAAAACTGTAAAAGATACACAGAGTTTAAAAGGAACAGTTATGAACACAAAGTGACCACCTGCTCACACTGATACTTAAGACACCTGTGTGGGTAATATTATGGACCTCCTGAGGATTTGTTTTGTCACTCAGTAAGATGCATGCTAGTGTGTGACAAGGAAGGAAGAGAAAAGGGGCAAAAAAACCAACCCAAAAAGGTGAGCCACTGGAGAATGACTAATACTGTGCCTGGATAAGTCATAATTGATACCCAGTTTAGTAATTCTTAGTGTTATTTTTGGGCTTGCTCATAGAAAGCAGTTCCAGCTACTGACTGGTCTGATGGGTTCCCAGACACTTTTTACTTTTCCACACGCTATTGCTGTGGTTACTGTGCCCCAAAAGAGGCCAACACCCATCTCCTTCTCATGTGCCTGCTGCTCACTGCATTGGCCAAGATCCGGCAAGGTGTTGCTCAGCGCTCCTGCATTTTGGGCACGTGGCTCTTACAGGATTATTTTGAAATGCATATAGTAACTTTTTGATAACTATAGTTTTCTGTACTCCGTACAAGTCCCTGTGGAGGAACTTTGTTCCTTCTAGGAGTTGGTGAGACACTGAGTAGGCAGTGGCAACCAGCATTACAGATTAGATTTCAGCCCCCATGTCCCAGAGTGGCAGAATTTAGCCTAAATGATGTAAAGACTTTAAGAGAACAGTAGATAATGATGACTGACAATTAAGTACTCTTTCTTAAAGCATTTTAGGGAAAAAAAAAGAATTACTAAAATAATTTCTCATTATCCTTTTGTTTCTTGCTGTCATAATAGCTTTCTTGTGTGGCTTTGTACTATTGCACAAAAAGAAAAAAAGCCAACAGGATCTTGGGTAAAGAAACAGCTGAAATTTAGCCGGTAAAAGGATTCAAGGGTCATTGTTTACAGTAGTCTAGCAGAATTTCCATGATGATTTACCAGCTCAGGCAAGAAACCTCCACTCTGCTGCTGATGGAATCATGGATGTTTTTAAAGACCCTGTTGATTTATATTGAATTTTGGTGTTCTTTTGTTCTTTAACTCATTATAGTTTCAAGTAATGTGCTAGAATTATGAAAGCTGAATTACTTCATTTTTCTGGAGAAAGGGTTTTCTTATTCCCCCTACCCCCAGTGCTTCCTGATTTAGATGTGACTGATGTTTTTAGTTATTGTAATTGCTGAAAAGTCCTAAGTGAAACAAAATCTTGTGTATGTTACCTGTTTGTCATTTCTTGCCTGAGGGTAGTTACATGTGTTTTAGACATTCACAGAACTGAGATATTATTGTTTTCTTTTTACCCTTAAATAAGTGAGAGATTTTATTTATTTTTCTGCAGAACAGCAGAGGAAGGTTCAGGTCCCTATCCGCTGTTACCTTTAGGAATTAGAGTGGCTCTCCTGTTCCTGGGGGATTCAGCATATGCTCAGAGAGATGTTAGTTGTTCTATACTGCCTGTAAAACAACAGCAACCAAAAAACCCCCCCAATTCAGGGAGTTTGCACTACTCTCTTCAGGGAGCTTGCCTGTTAGGATGTTACAGCCCTTTGTCCTGAAGTGATGGGAGAGTTTCAGGAAAGCCTGGTGGTTTGTGGAGATTAGTTCTTGGGGACAGTGGGGTCTGAGCCCAAACCCCTCGAAATGGATGAAACACCTCCCAGAGAGTTTAGCAGATTTTATCAGGCAAGTCCTCCCGGTGTATTTGTGCAGGCTCATCATGGCTGTGCCTCTGCACGCTGGTCATGTGTGAAGTTGTGTGCTCATCATGAGAAAAGGCCTGGAGAAAGCTGTGCTCACACAAACCAGTGGCACTCAGTTACTGCTGCTCTTTGGTCTTCCTTAATGGACAGACACGATGGCAGCAGCCACCTTTATCCGGGGTTGAATAGGCTGGGAATACCTCACCTGGCCAGCATCTTGTCTGCATATGCACAGAGCAGGTCTCCACATCTGCTACATGGATATGTTCTTCTCTTCAGAGCTATGCTTCAAATTCAGGAAAGTGAGTCAAGGGAGTAATTCAGGTAACAGGTCAGATACCGAACCACAGTTCCTTTGCGTGCATTGTGGCTGCATTGCGTGAATGGGTTTTCCCGTTCTCTTGCCTGAAATTTTGTGCATTTGCTGCCAGGGACACACTTGCCGTGGCACAGACTGTCACATGGCCTGCCCCATTGGCAGAATACTTGCTTTTCCCTCTTCAGTGCCCCACACCTTTTATTGCTCAGGGGGCTTTATATCATGTGTCAGTTAAAGTTCACATCGAGTAACTTACATGCTGAGTCTAAGAATGTTAATATTTTTCATGTTTGCTTCTTGACTCTTTTGGAATGCCTTTCTTTTTACTGTTGGAAAACTCTTGAGCATATTGAGGCATATAAAACAGCATCAGTGATGTCAAGAGCATCTGATTCAGGCAAATGTGAATGCAGATACAATACAGAGATACCTGAGTTTTCCCTGGGAATCTAGAAGAAGTGAGGTCTTGGAGAAACCCAGGCAGAGCAAAAAATCAAGGAAGACCAAGCAGGAATCTAGAAGAAACAGGAACAGAGGGAGATAAGGCTGCACATAGATGGGCAGTGGTAGAAGCCCTCTTTGCCACTGCAGCATAAAGCAGTGATTTGAAAAGCACATAATGCCATCGCTAACAAAGAAGAGATCTTGCTTTAGAAATAGAAGTGAGAATGATTCCTCCTACAGCAAGCACACAAAGTTTTCATCTTCCCACTCACACCACTGCTCTACCAGCATGCAGCCCTGCTTGCATCCTGACAATTTGTACCCTGGGTTGAGTGAGCTGGGAGGCTAGAAATTGAGGCAGAGGAAAGTGAAACTGCTGAACCCATACTGATGGCAGCACTCCCCACAGGATGGGTCGGAAGGCAATCCTTTCTCTCCTAGCTTTTGAGCCTTCTGCTTTCCCTGTTTTGAGGGGGAGGAAAGGTTTGTGAAGAGATTATATAAAATTAGAAAAGGTAAGTAAAAATTGTCAGTGTCTATTTATTGGATGAGTAACTTAAACATACTTATCCAAGGCAGCTGTAACCTAAGCAGCCAAAGTCCACTTGAGCTGGGACTGAATTTGGCCCATTGTCTTTCCTTCACGCCCACAGTACAAATAAAAGCCTCAGCTTCTTAGTGTTAGGTGGGAGGGAGGAGGCAGGAGAGCCACTGGAGTGTGATGTTGCATTGACAGTTGATGTGCATTCGTTGAGAATTTGTGCTTCTCGTTACTGATGCTTATAGCAGAATGACAAGTCACTGGGAGACAGGATGCAGCTTGTTAGGAGTGGAACGTTGTGATGTGTATGGGATCTTTATGGGAGAGTCATGGAGCAACGTTAACTTCTGATTAAGGGATGGGTAAAAAGCAGTGTTGCCCTGAAAACTAGTCTGGAATCTTAAAAAACTAAATCTTTGGCAGGAGCTACATTGGAAGAGGTCATTTTACTTCATAACGATGTTTATTTTCAACTATCGTTTAAATAACTTGGGACTCTGTCCTTCTGAAGTAGAAACAGCAGAGTAGACTGAAGAGCTTCTGCCATCATATCTGACCAAGAGTGACTTATTTTCAGCTTGAACTCCATTAAAAACCAAAGTTAAATAGGTAGAAGCAATCTCATTTCAGAGTAAGTATGCTCATATAGTAATTATGTTGTTATGTCAGTTTAAACTTAAAGCTTTCTTGTGAAGACAAGTCCTTAAAAAAAATCCCTTATGTCTGTGGGTTCATATATCCTCTTGATACATTCTAAGACAGCTGTAAGTTTTTGCCCTCACATGGTGACCAGTGTTGCTGGAGGGTACCTTATAAGAAATGTGGTATAAATTAATAAGTTTGGGGAAGCTGGCCAGGTCAGAGTATGATCTGGAGAGCATAATTTTGCCCGTGTATTATTGCCTGCAATTTCACATTTTCTCTTTTTCACTTAGAGTGTAGAAGACAATAAAAATTAGGTATCCTAAGCACCTCAATCTTCAGATCAAAATCCATGCTAGAGAAGACACAGTTGTTTTGAATGTGTAGTTTTCAGTTGATGAGCAAGCACCTAAACTTGTTTTCAGTGACATTAGTGTCTCCCGTTGATTTTGGTGAGTTCCCGTTTGGCCATTGATAAACACTTCTGTAAATGCAGCCTAATCCCCAGCTACACTTGATCTCAACAAAACAGCCTCAGCACTTAATTGTCATGCATAAGTATCATGCAGCTCCGTTTTCCTTCTCCAGCAAGGTATTGTGTTCTAGTGATAGAAGAACTGAGCTTGCTCTTCTTGTTTGTAAAGGACTTTGGGATCCTTCCAAGTGTAACATGAATGCTGGTGGGCTGTGGTTCTCTCCTACCTGGTTTTCAGTTCCAGAGCATGAGACTTGTTCACTTTTTATTTTTTTTTCTTTCTGCTCTTTGTGAGCAGCTGTTCTGTTTCCCTGTCTGCCTGCAGGGGTACCCAGGCAGCTGCACACAAAGGTTGCCAGAGCAATGCCCAGCTTTGTTAAAAAGTAACAGGATTGGGAAAGAGCGGAGGGAGTAGGAAAATTCATGACCTGAAGTATATTCTACAGCAGGCTGTCAGTGGGTGCTGAGGGACCTGCGTGAGCTCCGTGTCCAACTAGAGATGCGCTTTCTATGCATGTGTCACAGTAAGATTTACCTGCTGACTCGGGGAAAGCTGTTAATCACGAGGTGATGCCAAAGTTCTCTGGGAAAGGAAGTGTTGCTGACAGTGACAAGCAGCTTATGTGCATGTCTCATGGAAACTTAAATGCGTGTATGTGTGCGTGTGTGTTCGTTCAGCATCTGCTGTCCACATACTGTGTGACTCACAGAGGGTGAGGTGTGGCTAAGAACAGGCCTGTGACGTGCAGTCTGACTCTTTTTTTTTTTCCTTACAGGCAGCTTTCTTGTGCATGGCAGGGCATTATCTTTATTTGTCCATTCTTGGGTTTGTGTGCATATTTTTCCAACAATGATGATAATGTTTGTTTTTTGGTTCCACTTTTGAGCACCTACAAATTAGTGAGGAACAACTCAATGGGCATGAAGCTATGTAATACATTTGTGGCATGTCAGGATTTCAGCTTTAGCCCAACTTAAGATTTCTTTTCTTTTCCAGAAAAAGGCATGGCATACAATAAAAACCATGGTTAACTTACCAGTCATCAGCCCCTTCAAGAAACGCTACTCATGGGTGCAGCTGGCTGGGCATACAGGTGAGAGGGGTGTCTTCAATGTGTTTGTCTCTGGAGTGAGGATGACTGCAGCAAGAGGAACTGTCTCTTATTTCCTTCCTCCCTTCAGGTAAAAAGGAAGCAGGCAATATCACATAAATCTGTGACCTAAAACATATTTCAGTTGTGGGTGTGGATTGGGAAGTGGGGGTGATATACCTGAATAATGAGATGAGCACGGGAGCAGTGGTCAGACTCTGGAGAAGGGCCAGGCTTGTAAGGTGATATGTGTAAAATACTTGTTAGAGGGAAATGAGATTGGTGAATTAAAGCCCTAATCTATTTGCTGTTGGTTGTGGTATGGGATCATTTTTCCTGACTGAGTAGCCGATAGTTAGTTCTCTAGCGGGAAAGATTACTATTCATGCCTGTATGTGCTTCAGCCCTGAAAAGGACAGTGTTTCTAATACCACTCCAAACCCCTCCTCTGAATGTAGGTCCTTGGGTGGAAAACAAATATGAAAATTGACTTACTGATCGGGTGTTTGCATTGTGAGTCTGTAATTGTTCACTGTACGAGTGCAAGGAGCAGCTCGGTTGGTTGGTTCTAGTTTTGTATGTGTAGAAATTGGTAGGTGTGCTCCTGATGTAGGCTTAGTTTCATTTGTAAGGCAAAAAAACAATAAAGGGAAGTCTTCAGGTTTGTGTCTCTCATGCTTTGTATAATTCCTGTGCAGTGCAGTGGGGGTTTATTAGTACACATGTGGGCAGGCACCTACGCTGCATCGTGCTGTAATGCCGTGTGTGAACCACCTCTGTGCATGCTAATGCACTAATATGGTGCACTTCAAAGCTGTGCTGAGAAATTTACTGAGCCCTAGAAATTGAGTAGCTGCCATTTCACAGTGTTGTTGTTGGGTTTGATTTGTATCACACAATGTGCCAAGATGACCCAGTCTTTATGCAGTTTTTGTCACAGATGTATGGAGTTGGCTTCATCTGTGTGGAGCAATGCACTGGTCGTGTAGTCATAACCGTTCTGGAGACTCGTGTAGTAGGGTGGAAGAGAAGGGTTAAGAGTTTACTAGAAGCTGATTAGGAGAGATACTATTCCAGTTTCCTTTTAGTAGTTTTCTGTGGTTGGGTTTACTCCATCCTTTCTGCAGCTGTTCTTCTCTGATATGATAGTGTTTTTCTGAACTAGAACCTGGGCCGTTACCAGCCTTGCCCTTGTGCCAAGGCAGTGCCAGTTCTAGGATTTGCTGGAGAAGAACAAGTTTGCAATGGCTGAAGGATTGTGCTGTGGTAAAGGTTGACTGTTATCCGCAGGATTAATGAGGCTCCTACCTTGGTTCCCAATTTATTTCGTACAGACTAAAGGATACCTCTGAATGAAACGTGTACTTTCCTCAGATGCTGTTGGTGGGTTGCAAGACAGGAGAGCATTTGGAAACTCCGGACAAGTGGAGTCTGATTACTGCTAATTGTGGCCTCTGCAGATGTCATTTGTCCTGGATACCATTCAGACACAGGACTGTAAAAAGCACCGTCACACTCCAGACTGTACCTGCAGGGCATTAGCAGATTAGCAGGTTTCCAGAGGAGAGGCAGTACCTGCAGGCAGATGCAGGTGCAGTCACAGCCTGTGTATGTGTGTGTGTGTGTGTTGAAAGGACAGTGCTTGGCTTCTGGCCTGTTCTGGCTGTTTAACTATCACTGATTGACTGCACTGCCTCCATCCGGACATGCTCAGCAGGTGTATATACCCTGTGTGAGGATTAAGGACAAAGCCAGTACTGGCAGTGTTATGCAGCTTTAAAATAGCCTGTCAGAGGATTAATGAATTCTGGCTCGTGGCTTCTTCCTGTACATTTTAGTAAGTATAGTACTGTTTAATAACCTAGCAAAGACTAGCATGGAAAAAAACCCCGAACAGCCCAATGGCCTGAAGCAACTGCACTCCTTAGAGCTATAAATTCTGACATGGGAATGTATCCAAATGGACTTTCACTGCTAACAACTGTTTGTCCTGTGTGTTTTATTTTTTTATGAAAAGCATCTTATCTCTTCTCTTCAGGGGAAGTCTTTAACTGCTGCCATGAGACTGAGGTAGATGAAACTAGAATGGTGGGGGAAGGGGTTTTTCTTTTTTGCATGTCAATCTTGTCAGCAAATGTTTGATTTTCTTTTTTTAGGGAGTTTCAAGGCAGCTGATAGTGGGAAGATTCTCAAACGCCTCTCAGAGAATGAAAAGGAGTGTTTTGAGAGACTGATGAAAGACCCACTACGCTCCTGCGTCCCTTGCTTCCATGGTGTGGTGGAGAGAGATGGCGAGAGCTACATCCAGCTGGATGACTTGCTTACTGATTTTGAAGGGCCAAGTGTGATGGACTGCAAGATGGGGATCAGGTGGGGTGAATGAAAGAGAACGTGCTTTCTCTGCATTTGAAGGAGGGGAAAGATGTGGTCATATTCACAAGTCACCTTGGACAACCTGAGGACAGTATGTCCCATTATTGCCAGATTGTACATGAATTCTGGGAATTAACTGATCTATAGCCTCAAAAACTATCCACATAAAGAAATTTTCAGAGGTGATTTACGACAAAGTTTCTCTGCAGTGGCCTGATAATAAATGGGAAAAAATGACATGATCTATTCACTGCCAGTTCATTGAATCTTTGTGTATGCAGTGATTCAGAAGGCCTCACAAAGAGTAAAATTTCCATCTCCCAATGCAAATGACTGAATAGCAGTGTGAAAGCCCATTTCGAATGCTTGAATGAGTCTTTGCTGTTATTGATTTTTTCTGTAAAGAGTTGACCATTTGCTCAGGACTGACCTGTTTTTTTCCCTACTCTAACATCTTGAGGTGTTGCCATCATTTTGTTCTCCAGATTCTCACTTTCTTTTCCATTCACTGTCTGTGATTAAGACAAAAACATCAAAAATACTATCTAAGCATAACAAACAGATAGGGATCTGTTGAGATCCTGGAGTAAGGTAACAGTACAGAGAAGTATGAGCTGTCATAGTAATCTTTTGGGTGTCAGCTCAGATGCTCAAGAGTTATTGTCATAAATTAGTTATTCTACTTTCCTGAGCGCAGATACGCCTTCTCAAATAGATGCAAAATTTTAAATGAATTAGAAATATGTAGCACCAGTATGTTCAGAAAAAAGAAAAGGATTTGCCTCAATACACATTTTGTTGAAAGTAGGTGGCATTCCGGCAGTGAGTGACATCATCTCCTAAATGCCATCCTGGTTTGTTAGACTATGATGAAGAAAGTAAACTTCAGGCACCTGACAAAGTGCAAGCTTTAGGAATCCAGTGGAATGCAGAGGACATGGATAGTGCCTTTCTAATGGCTACCAGATTAACAGATGGAGTGATAAGAGCAAAATGTGGAAGTTTTGTGTCCCTTCACCTTCCTGTTCTTAGTTAACCTCTTCTGGTTTGGAACTGCTCTGATAATCTGCTTTACTCTTTGATTTTTTTCTATATGAAGAGGGATTCTATCTTTCACTGAGATGCATTAAGTAAAACTTAAGCTTTCTGAGGCCTAAAAAAATTACCAGTGACTGATGCTAAGTTTTTTGAAGAGAGAAAATATATTAAGTCTTCAATAGTCCTGTTTGTTTTTTTGATTTCATTTTGAGTGATCTTTCCTAACTGTCCTCTGAAAATGCAGTTCTATTTTATGGCACAGTGGGAATTCAGCTTTATCCTATTTTGTAACCAGGAAATAACAGTAACTTGTAACAGTAAGTAAAGGTATAGTTAGAACAAGAAGTGAATTACAATTCCTGATTCCTGTGGCTGTTTCACTAAATATGCCTGCACAGTCATTGCTCTGTGTGCTTTGGTTTCCCCATATGCAAAACTGGGCCAGTGAAAAGGCTTACATTCCTGGTTGATGTTTCTTGAGGCCAGTTTGTAAGCTGTAAAAAGAAATGTTGAGGAAGTCCTTAAAGATGTGTTGGGATGTGGTGTTTGCAGAACGTACCTGGAGGAAGAGCTGACTAAGGCACGAGAGAAGCCAAAGCTGCGTAAGGACATGTACAAGAAAATGATTGAAGTGGATCCTCTTGCTCCCACGGCTGAAGAGAACGCCCAGCATGCTGTCACCAAACCCCGGTACATGCAGTGGAGAGAAACCATCAGCTCTAGTGCCAACCTGGGCTTCAGGATTGAAGGGATTAAGGTAACTGTTCCACCTCTGCCTGTTCCTGGAGACTGAACTTTTTTTGATGTGTTGATTAATCGAAAAGCTTGTGCACATCAGTAGCCAGTTTTTCCAAAGGATTATGTAAAAATGCACTAACTGAAACCACAGAGTTCACTCTATTGCAGTTTTAAAGCATTCATTGTAATTGTAACAGAGAGTGTCAATGAATTTAAGCTTCAAATATACATCAGCCATACTTGAATCAACCATATAGACCTTGCAGGAAGGACTCAAGGAGGTACGCAGTGCAGATAGAATGAAAATGAGGCTGTAGTAAGGAGAAATTCAGAACAGAAGTATTAACTCCCTCTCTGCATGCAATTCATATTTATTCCAAGTGAATCACAGTAAAGTGGTTTTGTTGCAGTTATGTTTATTGGCAAGGCATGTTAAAAGCATTTGCTTAGATACCCATGGGATCAAGGAAACCACTTTTCCTTTTAAATACATTATGAAATCCAGTATAGATGGAGCTGGAATAAAGCCAGAACAATCCAAAATGAAATTTCTCCATCAGCCAAATCCATCTGCTGTTCTTGATGGATAAGTTTGTGCCCCTGTAGCATCCCTAGGATACTATCTTATAGCCACAGTAGAACCTTGGCAATTTTCTTTCCTACTTGTTACTTACTTATCTTTTATAGAATTATAGAATGGCCTGGGTTGGAATGGACCTTAAAGATCATGCAGTACCAACCCCCGTGCTGTGGTCAGGGACACCTTCCACTAGACCAGGTTGCTCAGAGCTCCATCTAACCCGGCCTTGAACAATTCCAGGGATGGGGCACCCATAACTTCTCTGGGCAACCTGTTCCAGTGCCTCACCACACTTGCAGTGAAGAATCTTTTTCTAATACTTAATCTAAACCTACTCCCACTTAGAAAGGATCCCTTGTCCTGTCACTACCTGTTCTTGTAAAAAATCCCTCTCCATCTTTCTTGTAGGCTCCCTTCAGGTACTGGAAAACCACAGTTAGGTCACCCCAAAGCCTTTTCTTTTCCAGGCTGAAAAAACCAATTCTCTCAACCTTTTCTCATAGGAGAGGTTTTCCATCCCTTTAATCAATTTGGTGGCCTCCTCTGGACTCACTCCAACAGGTCCATGTCCTTCCTGTGCTGGGGACCCCAGAGCTGGATGCAGCACTCCAGGTGGGGTCCCCTGAGAGAGGAATAGAGGGGCAGAATCCCCTCCCTTGCCCTGCTGGCCACCCTGCTTCGGATACAGCTCAGGACACAGTTGGCTTTCTGGGCTGTGAGCGCACATTGCTGGGTCATGTCCAGCCTCCCATCCACCAGCACTCCCAATTCCTTCTTGGCGGGGCTGCTCTTGATCTGTTCATCCCTCAGCTTGGATTGATACTGGGGGTTGCCCTACTGCAGGTGCAGCACCTTGCACTTAAACCGCGTGAGACTTCCATGGGCCTATGTTCGAGCCTGCCCATGTCCTTCTGAATGGCATCCCATCCTTCAGGTGTGTCCACTGCACTGCTCCAGAACCTGGATTACTTTTGTTTCTATTTCACAATTCAAGCACATAGAAATAAGAAAGGGATAAAAGAGGGTGATGCTG
The DNA here is from genome assembly GCA_013397725.1 of Rhagologus leucostigma. Taxonomy (NCBI): domain Eukaryota; kingdom Metazoa; phylum Chordata; class Aves; order Passeriformes; genus Rhagologus; species Rhagologus leucostigma. The sequence goes on along the minus strand of VZTD01005548.1, from coordinate 729,640 downwards.
ATGAACAGAGGCTCTTTAAATACTTCTTTCTTTTCTGCTTCCATGTGTGTGTTCTCTCTTCCTTATTCACGGATTCTCCTGCTGTGATACAGGAACTGGGGCTTCCAGCTCATGCAGTGCTGCCCCCCTGTGTGCTGTGCCACCCACTCCTGGCTGTTAAACACAGGCATCCTCATGCAAGAACTGTCTGGGTAGTAGATGAGTAGATGATCTGGCTCCAGTCCAGCCAAAACACGTGATCCTGTCTTGCCCTTTAGCCAGCTGATGATGTTATCAAGATAACCTGTTTTATTCCTATACAGCTTAGGTCTTTGTATGCTTCTCTGCGTAATGGAATCAGAAACCCAGATGATCTTGAGGTCTTCCATGTATGTTCTTGGAAGGATCGTTGGTGAGTGAAGATGTACAGATTTGAGTCCTGGAGAGTGACTGAGCTAAGGGAGCACAGGGGAGCTTCAGAAAAACCTCCTGGCTTGTTCTGTGTGGATTTGTTGGTTGTCAGAGGTAGGTAGGAGCAGTATGACACACAGACTGTGTAGTGTTTCCCTCTGTGGAGACGCTGTTGTAACTGTGTAAAACATGAATGCTTAATCCTTGATAAAGCACAGGAAGTACTTTGGAGCACATTCCCTTTCTCTCTATCTCCCTGTGCTGTGAGGAATGTAGGTATCATTTTCTGATTTTTTTAGATGGAGAAAAGGTGGCAGAAATGGAATTGTTCAGGCAATACAGGTAGTCAGTACTCCCTGCACTGTTCCACTGGAGGTAAACTGTGCATCCAGTTCTGTATTTTTGCAGAAAAACAAAGCCATTCTGCAGGGATCCCCATTTTGGTAGGAAAGCCTGTAAGAGTCAGTGGTGCCAGCTAGTGGTTGATGGTTATAAGGGGATGTTCTCCCTAACTGCACTGATATCTCCTGGAGTTATCTGATAAGGTATGTTGGGTGTGGTCATTCAGAAATATTCCTGCCCTGTGGCTGCTTGAATAAGAAGTAAAAGCAAAGAACGTGAAGTCATATAAGCCCTTCTGTGAACTGGCTGCTGATAAATGAGATCTGATTCACCATATGCACTCCTTCAGTAGTGGGGTACCTGTTCTTTTTAGGTTGATCCATTTCTTTTCCTTGCCTTGCTTCTGGATCTCTGAAATCAAGTCAAGTTCATTTATGGGATTTGTCACTTTTCCTCCTATCAAAAATATTTTGAACCATTTGGTTTCCCTACAGCTGGAACCTCTTGCTCAGAATCCTGTGCCTGCCTGATTCCAAATGCACATTTCCTCTCTGGCAGAGGCTGTCTGAAGGCCAGGCATCACAAATATTTTCTCTACAATGCTAAGCTAATGTTTTGCAGAGCAGAGATGCCTGGGGCTGAGAGTCGGGATTTCTGTCTTCCCATTCTGACAGTGAATGTCTGCGCAGTTTGAAAAGTTACTTCTTACTTTGGTACCATTCCTTTAGCTGTAGATCAGGGATAGCCATTTTCCCAGGAGGACGTCAGATTTGATTCATAAATCTTTGTGAATCCATTAAGTTAACCCAGAGCCCTTTAAGGGAAGTCTGCAGAGGGCTCTGAGCAAGACCCCATGGTTTAAGATAGATAGCACTATTTTATGGAACTGTGACACCTGCCTTCCTGTGAGCCGTGTCACTGCCACATCTAATGAGAAGTGTTGCAAATGGCCCATGAGCTGTACTGTGTGACACTGCTCTGCTGTGCAGGAATGTATGCGGAGTCTTTAGCAAAGGTATGACTTCAAGGAGTGAGTCAGGCAAAAGACAGGCAGTATTTGTCCTGTCAACCACTGGAAAGGAGCAAAATCATAAAAGTGTTTCTCAGCTACAGGGAAGCAAGCAACTAGTTTGTCCAGACTCAAAAGGTTAGAAAGGGAACACCGAGCAGCTATTCCAGACTTTGCTCTACAATCTGCGGCATAGGGAGAAATTATTTTTAAAAAAACTTTACTCCAGTGAAGAAGTACGAGATGAAGTTCCAAATTTCTATGTGCTGTTAAGTATTATCACACAGCAGATCAGATGGCTTCTTACTTTCACTGCCTACCTGCTGAACTGATCTGGCATAACTTGCACATCTCATCAGGCTGACATGCTGCACTTGTATCTGTCCCACAGCCTTAGAATAAAATTCTGTTGCATGAGCGATCTGGAGTTTTAGCATTATTGAATTTTTTTCGTGTATACATTAGAAACCAAGTTCAGCTTTGGAATAAATAGTGTTTCACCTGCTGAGACTGGACCTGAATTTGTCATTTTGGTGTAGTGACTTAACATGTCGGAGAGAACATACTGTATTGACCTGCTGATTTACTCATAATGAAAATGAGGGATTGGACAGATACAATGGAGAGGAAAACAGTTTGATAATCCTGCAGGCTTTTAATGGATTTTTGTTACCAACTGTAATAATTGCTGTATTTTACACGTACGTCCTAAAATCTCCTATTCGTGTCTCTTGAAGCAACAGGGATGCTCTTGGAGACATGCATATTCATATACTTTATGTTTACAGATACCTCCAGTTCATGCACTGTTCTTATTTACTTGTAGCTCCAGAAGCACGTAAAAATACTCATTTTCTTCAGTAGCAGGGTGCTTCTGTACTGAATCTTACTGCTAGCACAAAAATACTCTGAATTTCTCTAGGACACACTTGGAACAAGCATGCCTGCACTGTCCTTTGCCAAAATTCACTCACCTGCTTTGTCACTGCTAGCATTGTGAATCCCAAGTTGTTCCTGTCTGCAACAGATTTCTGTTCTGTGACTTCTGGGTAATATTATGTGTTCAAAGGTATATTTGGAACTGAATCCTAACTGTGATTCTTTGATTTCCCATTGAAAAACAGAAACAACAACAAAAACCACCACCAACAACAAAAACACCCCCAAATAACAACAAAAAAATCCTCACCAAAATCCAAAAGAAACCCCCAAACCAAAAGGACTAGTAAAATTGGGTTTGGAAATGTTCCTTTACACCCTCAGCCAGGGTTTCACTAGCTAGACAAGAGTACAACCAAAGAGGTCTCTGTGGTTTGTCCCACTGAACTTTGCACTGCTAGCACTGACGTGAGAAAACTCTCCTGCAAGCTGGTAATATCATGAATTGGTTTTTTTTTTTTTAAACTTGTACTCAACAGGAAATGAACTTCCAGTGCCATTTAAAGTTATCCAATCAGCTTTTGTATCTCTTCTCTTCTTGCTTGGTTTATCTGTTCTCTTCCTGTTCAACTACTTACTTTCATCTGGTTAGCAAGGGCTGAGCTGTTGCTGGTTCAAGAGGATTGACTGATGAGGGGAATGATACGGGTGCAGTATAAGTAATCTCTGTCTGTGTGTGGTTTTGTGCAGAAGGCGGATGGAACATGTAACACAAACTTCAAAACGACAAAGACACAGGAGCAAGTTCTACAGGTTTTTGTGGAATTCATTGAGGGCAACACAACTATTCTGGTGAGTCTGAGCTCTTCAGGTGCACTGATCTTGGACCAATGCACTTGCTTCAAGGCCACGCTTTCTTTGGTACATGAAATATGAATTAGACTAGCAAGGAAGTAAGTGGTTTTGACTTCCAGTTGCTCTCAGGAGATGGGGTGGATATGGGGACTTGGTGGGTTGTAAGAAGTTGACTGAGACCAGTTATGTCAGCTCTTGCCATGAGTTGACTCCAAATGCTTCATGCTATCAACATGTCATTCAAACTGACTAACTTACGGCTTGCCATCAGCTTCAACCATGGGTGTTAGATGCGTTAGATGGGTGATATCTAAGCAAGGACTGTGTTGGCAGGAAACTTGTGATTTGGGAATTCAGTCTGGAGAGGATAAAATCAGAACGTGGAGGCAGGAAGTGAGATTGGTGACTAGCTGTGTTCTCATGTGTGAAACTCATCTCAAAGAGGAATTCCTGTGTGCTAATTCATGGGTAGCACAGCAGGCATGTGGTAGATGGCATAACACATCTCTCGTCTTTGGGACTTTAAAGGATGCTGTAATGTTTTGCTGCAGTGTGGAAGCCATTATGAAGGTGGATTAGCCCTTCAGGAGGAGTATGCTTGGTAGCTCAGAGTAGCATTAAAAATCTGCACTAGAGCTTTATACATTAGGCCTTGATTCTTTTTATTCCCCCTGTGCCCCCACTGTGGTTGGAGCTCCTTTTTCTAACATGATTTCTTTCTTTCGCTTTGGGGAACCGGAAGAGTTTTAATTCCTTGAAACTTTTTATTAAAAAGAAAAAAAATGGTTGTAGAAAGCCTCATGACATCCAAATCAAGACAGATAAATATACTTGGTGTAACACATCCAGCAGATGAACTCCAGTCTGTTAATTCACTGTGAAAGCTTGAAATGTATTTTCAGATTGACTTTCAAATGATGAACCTGTTGTTTTGAAGGACCTGTAGCCTAAAATGAATATGGTCTCTTCATTATATTGAGTCTTGTAAACAGATTATCTTTATTCAGTTTTCGATGAGATGTTTATGGGTTGGTTTGGGTTTTTTTCTCTTCTTCCTCCAGAAAAAATACCTCAAACGTCTGCAGGAAATTAATGTCATTCTTGAATCCTCAGACTTCTTCAAGCGACATGAGGTGAGCAGTGAGTGTAAAGCTGTGGAGGTGCTTTGCTTCTTCGTTTGGTTATTCACATGTACTTCGGAGCAGCCTGCTGTATGAGTAGAAGGGGGTTTGTAGAAGAAAGCTAATGCATGTTGACAACACAGATACCACAAAGCCTCCATCACAGTGATGCAGATGATTAAACTAGTTGAGGAATAATGAATCCTCCTATCTTTATGACATCCGAGCACTTACAGCTCTGGGTCACAGCACAGAATAGTTTATTAGTGCCGGTTTCCTATGGTTTCTCTAATCTTGATGTGCTCCAGTAGGAATATTTACAGGGGAATGGTAACATGGAAGCTTGCATTTGATACAGTAGCAGTACAGTAGTATTCAATTGTAGTTTGACAATGAAGGCTGTATTAGTTATAATGGATTTATGTTGAAATACCATTTAATTCTGCTATGTATGTTCTCTGTGTGCTTTGCTGTGAAGAAGGCATTAGCATTGTAACTTCCGCTTGTTAACAGCTCAAGATTTTGAGATTAGACATTTTATTTTACCTTGTTGATGGTCTCTTATTGGTAGAGATATTTTTGTCAATCATGGGTCGTGATCTGTCTTTGAAAGGAATTACTGGCCTTTGCTGAATTGCTCGAATTGAGACCTGATGCTAAGTAAGATGAAGAATTGCTTTTCTTCCTGTTTTCTACTGAGTCCCATTTCTTATCTACACACCCATTTATACCTTACTGATTTATATGATTATGCAAATGGGGCATGTAAATCATTAATGTGTAAGTGCAGCCCAAAAGTCTGTTGGGTCACAGGTGAGCTGAGGAGATCATCTTCTTAGCAGGACGTGTTAAGTGATTGGGGAGGGCTGAAGATGTATTTTTAACCACATTGTCTCAATCTATGTTCCAGGTCGTAGGAAGTTCACTACTTTTTGTACATGATGGCAGTGGGAATGCCAACGTGTGGCTGATCGATTTTGGAAAGACTACCCTTCTTCCTGATGGGCAGACACTGGATCACAGGATCCCCTGGCAAGAAGGCAACAGGGAGGATGGGTACTTGTTGGGATTGGACAATTTGATTGGCATCTTGGAAAGCATCACTGAAAGATGAGTTGAGAAAGGCACAAAACTTGCAGGGCTTCTCTGTAACTTTCTGCTTTACTGAAGTAGAAGGAAACTCAGAAGGAAACATTTAACTCCAAACTCCTGAGGTCGTCAGTGCAGAGGGAGCTGCATCCAGAACCCAGCAGTCAGTGATCAAAGTTACTTTGCATCAGCCCTCTGTGAACCTAAATAAATCACTCCAGATTGGTCTGTGTTGCACCAGACGAACTTGAGACTGGTCCTCAGAGATTGAAGACCTCTGTACTCGGGAATCATACCAGCATGAGTCTGTGTGATAAACCAGAATGATTCTGATTTCTGGCAAAATGGGACTCCAGATTACTTCTTAGCGAACCAGGGCAAATGCTTGGGAACTCAGGGCAGGAAAAACAAATTTTCAGGGAACTGCATAGTTTTGAAACCAGATTGGTTTTTTTCCTCTCTACTTCCAAGTCCTCTTGCTCCTGTGTACACTATAGGTTGGACCAACAACTTCTGCTGCATTATGTTACAGTGTGAAGAAGGTGCGAATGGGTGATAATCACAAGAAACTGGGAGCAAAAAGACAGCAGTTTGTAGTGGCTTGATGTGACTAACTGCTGTTGACCATTCCTCCTCTTCCCTACCCTAGCCTTGCTTCTATCCAAGAACAGCCTTGGCTTTTTCTGTAGCCACTCAGGAGATTACAAATACTCTAGGGAGAGAATAGCAGCCTATTGTCTCCAAAAACTTTTGGCTTTCTGACTGGATAGGCTGTTGGAAATGTTACTAACTTGGAGAGTTTGGCCTCTTGCAGCTGAACTGCAGCTCTGAAAATCACTAATGATATTTCACAAACAGGTCAGGGAACTAAGTTTTTTTCCAAGGCTTGTTTATTTTTAAAGATAAAACCCCTATACACATGCACACACTAGTAGTCAGCAACCAGTGTGATCTTTTAAGATCATGGTTTGACTGTCTCCTAATGCATGTGACTTCTTGGCCATGTTCCTGTTCTCAAATACGATGCTGCCACTTAAGCTTATAAACTGGCACAGCAATCAGGAAGGTCATGTTTCTGCATTCACAGCGTTATACAATGATGACATAATTCCCAGGCATCCTTCCTCCAAAGTATCAGCTGGTAACTCCAGGCAGTTTGGGTGAAGGAACGTCAATATGTTACATCCTCTAGTCCCCATCTGGAATCACAGGGTGATCTGTGCTTCATTCTTTTGTTGTGGTCCAGGCACAGCCACAGAAAATTCAGTTTTTAGGTTAAAATCAAGAAATATCAAATTGTTTTCTTGCAGTGGCTTCACATACCTTCTCCAGTGGTTGCCTCTAGTCACTGGAACATTTTTTTAAATACTGGCAGTATAAGTACTAGCATTAGTCACATGTTCACTCCCGGGTTTTAACATCAATAACATGGTGATGCAGTTTTCACAATGCAGGTAAGACTTACATTACCAGTTGATGGTTAAACCCTTTCAACATCTAAAGGTAGTAATGCACGTTGATCGGAAAGTCCTGTCTTTTGCTGGTGTCCTGTGCTCAGGAGAGATTCTGAGAACTTTAGGTATATGCAGTTGACTCCACATTTGGGAAACTGCTGTTTCAGTAATAATTGTTATCATGAGCAAAAAAAAAATCTATAGAGTTCAGATCTGGAATGAAATCTGTAATATGTGTAATTAGAGAGCCTAAAATAATTTCTAAAAGGAGTTAGTTTGAGTAACACACTATTGTACTAAAAGATCAGTCAGATTTAATTACTTTTTCATCACCTCTAAACAAAGCAGGAGTGTTGAAAATTCAAGCTCAATTGTGATGTAAAAGTTAGATGACATAGAGTAGGTATCCTGTAGGAAGTAATGATATGTGGAAATATTTCATCTTAAACCAGAAGTTGTCTGAAACTGGTAATTACTTTTGCAGTTCACTGCAAATTCAGATGACTTCTGTGGCCTCCCAGAGTCTCTCTGTTTTATGATAGTATGTTAATGAATTTTTCACTTGATATTTCAGAGTGTTTACATTAGGTTATTTTGAAGTGATAGTGAGCACAGATTATATCATTGCAGATGCCTCCTAACTTTTGAACTGTTATGAGACGACAAATGAATCCATAGTGAATTCCATACAGTTTAAAAAAAAAGTATTTCTCCTTTTCTGCAGACAACAGGTAAGCCACTGGATAACATTGCCTAAAGAGAATAGCAGTGCTTAAGGACAATAGCAAGTAAATTGGTCTCACAGGCAGGACTTTAATGACATTGCCTTTTTTTATGAGACTGCAAATGCAAGCTGTCTTACCATAATTAAAAAGAATTATAAAAGAAATAAGATTGTTAAGATAGAATTCATTTAGTGGTTTGCCTAATTAATCTTCAGAGTAAAATTTCTTTCTTCTGTTACCACATATGTGAAGCTTTTGCACCAATGTATTTTCTGGAGGGGAGCTCTAAACAGTAGAGGTCAGTGTTCAAATGTCAGTTGAGATTTTAAGACAAACTTTTAGAATGGCTGTCCAGTTCTAAAGGAGAACTGGAAGCAATGTGGTACTAGTAGCTTCAAAAAAACCAGCCTGGATGGTTTGCAGTACATGGTTATGGGGGGAAACTTGGATAAGGTCTGTTCCACTGCAGTAGCTCGAAAGGTCAAGGAAAAAAGGAAAATCTCTGCTATGGGAGATACTGATCTGGAAACTCATTCTAGATGATGTATAGTTCTAGCAATTTAGTTTTGAAATGGCTTTTTGTCTTGCTAGGGGGTTAGAAAGGAAGAAATCACAATCATCTGTTGCTGTTAAGGGAAAGAAGAGAAGGAGGCAGCTTTTCATAGCAAACTGCAAGTGTAGGACTTCAGCTGAGCAATGGAGCTCCAAGGAGCTGAAGCTGTGAGCTCAGGAGCAAACTGCCCCAGGGTAAGTTTTAGATTCCTTGTTTCTCATTGGATGAGACAGGTGCCCAGAGCACCTGTCTGTGGACATGCACTTGCTAGTGTGAGGAAGCAGCATGGCCTTCTTTCACTGTGGGATAAGTTGTCTTGAATAAGCTTATATTTCAAAGAGGGTCAACATGATGCATGTGCACAGGCATGTAACACAGGAGGAGCTGATGCATGGTAACAAAGGAATTTGTTCACATGCAAGTCTGAAATGTCATTCATTAATGCGTCTGCAGAAATAGCGCCTCACCCTGGAGACACTGAGCACATATGATTCTGCAGTAGGGTCAGAGATGCTGGCCTAGAGGCACTGTGGTGCTGAACAGATGACCTCGGGCTTAGGCTCCAAGGTCTTTAAACTCACTAGTTAGATGCAGCAGTGCTGCAGCTGCTGCATTCCTGTGTGAATTGAGAAGTAGGACTAGGACTTCTCTCTGTCAACTTCATTATTGACTTTTTTTTTTTTGGCCTTGGGACGATTATCCTAGGCATTGTTTTGTTCCAGTTTTACAGATGGGAGTAGACCTACTTACCTCGCAGGAATGGTGTGAGGCTGTCCTTCATTATTGCCTGCAAGCTGCTGTGAGATTCTTTGGAGGAAGGTGCAATATAGAAAGAAATGCACAGAGATAGATTGGATAAGTTTAAAAATTATGGATGTTGAGGCCCCACAGGGATATAAATTTGGCTGAAATTTAACAAAAGTGGTAAAAAATTAAATCCCTCTAAATTTTGTACAGGGAAGAAATTCACTTGATATCTGATCCAGTTCCTCTTAAAGGGAAAGATTTCACTGGGAGTTGGACCAAACCCTTAAGTATCTCAGAGGGCTTTTGCTACTTTTTTATTGCTGTTGTTACTATTTGTTATTCTTAAGGTACTGAGATCAAATGGCCTGCATCATCTACATGCATCCGTTCTGAACACTACAATGCAATGCTGACATTGACTGTATTGGATGAGTGTTTGTTACTCTGAAGTGTGTATGCTACTAAATAAATGAGACTGAAGGGAAAAAGACATCTGCTGTGGTTTGGTCATGTGAGAATAATATCTTTTCTTCAAGAATTTCGTCAGGGAAGGGAGAAAAACAATGTATTTCAGTGTTTGTTTTGCTTTTAGTCTTTAGCATCTGGTACTTCCTAAAGCAAAACCAGTTCTAAGACACCTAGAAGCCAAATGGTGGAGCTTGGTTCCAAAACCCATTGTATACTTTACCTTTAGAACCTGATTCACACAAAGCTTGTTAGCTTCCTTCAAGGCAAGCTCTGAGATCTCAGTGAATAGCCTACAGCATATAAAAAAATGTGCAAAATGTGCATCAAGAGGCACTTGTCAGACTCAGAGCACTTAACTGTTCTCCTGGGCAGTTTTGTGTGGACACAGGGAAAAAGTACTCAACATTCTAGTACTGGCAGCACTTCTCAGCAAAAGAGAATGTATTCTTACCTGTGTTCAAGGAGTACTTAGAAGAGAGGGAAACAAATAACCACCATTAGCGTCTCTTTATTTTGTGTTGCAAATATAGAAGTATACACTTGTCTAGCTTTAAATTGCGTAGAAGCAGACGTGTCATCTACTTATGTACAGTAGTCACCCAGAAAGGTAAGGTGGCAGAAGTACTGCCATGGTCAGAGGTAATGACAAATCAAAACCTATTCACATAAATGGAAAAGCCGTGTGATGTGATGGGAAGGTGTTAGGTGTGGTATCAGTAAGGTCTCTGCATGGAATTGAGAAGGGTGGACAGCCAGGAGGGGAGAGCACAACCATGCCTACAGGAGAAACTGCCTCACACAGCTCAAGGGTCTAAGGAAGTGTGGTCCCTGGCTGACACAGCTGTGGAGGTGCAAATACAGTGGGGGAAACAGTATTCCCAGCAGCAGCATTTTCTTCTCTTTCAGGAAGGTGGGGGAGTGTTTTGGAGGTGGAATAAGTTACACTTGCAAACTATTTTATCAGCCTTGGAAAGCTTTCTTAGTGCACACAAGCCCATGGGCAAATTAGCTGAGAACTTAGCTCAGAAAGAAGGTTGAGATGAGGGGGGACACCTTAAATCTGTGCAATTAAAAATTCTGTTTGTTTAAAGGAAAAAAATGAAGACGCAAAACATTTACCTTGTGGAGAGAAAAGGTAACAAAGCAATCAGAAGTAGGAATATCAACAAATGTGAAAAGAAAGCAGAGAAAGACAAATTGAAATTTCCATTATTGTTTCATCTTTTGTTAAACATCCCTTCTTTAAAATGTAAGTACGAGGTTGTATGAAGCAACATAAAGTACTAATGCTAAACTCAGTCAGAAAACAACTGTATACGCACAATTACAAAACCAATGTGGTGATGTCAAAAGACAAACACCTATCAGGAAGAGCAATTTATAACCCTATAAATGGCTGATTCTGCAGTAGGGAAGTGTTGGAAGACTTCACGTGGATTATAGGACCAAATTAATCCCAGATCTCCAGCTCATGTCATTCCTCTAGGAAGCAAAATTGGGTTTTGGCTTCCAGTTGACAAAGTAATCTAATTTTGACACTATAGATTTAACTCATTGGTTATGCACTAAAAATGTCTCCTTAAAAAGCAGTTTCAAGCAAGTTGTATTTTGCAATGGTAGCATTTGAGCACTGTGAAATCTCTGATTGTACAAACAGTAAGTTTCAGTTTCAGTCTCAGAACTGAAGGACTGAAGGTTGTAATGTGTATCACTGCAATTGTTATTTTGTCTTTTGAGATAAAATGGTTTGGACAGCATGTAGCATTCAGCATCACAACAGGAGCAATATTAACATTATTTCCTCCAGGATATTAATTAAAAATTCATTATCTGTGAGGGTTTTCAAACAGCATCTAAAAAAAGACTATTACAGGTCAAAGATTCATGGCAATATGCTGACAGAAGATCATTCCATTTGAGAGACCTAAGAGCTTGTACAAAATTGAGGTTGCTAACGCAGATTCTTTTAAAATTCCCAGCTCTTTCTTTTAGTGCCCATTTGGTACCTGCAGCTCCATGTCTTACCTTGTTAGAAGAGACTGCATCTGGCTCAGTACAGCTGTGAGCTAAATGCTGTTGTAAACCATCAGAGTCTGTCTCGGAAACAAATGATCAATACATGCTTGCCCTACTCTTACAGTTGCACTTCAACACCCCACTCTTGATCACTCTTAGGGATAAGATCCTGGTCAGGATGGAATTCTGTTCAGTCTCAGTGCAGCTTTGTCTGTGTGCTTTGTGTAAATGAGTACCTTGATGCAGCTATTCAGTAAAAAACAGGTATTTGTCCAACGTGCTGGACTTGCACTTTGTTCGTAAAATGAAGGCATAGCTGCAGCCAAGACTGCCCATGGAACTGGTAATAGAACTGTGCCCTCCTCTCACTTCACTTTTCAATGGCTTCCCTGGTTTTATCACTATTGGCCTTTCTAAATTTGTGAATGACGATGAGGCAACTGCTACACAAGGGGAAAACTGGTAGCTCAAGATGGGTAACTATCTGGACAGTAGGAATCCTCCTGCTTCTCACTGGAATCTTGGGGTATTGTATAGTCATTTCCATGTTAAAAATGAAGAACTGTCTTATGTCTGCTACTTCATTAAAAGTCTCCGGGAAAAGAAGGTGGTGTAGTTAACTTGCCATGGCTTCTGAACAAGCCACTATTTCACTCCTCTTGCCACCAGTTTCCAGCCCCTGCTAATGGCTAAGGAGAACTGAAAGCAGATTCATAAAGGGCCTGCAAAAGCATGGCCATGACCACCAGTGCTCTGCTCAGGACAGACAGGGGCTGAAGAGCAAGCTGGCATCACGTCCACTGCAGCTGAACCAGGATCACTGCACTCTGCTGTGGCCTTATCTCATATTCAGGGAGGAAGGGGCCAAATTGCTGGCACTAAGTCACAACTGCTGGAAAGTTTGATAGGTGACCTTTGAGGGAAAAAAAACTACTAATGCATGAACCATAAGAGTAATACAATCTGAAAGGTAAGGATAAACTGATGAAATTCCAGTTAGCTAAATGTAAATGCATTTATTTTTGATTAGCATGTTCCAGAGGTTGCCAGCCTGAAATATGACCAAAAATGTTAGCTTTTGCAAGAGGAAAGAATGAGAAAGTTTCCTGCTAAATGGGCTTTTCTGCCACATCTAACTGGGCTGTAGCAACTTGTGGATGTAAGACAGGACAGGCAATGAGCTAAATGTGACAGAAGCTAGAGAGCTAAAGCAAAGGTGAAACGGGAAGAAGGGCATGAGGCAAGGTCATCCATCTCCCTTGGTCACTAAATCCCTCAGTCCCCACACTACTACTGAAATTTGCCCCACACAGAGGGACTGCTGTCTTCTGACCATCTGTCATTTTACAACACAGTGGATTTGGAATTATTTCCCCACCATATGGGTCTTTGCTGAAAGGTGGCCATCATCGTCCTTTGTGTTTGGAAATCACAGAAGGGCTGGTGTAAAAACAGACCTCCAAAAATCATCTAGTCCAACCTCCCTGCTAAAGTAGGTTCACCTACAGCAGGTTGCACAGGATCACGTCTGGGTGGGTTTTGAGTGGCTGGAGAAGGAGACTCCAGCCTCTCTGGGCTACCTGTTTTCCGGTGCTCTGTCACCCTCAAAGTAAACAAATTTTTTTTCTCATACTCAGGTGCAATGTCCTGTGTTTCAGTTTTTGCCTGTTACCCCTTTTCCTGTTGCTGGGTACCACTTAAATAAGTCTGCTCCCGTCCTCTTGACACCTGCTCTAAAGATATTTGTATGCTCTGAAGTGGTATTGTACAAAACTGTTTGTTCTAAAGTCAAAGGTCTAAAACTATACAAAGTGTGGAACAGATATCAAGTCAGACCAACAAAGCATAAACCTGTGCTGAAGATGCCTTTCACTGAGGATGGATTCAGACTCTTCACTCTGTGCTTTTCATTACCACAACTCAGTGGTGTCCACCCTGACTGCTGTAAAGGACAGGAAATCTGTGTGGTCAAAGCAAATCCTCGCCTGCTGGCCCGCACCTTCAGGCTGTACATGCAGCTGATCACTAAGCATAAAGCATGTACCGGAGAACTTCTTGCCTCAGAAAGGAACCAGAGAAATCTACAACTGGCATCTCACTACACAACTTGATTACACACAAGGACAGCATGTAATTTGCCACTGTAGGTTGATAGCGTGACATTCAGGAGTAGTACAAGGATAGAATGCTTCCAAGACTGTTCAGACTCAATCCAAACTATTTGCCTTTTCAGTCTCCTTACTTTGCAGCTTTAATCCATAAACATCCATTTAGATCCTGAACAACTGAAGAAAGCCTTAGAAATGAGCTGTCTTGGAAACAAACAACTACCTTTACCAGCAAGTCTGTGCACTTGGAAGGCAAGGAACAATTATGGCCTACTCAGCTGTATGAAGCCAAGTCATGGTTTTAGCTTTCTCAAATGGTTGAGCTATTCTACCTTCCTGTATAAAGAACACCCGAAGTGAGCTTTACATTAGATTTCCCTTCACTATTCCTCTCCTTTGCTTTACTTTCTATCTCAGAGTATTAACACCAAGAACTCCAGCACACCAAATGCTATACAGTTACCCAAGAATCTCAGTGCTTACCAACATAGCACAGGGAATTAATGCTGAATATCAAAGTACTTACAAAAATGAAGTTCATCTTAAGGAAAGTCCATTAAAAGATAAAGACAGTCCATTTCTCATCACGCCATGCAGCTCACTGTTCCTTCAAAAACCACCTGCCCCTTCTATGCCAGGAGCTGTGAGGAAAGCAACACCATGAGGCAAGCAGCACATTTCCTTCACTATTCAAAAGAATACTATCAGCTCCACCAGCTACTGCTTTTGTAACGGTAAATGTTTTCCTCTTCATTGCTTGTTTACAAAGCACATGCTCAGAGGAGCCTGATTTTTTTTTTTTCCTTCTTCCTACTGCTTACAATTTAAGCAATAGCTTCCACAAGGTCACTAATAAAACAGATGCAAATGTGGCTGCTATTTTTTTTTCCTTCCGTTATAGTGCATAAGCATTAGTAATTCACCAGAACTGTAAAAAGTTCTCGGGAATGTAGCAGCCTTTGCAAGTTGGTTGCTGCTTGCAGCCAACAACACACATTTTTGGATTCTTGGTTCAGAAAGAAGCACAACCTGTGTTGGTCATTATTTCCATCCAAATGCTGCAGCTGGATGGTAGGTCCATTTCTTTTCACCTGAGCAGACTGAGAAGGAGTTCTTTCCTTATGAACTGTATTCTGAATCAGACAAGCAATGTCATTGTTTTCCACTTCTAAGCTGGTTCAGTGGAACACATTTGAAGGACAGAGATAGAAATGCAAGTGTCTTTTACGATCTGGAGATCCAGTAGGTAGACAGAGGAAGCAGAACATTCCTGATGTTGAAACTTCACCCATCTGAAGGAACTAAAGTGGAGGAAGTGAAACAGGAAGCAGTCCTTTCAGACACACACATTCCCTGATCTTTGGAAGAACCATCTCTACTATACTGGAGTAACACTCAGGTCATCTGACAAAGACAGACCAGAGTCCCTCTCTCTTGATGTTTTCTCTGTTTTACAAAAAGGCTTTTCATCTCTGTGCAGACTGGAGCTCCTTAGCACAGCTGCTCTGACCTCTGCTAAGGCTGATGGCTGGTGCTCAGCACTGCAGCACAGGTCATCATAAGCATAATTTACATTGCCACAGGGGAAAGTCTGGAGTTTCACCAATTCAATCCCACTGATATCCATGTGAGGGCAGGTACTTCGACTTGGAGATGCCGGAGATGCCCGAGAGCTAGGAGAACTGCAATTCCCATCAAAGCCTGAATCTTCTCGCTCTGGATTTGCTTTGATCTTGGAGCTGGGGCTGAAGTGACAGATATTCTCTAGCACCCATGATCCGTAGGTTGGGTTCCAAAGATTTTTTGTTTTGTTTTTAAGTCTGTGGGCAGATGGATTGCTGAGCTCCAACTTCTGGTTTGAGGTCTGCTGGAACCACAACCCGCTGTTGAAATCACTGAGGCATGGCAGGCTGGGCCCTCGGGCAGTCCGGTTGCTCAGGTTCTCCACCAGTAGTTCTTGTGGACATTGTACAAGTTTGTGCCCAGCATGGTGGGATTCCAGTGTCTTAGGTGTTGTCTGAGGTGTGAGAGAAGGGCTTACCAGCAGTGGCACTATCCCACTGGAAATGTTTGGGCGCATGACCGTACTCCCTTCATCCTCTGGTGTGGGGCTACACTCCATGGGCAGCTCAGTGTTGATCACATCAGGGTCCTGAAAAAGAGAGACAAGAATCTGTTACGCCTTCAGGGAGACTGTCACAGGTTTGGGCAATACTCCTGCACATGATACAAGGTGCTACGTTCCATCTGGGTATCACATGCTGTTGGGATTCACATGCTTCCTTTGAGAAGAGGCTGTGCTTCACTGAAATCAGTGACTAAGCTGCGGGCCTGTAGTATAAAATTTCTCTCTCGAGAAGTTGGATCCAGACCTGTAGCTATTAAATGCTACTGGATGGTGAACTCACTGTGCCATTTCATTCCCCCTGTCCACTCCCTAACTATTCAGCTGTGGCTTTTGAGCAACATTAGGCAAGGTCAGAATATGGACCTGAAAGAGATCTAGGTACCTTTCCATCACAAAGTGAAGGACATTTTGCTATTGAATAAGCTGAGAGCTAAAAGCATTCATTTGCACAGGAACAGTGTATGCTCATTTTGGGTGGAAGATGAGAGAGTGAGGATGAACACTAGAAAAGAGCCAACAGCACCACCACACTAGTAAAGTAATTATATCAGTCTGTCAGGACTCTTCACTAGCTATAGGGACTAAAGCTAATGTCTTTGGATAGTTGGCATTCCATGGATTATCATCCACCTGGATACCAAAGACCACTACCTGTGTGCAATACTTGATCCTTTCCAGGATGGTAGAGAAGTTTGGCCGATACTCTGGGCTGTGCTGCCAGCACTGTGTCATGATCCGGTACCTTAAAGTAAGTAAAAAAACAAAAAAATTGATCAAGAAAGATTGTTTTGTAAAAAGTGTTTCAGTATGAAGTGATCAGGGGTCCAAGGAACCATATTTGGTACATGGCCCAAAGGAAGAGTGCAAAAGTGGGTATGTAATTTCTATATCCCTGGATCCTGTCTGATTAGGGAATCATTACTTAAAGCAAATCCTGTAGTGCTTTAAGCTGTATACAAGAGGCAGTAGTTCAAGAGACATTTAGCAATACCCACCTAACACGGAGGGCAATCACCATTCCCTGACTAGAGGTGTCTTTGTCAACTTGTTTGACACCTACTATACCTTGGTTTGTGAGGGAAAGGAAATACTTACACTGGTCCTGGACAGTTTTTTGGTGGATCCATTCTTCCTCCACTGGTGACAAACTCCAGCACCTCCTGATTGGTTTTGCAAGGGTAGGGCATGTAGCCTAGAGAGAAAATCTCCCACAGCAGCACTCCAAAGGACCTGTGTCAGAAACCAGCCAACAATACCAATCAGGTTTCTTTTGTGCTCCACAAACCTAGCTTGCAGCTGTGTAGGCAACACCACAGCAATGACCTTTCAAAGCTGCAGTTCAGCCACAGTAATGTGCAATTAGTGTGATTATGAGTCAATGTTGCCATAAAAAGACACCCCAATCAATCAAAACCTTTGCTCAAGCTCCAAAACAAGTTATTTAACAAGATATTTAACAACTCTGAAGGTATTCTTTCTACTGCAGTCATTATTACTAGAGCAGGAAATGCCACACTTGGCTGTGTGTGGTCTAACTGAAAAGAACTGTTAGATCTGGCATGGACGTTTCTTGCCTTGCTTGGGAAAACTCGAGATGTTTGTGCTGAGTAATACATTTGGTGCCTGTAACTTGGCTGCAGGTTGAGCTCTGGGTGACAGAAGCCCAAGGCAAGAGGCTGTGACCTGGCACCGACCCTCTGCAAAACAAAAGGGACAAGGACCTGTGGCACTGCCAGGTGACCAGACACCCAGAGACACAGCAGGAGCCAATGACTCCAGACTGTGAGGGTATAAAAGCCCAGGGCTTCCTTTGTTTGGGGTCCCTCCTCAGAGGAGCGAGCTCAAGTTGTTATTTTGTTGTTGCATCTTGATTAAATTATTTCAAGGATCCCGACATCTGAGCCCCTACTATGGGAAACCTGGGGCCAAGCTGGTAAGGAAACCTGGTCTGACTGTGAGTGTTTGGGGTGTAGCTGTGAAAGGGCCTCTACCCAGCTCAAGTGGTACAAGTGTGACTGCCAGAGTGGCTCCTGGATGGTCAGACAGGGACCTTCAATTGTTTCCTTAACATTTGAATCAGCGTTTCAGAACAAGATGCTCAAGTATAAAATCAAGGAACAGACATCTAGTGAAACTGAAAGGCAGGAGCATTTCTCATATGGTTGTGCTTTTTTACATCCACAGGTCAGCTGGTCAGTGCCACTAGAAATTATGTATGACTTAGACACAAGGAAGTCAAGAGAGTTCTGCCAGGACATCAGCAGGGTCAGAATTTTCAGAGTCACTTTTTGCTACAAAGGTCAAAGTAATTTCCAGTATATGCATGTTACTTATAATAGCCCATTACAGGAACTGTAGCACTTTCCTTCAAAATATTTAGTGCTGGCTGCTCACAGTTAGGCGCTGATAAGCATTCCCTTGTCTTCCGGCATCGCTAACAACTTCAGGAAACTGGGTCAGTGTGGCATTTGAGGGAATGTCTCAGTACAGCATATTGAAGGATCTACTGTACAGAGAAAGAGGCATTCTTAAGCAACTGGAAAGCTTCCATTCCCCAGCACCTGTGCATGAATGTGCTACTGTTGACGGGGTGCTTATTTTAAAGAAAGTTCAAGTTGCATGAGAAATCAATACATAAATATTGTTTCCTCAGCAACCAGCAAGGACTTCTGATTAAATCTGCTGTCATTTTATACGCAGCAAGAAAAATCATACAAAAGGGTAATCATGGGTAGTACAGAGAGAGTAATTTACAAGGTATATAGGCAGACCCTGTCACTGATGGAAACTGGAAGATTGTGAATGCTGAGGGAAGTTTTTGATGATATTTGTCTGGATTTTTAACTGAGACTTCTTGAGAATCTAATCTGCTTTTGCTTTTCACTTCTTGATTGGCTTTATATGATACTCTACATTTATGAATAGAAAATTTTTATTACCTCTATTTACATTAGACTTATTAATTCTTATTTGGGATTCTTTAGCCATACTTCTACTGAATGCAGTGGGAAGACTTCTCATATTTTTCTGGGAAATTCTGACATTTTTAAAGGTTCCTGCTAAGCACACTTTTTTTTCTTGAGCATTACATTTCTTGATGCTTTTCAGTGAGTAGCAGAAGTGATTAAAAGACATTTATTACCAGGTATCAGTCTTGGAGGTAAAAATGCCCTCTAGAAAAGCTTCTGGTGGCATCCACTTGACAGGAAGCATGGCTCTTCCTCCCTTGCGGTAGTAACTTGCTCTGTGAAAGACAAAATGCACAGAGAACGTCACACAGCCTGAAAGGGCTTCGATACAGAAAAGATCTTATCACCACAGTAACAGCAGCTGAGGATTGCATGTAACAGTGGGGGCCAAGTGAGAAAAAGGAAAAGTCATCAACACAAATAGTGCATTGAAGCAGGATTTTATATCCTCTTTGCAACTGAGATGGAAACTGAGGATGTTCTCATGCACAGCTAAAGACATCAAACATGCTAGTGCTTTGCACAGGGTGTTGATGCAGCAAGTCTTCTTGACATCATAAAGTGAGAATTATTGTTGCTGGGGTTTTTAAGTTTTAATTTCGATTTAAGATTATTTATGATGAAGTAGCTAATAAATTTGCCTATGCTTGGTTTAGTGTCCACAAGTGTTTGTAGTTTCCTGGGACCACAGTTGAACTGGATTGGTTCATAAGCGTAGATGTGTTAATTTACAGTCTGTTAACAGAAGTTAGTTAACTGGTCATCAAATTCAGACACTTAATGGATGGTTCCACTGCTTCACATATCATGAGACAGTTCAAACTGATCAAAATTATACAGATTACTGAGTTACTCACAGAACTGAAATTGCCCTTCACTTACCTGTAAATATCCCTGGCCATTCCAAAGTCACCAATTTTGGCTATTCGTCCTGCTCCAGTACAGGTCAAAAGGCAATTCCTTGCAGCTATATCTCTTGAAAAAAAATTTAAATAATTAGTTTTAATTCTTAATTCTTAAGTAGTTAAAGGAATAAAGAAAAAGTATTAGACCCAGTCTTGCAAGTCTTAGTTGAGTAATCTTTACACAAATGAGAAGAGCCCTGCTAAAAAAAGAATTCCAGTTACATTATCATTTTTATTAACCACAATTATTAAACTGCATTTGAGTTATATCTTCTACCCAGCATTTGCCAAGCTTTCCCTATTCACACCTTCTTTCACAAAGGCAGAAAACAGCATCAGTGTCAGAAGAGGAACAGATCCAACCTCTTTTGTTTCAACCACATTATGACAGATTTCTTTCTTTCTCTATTTTTTTTAAAGAGGGACATCTCAGCAGTGTCCCCATCAGTTACAGATGTGATGTTGTTGGACAGTATTAGTAAACTGCTTGAAAAGTTATGTAGAACCAGATTTGGTAATCTGTTGCTTTGTTACTTCTGGATATCTCCCTTGGAATCAAGCAAAGCTCCATATGGAAGCAGCTGTTTGCTGGGTGCAAGTTTAGCTTGTGAGAAATGGAAGTGATGTCTTTGTGGCCAAGGCTAAAAGATTTCTGCTCATTTTAAATATGCATTCTGAAAAGAAACTCATTAAAATCATAGCAGTGTTTGTCCTATTGACTGCCAAGAAAAATAAGCTCCTTGAACAACTCACATGTTTCCTTGCATTGCCAACCTTGAAAAATCTCTCAGGATTTGGAAGTCAGGTTCAACTTTCTCTTCCATTATCAGCTATAACTCCTAGATGACAATTCCTGCCCTGTAGAGACCTCTCTACAACCCCACTATGCTACCTTTTACCCCTAGGATTCCTGATATCTGTAATGAAAACCTTCTTCATTTCCCAACCCACTCTAAGTAATGCTGACATCACTATCAAATAGTAATACAAAACCTGAGAGAAATTCCTTGTGTTCAGATTTACTGAATTTTTGGCTAAGACAAAATGAATCCATTCCCAGGTTGCTTATATTAGAGATTTAACAGTGCGAAGATTGACCCAGAGATTTTTTTTTTTAAGTGATACGCTGCTGTTACTATTACAGTAAAGATTCTTAAAAAATAATGCTGTAGTGATTAACTCAGAAGTTTCCAATTAGAATACTGATCCTCTCATGTAGTTATTAAGAGATCCAAGAGCCAAAACTTGTTGCACATTCTTACTGCTTTTTTTTAATGACAGAAAACTCTAACCCTTTTCCACTGGAACTTCCTTATTGTTGCAATGTAAGTGAGTCTGAAAGCTGTTTCACGTGTTCTCATCATAAAGCCATATAACACATTACCATATCTCAGCCTCATGGCTTTTTGCTCCAACTGCTGCTTGCCATTGTTTCCCTGGGTTTCTCCAGCCCCTGCTCACCGTTGCCCATCTCTGTGATGTGCAGCCCCACATGTAGGTACACGCGCTGTGCGTGCGGGTGAGTCACTTGCCTGCTTGCACATCTCCAGGCTGCACCTTGGCTTGGTTGGAGCCTGTGTGACCCTCTGGTGTGCAAGGGCTCTCCTCTCCTTACAAGGGTTGAACACAGCATGCACTTCATAGTAAGGAATCCAGCTGCCCACTATGCCTGGGAACATTATGAGCTGAAACAATTCTTAATCAAAAATGAAGGACTTCAATACCCAACCGGGAGTTTTAAAAGGATAACTATAACCTTTATCTCTTCTATAATATTTTGTTCTTATTTGAAGCATGCTATATCAACATTTTTTTTGTCAAAAAAATGAGAAAAAAGGAGTTTGAAGAGACAAATATGGGCTTCCCAAGACGATGCAGCAGTTCAGCCACTGAGCTGGGAAAGAAGCCTGAGATGTGTTTTTATCTCCTGTTATCCCTGCTCTACCCTTCTCTAGTCTTTGGCTCAAATATTATGGACTGTCCTGTGCTGGTGGAATAGGGAAAACAGTTAAGTCAAGATAAGGAGATGAGAAAGTAAATAAATACCTTATTGTCTTATCAGCCAACACAGAGTGACACTACCATCTAGTGGACTACAGGGCTAATCTCAACTGTCTTTATGATGCAGGCACCCGAAAATTAATACTTAAACCCTCTCACTTGGAACAGAACATTCCTCTCCCTCCAGGAGTGCAAAGAACAGTGCAGAGCCTAACTCCTTACAAAAACCAGGGAGATCCACCCAGATACCTAAGCACAAACCTGCATTGGAAGAGGACATAATCTGTCTCCCCCGTGGAGATTAGTCCTGTCTAATGCACCGCAAATAGAAAGTGTATGAGCCTCACGCACTGTGAGACACATCAGAAAAGACTGTTTCTCCTACCTGTGGATGAAATGATTCTCTTCCAGATATTTGCAGCCACAGGCAATATCCCTAGCTATGTTCAGCAGGTCCTGCATTGTTAGTGTGGATGGTTGATTCTGGAAAAGGACAGGAAATGGTAAGGGAAGGATAGTGGAGCAGAAGAATATAGTTCAGGCAGGGGATAATCAGAGAGGGACAGAAGAAGGGAAAGGGAGAAACATACATACAGGATGGGGGAAAGGTTAAATGAGTCAGCAGCAAAGAGGAACATAAAGCAGATCAAAGCAAAGAGTTAGAAAATTAGTAAACTTTTATTTAATCCCCAAAACTTTCAGGAGATTTCATCTCTCTTGAGCACCATACATGAGAGCAAGCTGGCAAGAGGTTTATGGCCTGGTGTGAATAACCTGTTAAAGGGGGTGGGAGAGAACTATTCCCTACTGTGTTATGTGAAATCAAAAGACAAGCAGGTTTAAAAGGTGAGATGGAAGAGAAAAAAAAAAGCACCCACTTTTAAAGAGTGAGTCAATAGATTATCAACAGAAATTAGTGCATGAATGAGAGAGAGAGAGAGAAAAGATGCACAAGTGCACATCTTTACACCAACATCAGCATTCATCAGCTTATCTGTCCTGGTAGAAGAACAGTGATTACCCTCAGGAGCAGTATGCAGAAAAGGGATGCTTTACCACACGACTCCAGGACTGGTACTAACCCTTCAATATCTGCACCTCCCTAAGAACAATAAATAAGACTTTTTCCAGGAGCCCTGCTTATTTTCACCCCCTTATATAATTCCCCATAGGGAAATTTTCTCAGTTTTTCTCTAGGAACTTATCTATTGCTCTCAGGAAGGGTGAGGAGAAATTACTATACTGCTAATCAAAGCCCAAGATATATCAAATAAATTAGGCTCAGCTCTTCAACTAGTATAAATTTGTGCCTCTCCATATGGTGCCAGTGCACACCTGCTGAAGACTTAGTGCTACGAATTCTGATTATAACTTTAGCTCCTCACATGCCATCTCAGTACACTGAAAACAAAGCAAGTATTGAGAAAAGAAAGCCCATTAATTTGTAGTCTAATTGACAGAGAAGTCGGGAATGGCAGGACAGGATTTTACTATTTCCTTCTCAGTTACTAATAAACTGGAGTTTCTGGCCCTGCTTTCATTTTATCTCACTGACACCTGCTTGCATCAAGCAGACAGACACAGGCATCTGGAAGTCTGTGGCAGCTGGGACGCACGCACAGCCTGGCTTGGCTTCAGTGCCTTTATCCAATTCATAAAAACATAAAAGCAGTCATACTAAAATCAACCACAAGCCTAGCAGGCAAGGTCTCACCATCCTGGGTCGGTTCTGCCGAAGAAAACTCTTCATGTCTCCTCCAGCCATGAGTTCCAGCAGAATGAAGCGAGGCAGCGTCTGTAGGCTGACACCGATGCACTGCACGATATTTTGGTGATTGAACTTGCTGAAAGCCAAGGTCACAGCACATGGAAGAGAAACACAGCATTAGTACCTGGCCAACATCCATCACACTCATTTTGCCTTGAGATTTGACAATCTGGATTGAAGCAAATCCTGATGCGGATACCAAAAAAACTTCAGCCATAATCAAAATGCCTCTCTGGTTATGACAGCCCCAAGAACAGGGTTATTCCTGGCTTTTCCCATGAAAAGCCTTCAACAGAACGTTGAAACTAAAATGAAAGCAGAGCCTTCTGTCTGTGAAGACAGATTTTAATGGACACACTGACACAGATGAGAGTGACATGAGAGAGATAAGAAAGTTAACCCTGCAAATTTCATTGGCATTTGTGATACAAAGTCCTGACTGGTAGGGATTTTAATTCAGCATTGGTTATTTTAGACACAGTGCTATCTAGGTGGGGGACTCAGTTCAGTGTTTAGTCTGCCAGAGAGACTCAGCTAATACCTACTGCAGCGGCTGCCTTTGTGATTCTGCTTTTTACAAAAAGAAGCTGAGGTTGTCACGAAGCACAGTAAGACTCAGTCATTAGACAGCAGCGTCTTCCCTTAGATAATGATTACCTAGATAATAAAGGAACTAAAAATAGAAAGGAAGTTGGGGAAGAGAAAGAGTCACGTGCTACTAAGTGAATCAAGGCACTCCTTAATTGATTAAAATTGCTCTTTAAAAAACATACATCAGTGTTACCTCCTGTTCAGCTACCAAAGTTCTTGCAGACTGTAGGGAGTGGCACTACGTCATGAGATTCATGCTTTAATAGCAGAAAACCAGCATCTAAGTATGAGCTGGGCCAGAGAATGAGAAGAGAAACTTCACATTGCACAAATGCAAAATGGATAAATTTTGAATACGTACAATCAACCCCCTTCTATGCTACCATTTAAAGTCGCCCTTGACCCTACTATTGTTTTAAGGTTATGGATTTCTGTTAATGAAGTAAATTCCAAGACTGGAATACTTAAAGTACAGGTGGTAATAGGAGTGGCTGTCTGTTACATTTTCCAGGAAGGTTTTATAGATCTTAGAATTCACTGTCAGAAGGTCATGCAGATGGAACCTTATAAAGGTTCTGTCAAGCTTGCAAGGACATCAGATCAAATGCAGAACACGTTTGTACAAAAATGTTTTACCTTGTTACTCCTCTGAACAGGACCAGCAGAACCAATCAACAGAAATCTCTGTTAAATTGTTGTAATGTTTTTTGGGTGAGATAGAGTTAATTTTCCCCACAGTAGCTCATATGGTGCTATATTTCGTATTTGTGATCAAAACAGCATTGATAACACATTGATATTTTAGCTACTGCTGAGCTGTGCTTACACAGCTTTCAGGTTTTTCACACACACACTCCTCCCCTGCAGTAAGAAGGCTGCAGGGACAAGAGGTTGTGAGAGAATACAGCCAGGACAGCTGTCTCCAACTGACCAAAGGGATATCCTATACTGTATGGTGTCATGCTCAGCAATAAAAGCTGGGGAAAGAAGGAGGAGGAGGGGAAAGAGTCGTTCAGAGTTTGGCGTTTGTCTTCCCAAGTAGCTGCTGTGCATGATGGAGTCCTGGGATGGCTGAACACAGGCCTGCTCGTGGGAAGTAGGGAATGAATTCTTTAACACTGCTTGGCTTGCTCAGATTTTGCTTTACCTATTAAACGGTTTTTATCTCAGCCATGAGCCTTCTTGTCCTTCTGATTCTCTTCTCTGTCCCACTGCTGTGTGCAGCCAAGTTGCCTACTGGCATTAAAGCACCAGAGACGGACAACAAAAGAACCTCAGTTACCTTGTTTGAGATAAACAAGTAGCTGAAACCAGTAACTTAAATGCTACTAAAATGCCATCTGGTGAAAAATAAGACTGAATTTCTTTCTGAACACCAGCAAGGAGATAAATGATTCTATGATTACCTGAATTACTTTTTTCCCCCTTGCCCACCACCAGTAAAAAACCCCTTGAACTATACCTGATAATCAATGCTTCCATCAGGAAATCCATCTCATCCTGCTCAGAGCAGACTTCTGGCAGGGTCTGTTGAGAGGTAAAGGCAGTGAGGGCCATTCCACGGAAGAATTGAGAATATTTGCATGACCACCAGAGAAAAAAAGGAAAAAAAAAAGAAAAAAAAATGTGCATGTAACATGTAAATCACCTCAGGAACCTATGAGCAGGGGCTCATCCTTTCAGTACCCAGTTTATTGCACTGCATGTGACCCATCTGCTAGTTAAAGTAAGAACAGGAAACCGCTGACTTACCTGAAGATTTTTTGTGTGAATTGAACTCTGTGGACACTTCTGGAGCAAAAACAGCTTCAGATACACATCAAGAAAAATATTAGGTAGAGATTTATAGACTTAGAAAGCTCTTTAAAATGAGAGTTGTTATTTATTCTCCCTTTCCTTTGTGTCCACATTGCAGCACATGCTTGCATGTTGTATGACGCATACATCCACTTGCTTTAAACACTTGTGTCACACGCCCCTATGGCTTCCTATCCTGCCAGCAGATTTGGACAGCATCTTCTACTGATACAGACAAACTGGATTACCACAAATGGACAACATGCTGATCTCCTTCTGTTTGCCACTGTGCTCTGGTCCTTCTTCCAGCCTGGATAGTGAAACTGAGTTGGACAGTTCCAACTGCTTACTAATGTCCTGGGTTTTCATCCACATTTGTACAGTGGCACAGGGAAATTCATTACATGAAAGACAGGATGAATAACAGTAGAACTTCTTTTTATTAATGAAGGCTATGTTCTTGAGCTGAGGTCATAGAAGTAGATTTGGCTCTCTGAGTAACAAGCTTATAAAATAATAGAAGCAGACTATAAGCATCCTTAACTTCAGGGCTGAGTAATGACAAATCCTGAGGCAATGGCAGTAATTTCAGAGAAAACCAGCCTGTCATCTCTTGCCATTAATGATAGGGAAATTAGTGTGATATGGCAATATATATTTACAACAACATCTTTAACACTGTGCGATACCAAGAGACTACCTGAAAATTTCACATACAGTAGAAAAACACTACTCTTGGTATAAAGAGAAGTAACTGAGAAACAACAAAAATTTTTAAATACATCATGTGAAAAACTTAGGAGAAAACACTCAAATCAAAGTTGATGGTGCCTGGATGCAGCAATGTGTGCAAGCCTGCATCATACATATGCATATGACATTACGCATGTGATCAATGCAAATTTCTAGCTGAAATAGTGATGAGATAACATGGCTCTTATGGGTAATTATTGCTGTATAAAAAAATTGTGGGTACTGACCTTGATAGCCACTTGTAGAGGGTTGGGATCCCCTGCAATGCCTACCACGGTTCCCTCATAAACCTCACCAAATGCACCATGTCCTAGTGCCCTGCAAGAAAAGAAGAGAGGGAACAGATGTTTTATGTCCTTGGATCCAGTGTCGGCAAGCTCTGCTCTTCATCCAGCCCAAGACAAATCAACGATGGAGTTTTGTTTTCATCTCGAAACTTCTGAAAACAACTTATCAGTATTTTCTGTCACTACCACTAAAATAGCGAGGTTGGATCCTTGATGCTTCTGAACAAAAAATAGGCTTGCTCAGTCCTAGGGTCTATCACCAAGTATGGCAACAGCAAGACAAGAGAAAAATGTAGAATAACAGAATAAAGGTGGCTGCAGACTGATATCTTCAGGAGATTGTGTAAGACATAAGAATGATTAAATTTTTCCTTCTGAAGTTTATATAACTTTGTTCGGTATCATCTGGATGGTATGGAGTTGAAGAGCAACCTAGCATGTATCTCTGTGTGACAGGAAATTTCCTTGTGATAGGAAATGCTGAAACAGACATACTGCTATAGATTTGGAAGGGAGCTACAGCCAGGAGGCAAGTGCAACAAGAACACAATCACAGTTGAGGTGAAATAGCTATGGTTGGGAACATGGAACAGGAGACTCATGATCTTATACTTCTGCTTGAGAACTTTATGGAGTCAAATTATCTTAGAGAACATAGCAAGTATCACATCTATTGTATTTTGGCTGACTTGGACGAGGTGCTTTGCAGTTAGTCAGAGAGGTGGCCCTTGTTTTCTCACCGAAGCAGAGAGATGTTCTTCCGTGGGATCTCCTTCAGCTCGCTCAGAGTGGCAGCCTTCCCTGCAAAGCAGTAGTTGGGGTTGTAATCAGTCATGATGACAGATGTACGGATTTTGCTCAGTTTATATTCTGGGCTCTGCAGTCGTGCTCTGGCTCCTTCCAGCTGCTGCTTCTTCAGGTGATAAACTGCAGGTGGGGAGACAAATAAAAATGCACAAACAAGATCAACGACTGGATAGAAAACATAATGCTGGCCCACACAGAACAGAATGACACCAATCTCATAATAGTAAATGGTCTGGAAACATCTTTAGCTTGCCAGTATCAGCTCTTCTTCACACTCTTTAGTAATTTAGTACTGCATATGCAAACAGTCTTACTCCCGAAGGCACCTAATCACCTGGGAACAACCTAGGTTTCCTGTGCTGCTTTGTATATTGGCTGAGGAAGAGTGTTCCACAAGACATCTTGCTGACATAGAGTCCCAAAAATCAAACCGTCTCCCTGAATGAATTATATATTTAATTACAGATTGTGATTTCATCCCGTATTGCAGTGGCTGCTACAGAAACACCTGCTAAGAAGGCTTTCCTAGCTCTTTTGTTCTGTGGCAAATACTAGGGAAGAGCAGTTCTTACCCTTTGGGACTATGCTTGTGCTTAACTGTGGATGGTGATGTTTTCTATCACTTCTTTTTCTCTGTTCCTGCAGTCCACTTGGGAGAGCATAACACTTTGGCTCCAAGTATTTAAAGCAGTGGCACATGGCCAGGTAGTCTCCTTTTGTCTAATTTAACTGGGAAAAGCCAAACCAAATGGTGATAAGAAGTAATATGGCTTACTGATAGACAGGCTGCCACAAGTGAGGATCATTCCAAGCACCACAATCACAGACACCACAGCTAAGAGGAGGGGGAGAGGCAGCTGTCCCTCTGGTATAGGACCCTGGGGCACTGGAAGAATAAAAATAGAGGTACATTAATCAGAAAACAACAAGAGCTACTGTAAAGCATCTCTCTGAAGGTTGCTTGTATTTCAGAAAACAGTACAGAGATCATGGTCAGAGCATCTTATAAAAATTACAGCAAATCCCTCTATAGACCTGAAGGCTGAAAAAATACCCGAATAATTCTAAAATCATTGTGAAGATAGAACACTAACTGATAAAACACAGATTTCTTATCCATTCTTCAGTTTTCTATAAATGGATTACATCACTACTCATAAGTTGAAAATCTTACAGTCTTGATGTTTTGGAGCTCCGAGAGACTGTGAGAGGAAATAACTGTGAGTACAAGGCATTAGCTGACAGGCACAGTGGGAAACTGCTGTGGAAGGAAGTAATTTGTGGCTTAAATAACTCAGCAGTAGGTGGTACGTAATCCTGGAGAGGTATTTATGCTTGAATATCTGATACACTGAGCCCATTCAGGAAATTCACACCATGTCTCTTTACAGATATTTTACCTCCTGCCTAATCTGAATGTGAATGTTGGAGGTGATGGTGACAGAGATGCAGCTCAGCATGTAAGCAAAGGTCATAAGGAATTCTCAGTCCCATGTTTGATTGACGTTTCTCACAACACCTTCTCCACTGGAACCACTAGCTGTAACTCGGGAATTGAACATCAAAAAAGCCAGAAGGAGAGATGATATAAAGCACAGAGATGTTATCCAATGAGGCTAAAACTTCTCAACTTACCAGTGCAGGTGACATTGTCATTGGCCAGCACAGCCCCCATCTCACACTGGCAGACTGGCAGGTTGGTGTCAGGGTCCCGCTTGCAGTTGTCTGAGTGGCAGTGGCTGCAGTTAAGATAGATCTGAACCTCCACCTCACCATGACTCTCCATGGCTGAACAAGGAATCAGACACAACAGATGGACTTAGTTCAGTTTTTCCTATCTTGTTCCAGTAAGGTAAAAAAACCAACAAAACAAAACCCAGCAGGTACCTACAACTTCTCTCCTTCTCTGCAGGAGAGCAGATAGTCCAACACAGTGTGGACATGTCAGAAGCCTGATGGGGATCAGTAGGGAGGAAGATATTTGGTTCCTTAAGCAAACAGAGAGGCCTTGAAGTGAATTGACCTGGAAAAGTCGGGGACTGAGGATGTGCAGTTGAACCTGATGACTGGTGTCTTTCCTGGTTTAGAGATTGAGAGAAAAAAGGTCCCAGAGCACTATGGAAATATTTAAAGAAATGACCACAGCTAAAGATCTGACCTGCAGCGTGAAATAAGCTTTACTGAAATGAATAAAAAGACAGGAGAAGAGGGAGGCGGAGAGAGGAAATAGAGAGGAAGAAGGAAAAAGGAGGAAGAAAAGAAATGAGAATGAGAACCATATTGTACCTGCCAAGGGATGCAAGAAGATCTCTCCAATGGGGTTCACAAAAGAGATGCCATCCTGCCCACCAGCTGTGATATCATCAGTATCAGAGGCGTGTCCCCCTGGAGAGAGAAGAGTACGGCCAGCTGATCAGTGCTGCATGCTGCAAAAAATGTGATGTCTCTGAAGGGTTGCATTCATTCCCATTATCACCTGGG
This sequence comes from Rhagologus leucostigma, assembly GCA_013397725.1. NCBI lineage: Eukaryota > Metazoa > Chordata > Aves > Passeriformes > Rhagologus > Rhagologus leucostigma. The sequence goes on along the minus strand of VZTD01005548.1, from coordinate 699,397 downwards.
GTCACTCTGCAATCTTCCAGTGATATTGGATTCTACAATGTCTAAACCTCACTAGACCCAGCCAATATCAAAGTTAGTGAAGTGACCTTATCTAATGTAGGTGTTTCAGTTCAGCAAGGTAAAAATGTTATTTGTTTTGAACAGAAAAAAGAAATGGAACATTTTCCATAGGTAACTTGGGAATGAGTGAAGGGGTGTTTCATCACACCTTCCAAATATTAGATCACATAGGAACACTTTTATAACCTTGATTTCCCCAGTTACAGAGAGATGGTGGAGAGTAGGGTGGGTTTCATACTGTTCAGCATCTGTGCCTCACCTTCTGCAGCAGTGTCCTCTGCACTAAGAACACTAGCCCTGACCTGCGGGTGCTCTGAAAGGCACAAAATTAGTCATCATGACTATTCCCCAGGAGACTTACCTCTGTACCCTCCGCCTCCTCCCCCAGAAGTACAAGCTCCTCCTCCCCCACCAAAACCACCAGAGGTGGTCCACTGGAGCTTGGCTAGTGCTTGGGGACAAGCTTGACCTCCTTCTCCGCCTTCCAGAAGGGACTTCCCAGCCTGAGGAAGCAGACTGTCATCTTGCCAGCCACCACCTCCACCTTCAGTCAGAGATTGAGAAAAGAAAACAAGAACAGGTGAGGGAAGTACAAGCAGAGATGCTTTGTAGAGAGACAGAGATTAGCCCTTATTAATTTCTTAAGTGCCTAGTTCGAGGTAAACCCTTCTTTAAGTTTAAAAGAATATACAGACAAGCTCCTTGCTGCCATGGGTAATAAAAAAGAGGAACTCTTATGCACAGCCTGTGGTATGTGCTGCATAAACCAACACCTCAGCACCAATTTCTTGTGGCATTAAGAAAATAAGGAGCCTACCACTCCCCTTCGGGATAACTGGTTAGGGCAGTCTGCCATGTGAGATGCTGAGCTCCCCAGGGAAATAAAAATAAACTGAATTTCTACATCTCACTTTAGTGGCCTCTCTATAAGCCTACTACAGCAGGAGATGAACAATCACCAGAATTTCTTTTGTCTCTTAGGAATGAATTCTAGGCACAGCCATCACAAGATTATAAATAAGCTTCCATTTCTGGTATAATTACCATAATATAATTGCTGTTGTTAGGGTTTAAGGGGAGTAACAGGAAAAAGTCTTCTCTTCAAAGGCCATTGTTACAGTGTGAAGGAGTAGGCCCCATCCCCAAACATCATTTTCCCTGGTTCAGTTCATAGAAGAGAGGAGTCCTCCTATGGAATTGCCTGTACTGGAGCACTCATCATCTGTCATGTGCATTCTCTTTTATCTTGTGACACACCATATAAGAAGACATCCCTTACAGACTGCCAGCGTATTTCTAACAACTGCTGCCACAGAAAAATTCCAAAAGATTGAAAAAGAAGCGCTTCACTTCATGCCTACAGGACAGTGAGTGTATTCAGCCACCTGATTCAGACCTTGTGCGGTTTTAGTGTCTCACCTGCTGCCCCGGTCCTTCCGCTGACTCCAGGTACCGCAGTGCTGTTCTCAAATTGCTCCAGGGGTGCATCATCCAGGGAGCTGTCCTGAGCCTTCAGGTAGGCTTTTCCTCCTCCTCCTGCTGCGATGAGCAAAGGTTCGAAAATCCCATCCTTCTGCTGGAAAACCCCCCATCAAACATCAGAAAAACTTCACATCCCTTGGATATGTGAACTCACATAAACTCATAAAAGATCATGAAAGCATCCCAAAGAAGAGTGGCCCAAGGCCAGGGCAATGTTACTGCTTGTCTCATAGAATCTTTACAAAAATATTTTACATCATGTTCCTGAGTACAAAAGTAACTGTTTAACTGAACATCAAGGTTTTTTTTAGGACTGCTGCCAGCATTTAAGTGGGATACTGGTTTAATTCCCACATCTGGGCTGTCAAGGACTGAGGAACCAGTTCAGCTAGCCTAGTAACAGTGATAAATATGAGCAAAGATATGAAAAGAGATAAACACTAAAAAGACAAAAACCAAAGAAAGACAGAAAGAGGAGGGGGAGTGAGAGGCAGAAGAGGAAGATTCCTTTTTCATAATCTTTTCTTAAAGAACTATATATCATATACCATGACTGACATGAGAGCTGGTTGCTCTGCTGGACACTGCTCAGGCAGGATGCAAAAAGGAAACACTTACTCTAAAGATGTAGGTTGCTCCTCCTCCACCCCCACCTCCTCCAGCCCATTCCTTCAGGTCCTTTTTTTTTTTGTAATCTTCTTCAATGAGAGATGACTCCCCTAAGCAGATCTTCTGGGTTTCAGGATTGCCCTGAAAGGAGACAAGAGATGGGCTCAGATATCACAAAGTCCAACTCTTGAGAGTTGTCTGTGTATTTCAGTATAACAATGTCATAATGTTTGTCATGCATAGCAGACCTATATAAACCAGTACGTAGATTATCTTTGTAGAAAGTGACCTTTTCTGCTAGGACTGACAGCTGAGGGATGGATCTGTCTGTGACTTCTGATTTGCAAAGTCACGTATGGAAATGAAAATAAAGATGCATACAGAAAAAAAAAGTAATAACTCATTATTAATTTTACATAATTAATATTTTGCCTATTTAGAACTTCTTATAACCAAAATAATTTACATATTCTGGATTACGGATTAATTCTGAGAACTTTCTTACTGCCGTGTTTACTATTTATTTCTCAAGGAGATAAATGCATAAAGCAGACAAAGGTGACCCACACATAGTTAAGAATTATCTATTGGCACATCTTGGAAGAGTAATTTGGAGACCCAGTTTCCTATTCCTGCACCAGTCTTACTGCCTGTGTCCTCTCATTCATACAGAATCACAGAATGGGGAAGGTTGGAAGCGGACCACTGGAGGTCTTCTAGTCCAACCTCCGTGCTCAAGCAGACTTTCCTGGAGCATGTAATTCAGGATTGTGTCCAGATGGCTTTTGACTATCCCCAGAGAAGGAAACTCTACAATCTCTCTGGGAAACCTGTTCCAGTTCTCAGTCACCCTCACAGCAAAGAAGTTCTTCATCACATTCAGGTGGAATGTGTTCTGGTTACTGCCCGTTGCATCTCATCCCAAGACTGAGACTGAGATTGATTGAAAATGACAGAGGGAAAGCTCTCTCTCAATTCTGTTAGTGATGGTGCATGGCCTTTCTTAGTTGGCGGAGCAATTTGTCTGCTTAATTCAAACAGGAGGACTAAAGATGGCAAGGTAGACGAAGACCAGGGAAAAGCAACTGGGGTAAATCCAAGGAAAGAGAATCAAGGTTTGGAGCTGCAGAATTTCTCCAGAGAAAGGAAGACAAACATTAGTCACCCAATACACAGATTCATCATGATTTCCAAAGCCAGAGAAAGTTGGGCTTTGGAAGTGGGAAAAATTAACTGCAACTTTTCCCAGTAGCACCTGCCAAAGGGAGATAGTCCGTGGTGGGTTATAATATGCAATTTGGAGAACAAATCATGAAATGCAAGAGATTAATGGACAACTTTTCAGATTATGACCTAAGACTAGAGAGTGCACTCTAGGCAAAGGGAACCGCAGACACACAAATATATGTTTAATTTAGATAGATACGATTCTTGTACTATATAAGATGAAGAAGAGGTGGGTTTAGAGTCTGTTGCAGCATCTGGGTAAGACCTCATATCCTGTGCGGAAAGTAAACAATAACTTCAAATGCTTACAGGAATAGTTTATGCATCCCCAAACACACCAGTCTGTGGGGAAAAAAGCAGCTTTGTTCCCAGGCAGGGGTTAACAGATAGCATTTCTGGAAAAAGGCAGTATCAAAAGCTGATGCTGAAAAGAGGTAGGTTTTGAGCCTAAATGACAAAAGGACTTTCAGATTATTTAGTCTAGCATTAGAGGACACATATATAAGCGTCCATGTCATCAATTTCCTTTTCTCATGAGTGTTTTTTTTGTTGTTACAAAAACCTAATCCAGGGGCCGCTGGAGTTAGTGGAAAGATTCTCACTGGTTTTGGTAGGCTTTGGATTCAGACTTTAGTCTCTAAGATTAGAGGGTATGTAACATAGCGCAGCCACAACTCTGCTGGATGCTTCCATAAATAATAGTAAATTTTCTGAAAATCCTGGCAGACAGAAAAAACCCTAGGCTGTGGAAAAACGAGAGGGAGCACATCACTCGCCTACGAGCTTCCTGCTTAAAATAAGCACAAGAAAGCTGATGAAGGACTTATTTCAAACACTAGGAGCTAAAGCAAAGTTTCTGTGGGCTTCATATTTTTTTGTGCATTTTGGGATTGTTTTACTTTTCAGTGTTCTTTATATCTGTATTGAGATTGTTTCTAACTTCTTTTATTGGTTCTTTCCTGTCTCCTGACTGGATTTCATTGCTGGATTCTGGGATTTCTATCTTTTATCACCAAACCCCAAGCTACCCACTGAATAGCATCTGCAAGGTCTCTGCCCACACGTGCTTGGCAGCCCTCACCCCAGGGCAGGCATCCTCCCCTTGCTGCCCCACTAAGATGTACAGCAGCTCATCTTTCTCCAGGTGGAAGGTGGCTGAGATGAAGACCCCGTGGGACCTCTTATTGTGGTTTTTGGCTCCCTTCCCCCCGGCTGCTCCATAGGCAGAAATCCTGCAAGAAATAGTAAATAATTGAAGAAACAAATCTCACACTTCTCATCCCCAAAGTAAATCCATCTGCAAGGTCTCCGCAGCCTTCACTTCCAAACAGACATTTCTCCAGACCAGGCTCCCCTGCTGTAGTAGCTTGTGGCTATTCTTTGTCTGAGACCCATGTAGGTAGGTTGCTCAAGAGGATAGACCAACCCTCACCAGGGTACTGGCAACAGAGACTGCAGGAGCAAATAGCATGAGCTGGTATAGCCCACGCTAGAAGTCTAAGGCTACAGGACTGAGATGATGGCAGCACTTCTACTTGACTCCATGCCCACTCTCACTCCTGTTCTGATCTCTTCTAAGTCACTGCTCACCCTTCCATGCTTCACAGTAGCTCAGACACACATCCTTATAGCTACCACTCCTATTTCTTCAGTCCCCTCTACCCACTCAGTACAGATGGTCTCACACTTGTGCTTGTTGAAACTCCACAAACAAAAAGCAGTTAAAGGTGGCTGCCCCTCCAGCACACACTGATCCTCACCTGTATCTGTTTGTGGCTGGCACTCTCCAGACTTGCACTCCCCGGAGTCTGCCCTCCTTCTCCACAGTCACTGACACATTGCTGTTCTTGTAGGCACTGTCACACTGAGCTTGAGTTGGCCCATGGGGACCACTGGCACCACATGTTGAGAACCACCACAGAACAACAGCTGTGTCCCCTGTGACCAAAACAGCAAGAGTTGAGTCAGATGTGAGCTTCCCTGTATTTCTCAGTACTTATATTATACCCACTTTGTTCTAGTCATAGCACAACTACTGCTTTGTTATGGTCACTGTTTGCTTTTCTCCTCTCTCACCTTATTTCCTGCACACTATTTGATAAATCCTGGACTGCAGATAAACTTTACCAATTGCATATGAGGGAGGAAAGGAAAAGGGAAGAGAGGAACTGGGCTTCAAAGAAGGGGTTTATCCAAGTGTCTCACAGATACAATCAAATTCCTCTTCTCAGTGCCAGTCTGAAGCAAAAAGAAGTTCAACTTTCCAGAAGAGAACTAAACCATGTACACAGAAACACAGATTGAAACTATCTGTCATTACAACTAGTGACCATTTACAAAACACAGTGAAAGTTTTAAGGGACTTGTCTCAGGCTTGCACAAGAAGCCTGTGGAAGCAGAAACAGCCAGGAGACAGCCTCTTGCTACCATCTGTAGGGACCTTTCTTCCCCAAGTAATTTCTTTCTTGGTTCTCATTAAGCATTATTCTTTTGTTTCTACAACAGTGCAGCAGATAACTATGTCCTCCATTTCACATTTTCTAAGACCCAAACATACCCATCTCCTCTACTGAATTAGATGAGGCCCAAGAATAAAACTTTTCAGTAATGTATCTAAAAACTGCGTGATGCAGCGTGTGCACAAAAGGGTCAAAAGTAGAACTGTTTAAGAGCTGAATCATTAAAATAGAGGTAAAAATTACAAACTTTTAAAAGAAAAATTCCAATCTTGTTTAAAGGAAAAGGCAAGCAAAACTATCCCCAACAGACATCATCCTGCGAACATGCAGATGGATCAATGCAGTATGAGTTTCAGCTACATTACAGCATTCCCTTGAGCTAACAGGAACAGACAGCAGTACAGATTGTCACATTCCAGGTGGACACAGCCTTCAGGAGCTGGTACAGTCACACACTGGTATTTGTTGGCCGCAAAACAGCCTCAAGAACAACCTCTTCTCCTCATCACCTCTTTTAGACAGTTCTTCTCACCCACACAGTTCTTATCTGTCCTCCAGAGTGGCAATCTCTACCACTCTCTATCAGTAAATTAGTCCCCAGTGTCCCCCATTCTCCTAGTTTGTCATCCAGTTTTTCTCCTCACTTACTTCTCCTCCCTGGACTTTCATCTTAACACCACTATTCTACACTCATTTTATTCAGCTTCACTGCTCAGCACTCTTTCTTTTCCAAACTTTCTGTACAGGTCTACATCTTTTGTTCCTAAGCTGCCTTTTCATGCACTCCGAATCTGAGTCATGCAGCTTCTGTTTTCAGTTAAAGAGATTCTGCTTTTCTTTAAAGAGGACCTGCTATTTAAGGACTGATGAGCTGGGCTCCAGCTGACTGCTTCCCTATAGCCAGGACTACCTGACACAGTCTGCACATCTTTGGCATGGATTATACATAGTTGCCTTACTGCTGTACGGCAGACAGATCACACAGAGGAGACAGGAAGGGAGCCACCTTTTATAGCCAAGAGACAGGTTTTCAGTACTGAATCAAGTACCTGGGAGGGAGGGCTCTTCCAGGGGGTTCAGAAGATGCTCATCCAGGATACTAATCTCACGTGGGTACTGGCGTTTCCCACCAAAGTGATTTGGATGTCTTCCTGTAATGGTTTGTAGAATAAAGGAAAGAGGTGGGAGGATGGTAGAAAAGAGGGATGGAAAATTTAAAGATTACATTAATTAGTTAAGTACAACCATTTAGTTAAAATAAGTAAATATTACCGTGGGTAGAAAAGGGGTTTTCAACAATCATAATTTTGTATTACACTTTTGAGCCCATGTCTTGGGTTAGCTACTTATATCTGTGCTGAATCAGTGGGTCTTCACATGAACACAGACCCTCCATGTTATCCCATGCAGGATAAGCTCCTTGGCCTGCAATTTGCTCTAGCTGTGATTACAAGAGATTTTAGGAAAAGCGTAGTGTGGGAGAACAGATACCAGGTGTTGATGTTCTGCTGGTCAAACAGGCAGGTGACAATTCTGGACAGTCAAATGACTGCAGGTGTAAAGGAGAGTGGTGACAAAAATCATTGTCTTTGGTTCTGAACGGTGTCATGGCAAGTAAACCAGCTTAACAAACCACTCCCCTCTCAGCAACCAAATTTGAGCACCTGAGACCTCCTTTAGAGAATAAAATACTAGATAAAATCACACGTCTCACTAACATACACAGTTAAGAAACAGAAGCGTACCCTTGACACAAGCTGTAAATCTTTGGACAAATCTTTTTGAAAACCACAGAGCAAAACTCTACATTTCTGACCACTGAGATAGGCCTTTGAAAACCAGCCCTTTCTCAGAGAGGAGGAATTTCAAGTCAATTTCTGATCCAAAACATCTGAATACATTGAAAACACCACAACACCAATGCTGCCTTATAACAGGAAAAAGTAATAACTGAACCCTCGCCTCATAATCTGCAAGCATCCTGTTTCAATAGTTAAATTACCAGTTTTTATGCAGATTTTTGATTGGAAAATCTCTGTAAGAAAAAGGACAGGCTTCTTTCCATTTTATGAGCCCTCAGTTAATTTAATACTGAACATTTTCCACCAGTTGAAAAACATGACAAATATTTCAATTTGTTCCAGTTGTGGGAATCTAACAGCTGTCTGATGCTCTATTGAAAAGAGACTCACTCAGTTCCAGATGGACAATTATATCTGCCACAAAGCCACTGCTCTAAATAGCAACAATTAACACCCTTATTAGCTGTGTCAGAAAGGCCAAATAACTAATTGAAGCATGGAGACCTTGCTGAGCTTTTACTCCTGAGAATATTCCCCCCAGGTCTGACTGAAAGCACACTGATGCATGGAAGTAAAAGAAAGCTTTGTACTGACACGCTCTGTTCACATTGAGATGGAGAACTTCAATGGATGAAGTTGTCAAGCCAGTGAAAAATGAAATTAACCCAAAACAAATGAAATTAATCAAATGCAAGTGGGAAAACAGAATGAAAAATACAATGCATGGCCAGAAAAGATGCTCCCCGAGGCCTGCACTGAATTACAAATCCCAAAAGTCACAACAGTTTCAGATACTTAGTAATGTACAAGCAGTCTGGTTATGTTTGCCAGAGCAAAGGAATGTAAATCACTCTCTGAAACAGACTCGATCTGTGTGTCTGCATGGATTTTTTTGTGGCATCCCAACTGAGTATCCTAAGGCAATGCCTCATTTCCAAACAATCTTTTCTCCTTCTCCAAACAGTCTCAAACCCTTACTCTCTAGAAGAAACTTTCTGTCTTCTCTGCACTAAGGAGCACCCGAGCTGCCACACAGGCTGAGCACCGCCCTGTCCACATGAGCTGTTAACTCTTTTAAGGCTGGCATTTTCTACAAACATAGTGTAGCCCTGGGACCCAGGGGCTGGTGCTCCAGTCTATTTTAGTTTCCACTTCCTCTTCTAACAGCCAACATGTTGACTGTAGAGTGAATGGAAGGGAGTAAGAATTAATTCATATTAAGGTATATCTATATCAGAAAAATGCAAAGAGCAGACTTCCTTTCTCCAGGTTTTAGCTAACACTGATTTCTCCATTGAAAAGAGACAGAGGGAAGTACAAAGGAGAAAAACAGGGCATCTTCTGCAGGCAGAGAGCTAAAGTAATTCACTCCTGCTTCAATGTCTCTGCAACTGTAATGAAAATAGAGATAGAGGTCTGGTGGCTGAGATTAATCTGAGCCTCACAGGATCCTCAAGGTGTGAATGGTCTCCTTAGAAATTCAACCCTGCAGGTTGCAGTATTCCTGGAAGCCTCTCCAGCTTGTCCTGCAGTGGGACAGAGAATGAGGAGGCTGCACCAGCTTCCCCCTTCTCCATCTCTTTGGCTGATCTATTGCATTTCTAGTCAATACCTTCTTAAATCAGTGAAAGCAGGCAGTAATGAGGCTTGAACCGCTCCCCACCATTCACCTCAAGCAAAGAGACTGGTAGGTCAACAGAATCAGACTTTGCTGGGTCAGGGACTCTAAAATCAAGAAATAGAGATAAGCTATACAAAAGCTCTCTTTGGACAGTCTTGCCATTTATAAAGTGATCTTCTGGGAAGTTGCAAATGATGCACAGACTGAAATCCAACTTCTAGGCCAGGGCAGTAGAGTTTGATAGACCACAGAGCTGTAATCTTAATTGGAACAATACAATGCTGAGAGCACCAAAAGACAGTAGTAAAGGCAGTGAGAAGGGCAACTATCAGTATTCTATTTGCTGTGCCAGTCATCATTTTCATATAAGACACTCAAAATTCAGACCTCTTCCTATGTAAGCACTAGTTCACTGGAACTATGAAGTATCTTTATGCCTGTCTGCCTAAAGTTCTTATAATGAACCAGACATGTCATCCAGTCTGTGACACTGTTTTACACAAGGTGATTGTATAAGCCAAAATGTGGTTTCATCTCACCTTTTTCACAGGGAAAAACATCTGTCAATGCCCAGGAGCTGCCATCCTAAGAATAGTCTGTTTGGGTTTTGTCCTTATTGATGTCTCTTGAGCTGCCCTCACTACTCAGTTGTTCTCTTAAATCTTACTGAACCTTTCCTCTCGATTTTGAGGTATATGGATGTGCTGGTTTGCACCAAATTCAGAGAAAACGTCCGAAAGGAACGTCTCCTCAGAGGAAAGAAGGTTACAGCCACCCCTCCCCTGCCAGGTTCGGGAAAAGAAAAGATTTGCCTCGGAGGAAAGTGAAGGAAAAAAACTATTTATTTAACAAACACACAGGAAAAGAATAATAAAGCTAAATAATAAAACCTCTTGCTGTGGAGAGAAACTTGGGAAGATTTTAAAGTCCTTCTTTGGGTGTGGTCTCTCTCCTCCTCCTTGGAGCTGGGTCTGCCTGGGCCGCCTCTGGGCCTAAGGTGGAAATTTTCCTAGTGAGTTCTGGTGTTCTGATGTTGAAACAGTCCAGAAAAGAAGAAAGAAAAAGCTGAAGTCCCAGAAAGAATCTCAATTCTCAGTCTCTCTCCGGAGAAACAGAGCCGAAAAGCTGAGAGAAGCAGAAAGGAGTGCTTCCTTCGCTCCTCAGCAGCAGCAGCTAATCTCTGTGTCCTTGAAGCACAAACTGTTTTGAAAAGTTTGCTCAGCTTTTTTTTTCTCTCTCTCTTGCACCCAGTTTTAAAGGCACAGAAAGGCTCAGGATCGTATCTGGGCATAGAGTGGGGATACAACAGCATAAAGTCACCCCAAGACAGTGGAAAACCTCATCTTCTTTCCCATCTTGCATACACAGTGCTTCATTCAGCACTGGGTTTTGTAGAGAGTTGAACTACAAGATTGAAATAGATGGAGAAAATAGTATTTACATCCTTACAAGAAGCAAATCCTTCCTTCCTGCCATACATCCTTCCTGCTGCCCTCATGAAAAGAATTCACTGCTTGGATTTTAATTGGCTGTGTCTCTGACATCTGAAACCTGTCCTTGCTGGGGAGAAGTAATTTCATTACTGAAAACACAGCAGAGCTGCTGGGTTTCTCTGCAACATAACTGAATTAAAGTCATGAGAAGACAAATACAAGGGGGTTGCTTTCAGAGGCGAGAAAACGTCAGTTTGTGAAGAGGATTCAAGGAACAGTGGCAAGTGCAAGGCTTCCGAGAAATATGTTTCCTTCGTGATGTCTTTCTGCTGCATGACTCACACATGTCTGGGTTGTGCCTTCAGACGGGGTAAGTGCCAGTTGCTCCTGGACATCAGTGCAATTTATCCCAGTTGAAAGTAAGGAGTAACTTGGACAGTGTCTAATGGACAAGCTCTAATAACATTGCCGCAGGGATGTTTACACCTCACCTGCTTGCCAAAGGGTGCGTACCTATGCCGCACCCACAAAACGTCTGTGGGCAAACTGAAGGATCTGTCTGCTCCTGTCAAGGCAGTAAACTCCAGCAGCTGCGTGCACATCAGCGGGCAGAAGCACATCTGGAGTCACTCCCTTCAGTTTCCTCAAGATTTCAAAACAAAGTGTTAGCATGGAGGTCTCAAAGTGTTTGGGAGACAGGGCTGTTAAGGAGCTGGAGTGAAAAAAATAAAATAACCATTAAGGAACAGCTTTTCCTCTTAATTTCAAGTGCAAATGTGCATACTCAGCATTTTATAGAAGAGTGGTTTCAGTGCCCACAGAACAAAGGGACAGAGAATAGGACACTGAACCAGAAAAGGATGGGAAGGAATAGTGGCTTCTGTTGATGAGCTTTTAACACATCTATTTTGACATAAGCCTTCCCATATGTTGTGTTAGGCTACAGCTAGACACTGCAGGGACATGCTATTACCCTAAATGCTGACACATTGGGTGTGGTGACACATAGAGTGGCACAGGACCACCAATCCACGTTTTGTCTGCAACAGAAGTCACCATTCAAGTGTTGCCTATCTTCCAGTTCCTTTACAACAGAGTGTCGCTGTTGTACCCGGGCTGGAGATTAACGAGGCATCCAGAATTCAGGGGAATGGAATTATTTATTAATATACAGATGGGTTTTTGTATGTTAGTTCGCTTAATGTTTGTTTGAATGGCAGAAAGTTATTGGACCTCTGACCAACCACCCATCAGGGTGGTTGGTCAGTCCACACAACACCCATTTCAAAATATTTTTCTCAGAATATAACAATCCTTTGGTAAAAACAGCAGGTGTAAAGATAGAGAAATGGTTTACAAAAAACCCTTAACAGTGTTTTTCATAGTTTCTGTGAGAAACGTTAAGTTCTCACAGAATGCGGCAGAAAGCTGAAAAATTCCTCTGCCAAAGCTTTTCAGTGTCCACAACAGAACATGTCTTTTCCCCAGGGACAAAAAGAAGGCAGTTTCTAATATTTGCAAGTAGTTCAAGTATCTAACTTCTTTCCCCTTGTCTGCTAAAATCCACTACAATTCTTTCTAACATGTTTCAAAGAGTAGCACTGGCTCTATTTTTCTCTGGAATAGTTGTCAGTCACTTTCACAGTAACAAAGCAAAGGAAAGCTGTTACATATCTGGCAGTGATAGCTGATGTACCTCCTTACAGACTAAAACAAACTTGTTGGAGTAATCTAAATTTTGTTGTCAGAGAGTCAATATATTCCTTCATTTTCTTCCTTTTCTCCACTAAAATATGGTGACTTTATCCCTTGCTTTCAACAAACTTGCTTCAGCTATCCATTACCAGGGTGCATAGATCAGCAAGGGCTGTGGAAAAACAGTGTGATGTAATCCTTCCATTTATGGGCTAAGCAGCAAGCCTAGTGTTTCTTGCCAAGACACAGAGACAGGTCTCAACTATGTGATACAGAATATCCCAGTTTATAGGAAAAAAAAAGAGCATTGGGAGACTCTCACACAGTAAAATTGCCTCTACTTGCAATCTTCAGTAGGTCTGAGATAAAATGGCATTGTGCTGAAAAAGCTGACACAAATGATCCATGCACACTCTGGGGAGAACGGAACATCCTGGATCTGTGGGATGCTGATTACACTATCCAAATTTTTTAGGGGATTCTGCAACATTTGTGGCTCACCGTCAGTGAAGCAGTCCAGGCCAAATGTAATGTTGTCGATAGCAATGTCAGCTCGGGAATTCCAGCCCCAGGTTGCCAGGAGTTCCAGTTGAAACCTTTGCAATAAGACAGACGTTTTAGAGAAGACCAACAAAGGAGTAAGGAGGAGGAAAAACAAAACGAACAAACAACCCCATGGGAAAAAGATCCTCACTATTTGCAATTCTTCCTCCAGACACATCCAGTTGAGCAGCCAAAAGGGCTTGCTCTAAGTCTTAGATACACATCAACCCCTTGTAAGCACCACAACATTCATGTAATTTCATATTTCATGGGGAACAAGAATGAGAGCCCTACTTCCCCTGCTATCTGCACATGCATACAAGCAACTGTCCCCCACTAATTGTTATACGCAAAAAACCATCCATATTCAATTACCAGAAACAGTCAGGGAATTAGACTGGGGGAAAAAAAATCTCCTTCTTTCCACCCCCAAAGAGATAGAGTAAAAACTGAACAGAATATCCAAATGTCTTGAGCCTGATCCTCAACCAGTGTAACTCAACAAGGTGATATGAGTTTATTTCAGAAGGATAGGACATTTTAAATTTCAGCCATCATTCCTAGAAGAGTTAGCTCTCTGGACTGTCTCATCTTTTTCCACTGTGATCAAGTGTTGCTTATCTAGGAGCTCTGTCATGTCTTATGTGCATTGCTACGTTCTGAATTCAAAAGGAAGAAAGAAAATGAGCTGAAGAATTTCCTTCTAATGGATAGAACTGAATTGTTTTTCATTACATTTCAGAAATAAACAGATGTCTGATGTCCAGTCTATTAAGAGCTTATTAAAAGCATGTGGACAGGACCTCTCTTGCTGTCTCTGGTAAAGCTCAATGATGATCTATGAGACATCAAGCACTGACCTGCCTAACACATTAATCATTCAGCCTAGAAACACACTTGTCCCAAATTCGTGGTAATAAAGTATGTGTGTGCATTCCACCCACCAACCAAATGTTGGTTGATATCTACAGTTAGTTGCATAGCTGCATACAAATCTTTAGCAATAAACTGCTTTTACCCCAACTCAAGAATGACCCCTTGTGCTTAAATGAAAGCATCCACACCTTCAGGATCTGAGCACTCTGGGAGTAAGTGCAGCCAATGCAAATCAAGAGCCTCTTGAATGACCTCTTAGCTGTGGTGTTAGTGGGGGAATTTGTCCTTAGATCTGCTTCCGACAGAAACCCTCCTCTTCAATAGCAGGCTTAGCAAGAGCTTTGCATTTTCAAACCTCGTATATAAGTCCACTGACACATGACAATATTTCCCCCAGCTGTTCGGTGGAAGAGAGTCAGAGCACTCTGAGCCCAGAACCAGGGCACTTCTAGGACCCACAGGCACAGACACAGCACCACAGCTTACCCCTTACTTAATGCCCTCACATGGCATTATACCCCCTTGGTCAGGTCGATCTGCTGCATCTGGTCCATGGAGGCAGAGCAGACGAGGGTCTCTGGCACTGCACTACAGGATAGGTAGTACTCAGCTCCAGCTGAGTACAAGGGGGACCTTGAGGAATGACCTCCCTCCTTCAGTGCATGAGAACTGACATTTCATAACCTCTAGGTCTCCTTCCTCTTAACTTCAGAAAAAGGATAGGAATTTGCCTTTTGAGCTCAGTGCTGTGTTAGCCAGAGGGGTTTCCAGTGTTCCTGTTCATTGATCTCACACTGCTGACTCCAACAAATTACATTCTCCAGCTCTCTGATGTCTGGTCTTCTGCCTGTTTGGTTTTCTCCTGATAGCATTTTTTTCCTTGTGTGTGTAAACCAAGTAACTGAATTTGCCAGCCAATCACCAGAAGCAGTTTTCCAAGTAACTAGATGCTCAACTGGGAGGCTGATCAGCAAACTGTCTTCATTCTCTCCTAAGAAATAAATTCATTGGATGAAGGTCTTGCTAATCTACCTAAATAGTGCCTTCATGTCCTCCTTGCTCTTTTTGCTAAGGTTTCTCTACTTCTGGCCCCATCAAGCAATTCATGACCTGCTACAGCAACTTCTTGTGTTTCAATTCACGTCTACTCTTCTCCCTGTGTGATCTGTTCCCTTCCTACCCACTTTACTATGGCCTACCATTCCCTTGAGGTACCAGAGGAAAGTATAGCACTTTCCTACAGCAAGAGAAGGACAGGAGTTTCCTGAAGATTTGGGATACAGAAAAACAACATGCCAGCTCAAAATCTGCCCTAAAAATTACCCTAAGCACAGCATTGATAGAGCTTGCATTACTGAGGAAAGCTGACAACACCCATAAATATGCAGAATAGTCATTCATGAAGTTTTATACCAAACTGTAGTAAAATTGTCCAGCAATGTTCATCATACACCTCTGTTTAAAATTGTTTTCGACTTCACCAACATCAAAGTGATTTAGGCTGAACTTTTCTATTTTGGGTGATTTGGTATGACTTTTCTAGCAGTCCAAACATTTTGTGAGTGTTGAGGATGAGGCAATGCAGGGATTCATGATTCTGACCATGCTCAAGAATGCTGGTAACTTTTTAAGCATTCTGTGCTACTAGGTATTGGAGGTGGGATCTGAAATTTATGAGGAAGAGAGTCACATGGCAGACATGAGCTTTTTTTTTCCATGTGAATGAGAATCAATCAAAATTTTAAAAAAATATCTCTGAAATTTTTAAATCCCTGACACTTCCATGCCCGGTATTTTTTTAATCCTGCAGTTTTGTCTTCCTTGGATATCTGAAAGTCTCAGGCTAAATGGTACTTTCCATGAAGGGCTATTATGAACTGTGTCAGGTCCTGCTTCAGCTACATGAGGTAAGAACTGCCCTTCCAAAAAAAAGAATAAACATTTTCTTCCCAGCCTTTTTTTCTGCTGCTGATTCTGCTGCTGCTGGCCAAATAGGAGGAAAAAAAGCTGCGTGAACTGAATCCAGAGTGAACAAGGTGTCATCCTGGAGAGAGGCTGGGAGCTCACTGGGAATTTTACAGCAGAGAAGCTTGGACTTGGTGTGCAGGGGATTTGGGCCTAAGATCTACAAAGAGAATTAAATAGCCAGTCAAACAAGAATGATGGGAATAAACCTTTACTGTAGGTCTGGGATCACTGAAATGAAAGCACACAAGAGATAGCTAGGAGGCGAAGGGAAGGCAAGTGCAGGGAAGGCATTCAGACTTAATAAAAAACCAAACCAGAACAACACACAGAGACAGCAGCTGCTGGAAGAGAGATGGAAACAAGAAGCAGGGAGGAGTTCAGTAAGGGAAATTACAACCAGAAACACGAGACAGATAAGATGGGTTCCCATATGGGAGGTTGAAGCAGAAGAAAGAGAGACCAAGTATATGCAAACAAGGAAGAAAATCACCAAGTGCCCACAGAAGCTCGTAAGACAGGACAGAAGGAGTAGATCAAGGACAGAACAAGACAAGAGGACTGGGTTGGAGCCCATGTCCTGGGAGCACAAAGATCAGGGTTTCCTCCCTTGGGGAAATAGCTGCAGCACCCTCTAGCAAAGTGTGTGCTTGTTCTGTGTCTGTTATAGATCAGTGTAGCAAATGACAACTTATTATTTCTGTCAGGCACCTGGCTAGCACAGATAGTATAGATTTGTCTTCTAGACTCAACAGTTCCATCCTTACCCACAGTGATTGTCACTGTTGTGCCGCTCAGTTTTAAATTTGAAAATGTCATACAAAAAGGTTACATGAAGTAAAACAAGACCGAACTACTTGAAACGGACTGTCACAGTAAACACATGCATGCATGACCTACCTACATCTTTCATTTTGCCTAAGTGCTCAACTTTTTCATACATTGCAATGTTTGAATATTTGAATATCAGGGGTTTTTTCATGCCATGCTGGCTAGTGCTCCAAAAAGGTGTCTTGCTGTCCATTCCCTTCTGCCACATAAGATCCATTTTGCTTCAGAACTAAGGGCCAATACAGCAATCAGAGGCTTCAGGGAACAAACGTAATGGACTGTATCAGAGGAGGTAGAAGGTCTTAGATATCTCTGAAGAGGCCCTTGGTTTCTGCTGCAGACAGGTCCACAGTAAAGTGCCCAAAGAAAAGAGCTATTCTGCACTAATTCACTTGTCATGCTTTACATATGCATAACTAAACAGATGCTAATCCACAGGACTTCAGACTGTGTCAGACAAGAATATTAAATACAGTGCTAGCAGGCAGACCAATCCTACCCTAAAAGAATCACTCATGGCAAAGTTGTGTATGGTGAACACATGGTAATACTAAGACCAAAGGTAATAATGAAATTAAACTAGAAAGAGGGTAGAGCAACATTTTCTCACTCTCTCGCTGAGTTTTACTGCTGCTTGGGTCTGAATAGCTATCACTTCCAGACCCAAATCCTCTCCTTTTACACAAAGGTGCAGAGAATATTTGGAATCTCCTCACACTTTTTATCCCATGAAGTTTTGAGACCTTATTTATTGTCAATGCTGGGTAGATATATTTCCATTTTTAATATTCATTTGGAGGGTCTTTTTGTCTTACGTTTCACGTGAAACAGGCCTTCCTCAGGCATATGCAAAAAAAAACAGATTGGAGAACTTGAAAAAAGAAGTTTGTATTGTGCAAAATAACCAGCTACCAACACCAGCTACACGGCTTGAGACTGAGTGACACTAGGTGAGGGGGGAGAAATACCTGAACAAAATTAGATTGCATTGAAATTCTTTAAATCTTCAATATTTCACTTAATTTGAAAACCAGTGTCGCACTGTATTTCCACACCTAAACCCATGAAAACTTTAGTGCAAGGCTCATTTGGGCAACAGTCTTTTCCTGAAATTATTGCATCAGCAGTGTGGCAACGAAGGATCCCCAGCTGTGTAGGCCGCACTGATACTGATTCTAAACTGGACAGCTGAATTGGCTAAACTGTGGGACTAGCACACATTTGACTCATGTGAGTGTTTTTTACCGTGGGAGTACGAAGTGCAGCTATGCTAATGCAGCTGTTTCCCTACTGAGAGCACTTGGCCACTGTGAGTACACTGGCTTGCTCGGATTGCTAAAAGGTTTTTAGTACAAATGCTTGCTGTTCCCAAAACCTAAGTACTGTTTGAGGCTGCACAGAAGTGCAGTCACATGGTGTGGGCTTGTGTTGAGCTAAGCTGTGCATGTGCACAAAGATATGCACTTGTGACAGAATACTTCCTGAGCAAGCAGAGTGGCTTTAAAATGGCCCTGAAAGAAGGCAGGAATGAAAGTGACACTTCACAATAAAGATAGTAACAACTTACTAAATCTATAGAGATAACGCTGGCTGCTGACAGTCGAGCTCTTACCGGTTCTGAAGCACTGGCATTGGTAAGGTGATGAGAAACCAGTGGTCACTCCAGCTCCCTGCCCTTTCCCACATTGGCAAGGTGATTGGAGCTCCCTTTATCTCTTCCCTGAGAGAAAGGGAGACTGTGCCATTGTAGCTACCAAAAATATGCACTGAAAACTGAATCTGTAACAGAGGAAGAAGAGGAAAAGAATAGTAACCTTCGACAAAAGGGAAAGGTAGTCACTTCTCCCCTCCGTGGGAATTTGAGACACCAAACCTCTGAGTCTGGGTCAAACTGTTTAATGAAAGAGATCACTAAGCCCCCACTCACTGACTGTATTTGGCTCAGCACCATTACTAGCACAGAATTTTCTCAGGGAAGACCCTGACATTCCTGTTGGGCAGCTGTTCTTCAACCACCGATGACAATACCCGCAGCCTCTGACACCATCTGGCTGAAAGGACTGGTTTCCTTGTTATTGCCTTGTCTGAGGGGAAAGTTGTCCTGCCCCAAATACTTTTGAAACAAGGAATTAGACTGTCTCTAGAGGCAGGAAACTTCAGTCCATAAACCTGCTCCAACTCATAGGCACCACCTGCATTGTAGCACCCCTAAGACAAGCGAACAACAAAATCACCAGGCCAAAGAACGTTTTGAATTAGGACTTGTTCCTCTTTCTTTGTAGTAACCACTTCCAGTTTGCCACAGAGCAAGAGGAAACTGCCATTTCTACCTCTGCTTCGAATGCTCAGCTGCCCTTCATGTTCCAGAGAGCTCCAGTACTGGCAGGAAAGGGAGCACACACACGTTCTGCAAAGAACAACCACAGATGTTCCTTGCCCCTGCAGTCTGGGATTAAATCCTTGCCAGTGGCGGAGAGAATGGATCCAGATCTCCTGTGACCTCTACACAATAACCAGCAGCTACTACTTCTCCTCTCCTGGTTTTGTGAACCTATCTCAAATCACATTTTATTTTGTTGGAACTACCTAGCAAATTTTACCTGGATTTATAAATAAATATAAATGCCGAACTTACATTTCTGGCACCTACACTATACTTATTTTCCCAGCTCTAATTAGGAGGCTTCAAAACTTTCTGTTTTTCCCCTAGCAAGACTGGACTCCAGCTCAAACTTGCAGCTTAATTTTCCTAGGTGTTATGACTATAATGTTATTTAATATTTTTAATTCCAGCATCTCAGAGCTGCAAGGCAAGTTATGTGATTTTATCAAGGCCAGGTTGCGTTAACCTTTTGAAATTCTTGAAGAATGTGATCAGAAGTTTATTACATTCATCTATTTCTGGAAAATCCAATGCCTCCTAACTTCACACTCCTGTTCTCAGTGAAGCTATCAAGGTTATTAACTCCTGCACAGGTATTGCAGAATTTATGAAGAGAATTCTCAGCTGCCAATATACTGAAAGGCTCAGTGACACAGCCAGACAGCTCCCTTTCCTACAAACCCTGGCTGCCCCATACAATTCAGCTGCTGGGCACCTCTCCGAGGAGTAACTTTACGTAACTGTTACAGTTAGGCTGGGGAGTTTTCCATAATGAGTAGCTGATTTGGGGCTCCTGCTTTCACTTACTGGGCGTGCACCTCACATCTCCTTTCCAGTTCTCAACAAGTAGCCAGCTAGGCAGCATAGGCAGCTCTTCTGCTTTCCAGTGTTTTCTAGAGTGTGCAGAGGGACAGAAGAACAGCCTAATTGGGCCAATAGTGTCTACAGCCTGATGGTTTACTCCACAAAAGTGCTAAGACAGAGTGACACACCTGGTAGTCTTCGGTGGCAAGACTGGGTGGCAAGCTGGTACTGTAAGCCTTAGCCACACCACTTGTCTGAGTGCTGTCTGCTCGCAGGTAGAGGAAGTGTCCTGTGAACACAAAAGTGAATCAGAAAAGACGAAATGATCTTTTGCTGTTTTGTGTAATCTCTTGAAATAATTTAACATCATTACTGTTACTGTAGGTAAGTAAGCATATGTAGGTGTAAGCATGGCTTGAGAGCAAATCTCTTAGTGAGGTCATAGCAAACACTGGTAAATTTCAGCAGCACAAAAGTCAACATCCCAAACCCTTTCTTGGAACATGAGTGTATGAACTTCAGATACCACTCAAGATCTT
This sequence comes from Rhagologus leucostigma, assembly GCA_013397725.1. Classification (NCBI taxonomy): domain Eukaryota; kingdom Metazoa; phylum Chordata; class Aves; order Passeriformes; genus Rhagologus; species Rhagologus leucostigma. The sequence goes on along the minus strand of VZTD01005548.1, from coordinate 679,068 downwards.
CCCATACAGAAGCACACACCAATCTACACTCCTAATTCCTACACCATTAGCATCAATGACTCTTGCTGAGACAAACACTGGGCTGGAAGACCTTATTTGCAGTCTTTGTTTCCAGGGAGAGCTCATACAAGCTCACAAGAGACAAACAGGACACTTGTACGGAAACCCTTGATTTTGGCAGGGAACTGTGAGGCAAGACTCATGTCTCCTAACACTTCTGACTTTCAGCCTGAACAGGTGAGGGTCTGGCCTCCCCCTTCTTATTTAGCAAATTGACAGTTCTGCGGTTCTGGGAATTTTTGGACACTTTTTTTATTGTGGTATTTGGTGGCACAGAACATGTATGATCACTTGGGATATTCTTATATGTGATGTTCTTCCAAACCCACTAGTGGAGTCTGTCAAGGGTCTTCAAAAGATTTGTTTTTACAAGCTGCCTAGTTCTGTTGGGCAATTTTTACCTTGTGATGCAGCAGTTATCATACTGCTGCTGAAGTACTCAGCAACTGCCTAGCTCATAAGAGGAAGGAGGAGGGAAGAAGGTGAAGGATAATCCTTGTCTCTGATAGTTTTGTGCTAACTTTTTTGCAGAACTTGTTTAATACAAAGTTTTGAGGCATGTTAAAAAGTTAATTTTACCTGCATTTAAAGCTGTTAGACATAATACCAATGCTAAAGTTCATTTGGCAATGATGCCAAATTTTTTAAACCAATTTCAATAAAATCAAGTTCAATGCTATTGTACATGCATACACAGAGAGTGGGAGAGAGAACTATGAGGAACCTACCACCAGTGGCTTGCAAAGTAGATCCTACAAATGAGTCATCTTGAGTGATTTCAGAAAAGCCACGAATAGACCAAGGAGATGCTGCAGTCTCATTCAGTGTCCAGCCACATGGACCTTCTTCAAAAGAGCAATGTGAACCCTCTGGGAGATGCTCTACAATCAAGAACAAGAAAAAGTAGGAAAATAGGAGAAACTTGGTTATGGAAGAACACAAACAGTAACAAAAGTGAAAATCCATTGTGGTTGTCCAAGTTACCCAACCTATGTTACACTGTCAAAATAGGTCTCATTTGTTTATTTCCAGAGTCACCATTAGAAAGCCAACACTCGGCTTCTGGAAATATTTGAGACTTTCTTGTGCTGTCCTACTCTAAACACTGTGCAAAACTGCAGCCAGCTGTAATCTAAGGAATGGCAAATCACTGCCGCATGTTTGTAAAGGTCTTGCTGCATATGAAACTGCAGGCATCACAAAGCTTTGTGTCCTCCTAGAGGAGGGCAAATCAGCAGATTATTTTAGATTTCCACCACTGTACTTGGAACAAAGCTAAACATTGCTTCTTGGCACCACATATATTGTTAGGGCATTTCTCTGTCCTGATGTGCAAGAACTCTGAACTGGGATCTTGGAAGGACAGATTTATGACACTGTTGCTCACTGGCAGTGGAAAGATGATTGCCACCTTCCCCTGAAGGGAAGGTTTAGATCTTGGATCCAGAAGGAAATTCTCACCCAGCTGCAGACATGTAAATAAGGTTTTGCCTTTCTCTGAAGGAGCAGTAACTGTGAAAGAAAGGCCATTGACCTCCTTTACTGCAATATTTAAGAAACAGAACCAATTAAAAAAAATCCATTTAATTCTATGTAGGGTGAATTTTCAAAGAGAATATTGGTATCCAATTAATCTAAATGGGCTAAATTAAATCAGGAGGTAAAATACTGAATTAACCTAAAGATGGAATCGATTTAACCTGTTTTTTTTCTAAACTATTTCTTCTAATGGGATGAAGGTTCCCACAAAGTGTCATGCCACGCACTCACCACACCTCACTCCTTCGTCCTCTTTGGTAGGGCAATCACTGATGAACTCACAGATCTGTAGGTGGCTGACACAGCCTCCATGAATGCAGGGGAAGGTGGAGCCTTTGTCATATATAAAAAGATCTTGGTTTTCTTTGTCTAATGGAAAAAAAAAAGAAAGAGAACGAAGCCCAGAAATGAGTTGACAGAATGTGTATGACCCTTCATGTGTATCAGCCTTTACACGTAGGACCTTGTCCTTTGTACAATAAATGATACTCATCTCTGCTTTTTTCACACAGGTTTCTATCCAGCATGAAATTCCTGGACCAAATTTATTCTCTTTTCTTTCTCATGTGCTTCTTCTGCTGTGTTTGTGCTATCTTTAGATAATTTTTTTTTTTTTTAATGAAGAGCCTTGTGGTTTCCAGTCATGCTGTGCTCCTCAGTTCTGCACACATGACTGTGCACCTGCCAAGCAGCTGTGACATGCTGCATGGCACTCTGCTGCCGGAGGCAGGGGCACCCATTTATCTCCAGCCCTGACAGACACATTGCTACACCCTGTTGTGGCTCAGGTTTAACCAGCACTTTGGCTGCTGACTCATTTCTGTCCCAGCTTCCAGCTGTGGCATCCAGCCTGTGAAGTAGCTGCTTCCCCAGCAAGTTGGCTTGCTGTACACGAACTTGATTCGTGCACCCTAACTAGTCTAGTCAGTTATAGTCTGGGAGCATTTGCCTGACTGCACAGATACCCATCAGCCAGGCGGAACACAATTTTTAAGTCTGGTATCTCCCAAAAGCATGACTCTTAATGCACCCAACCTGTCCTGTGGATGCATATGTGCACAGGCCTGTTATGGACCTGCTGCCCTTTAGCAAACCCTGCACAGAAGTTCCACTGGGGTTATTACTACTCTGGAAAAAATGCAAAAGTCAGGGAACCAATTGCAGGAGAAAGAGAAAAGAATACCTCTGCAGAAATCCAGATACAAATTCTGAAATAATGTTTTTTCATGACACTGTGTTGTGCACCAGGTTATTTAGAGACTGAGAGCACAGTGCTTCAGGCTGTATGCATCTCCTCAAAACTCTATGATTGTCCAAAAAATATTACATTACAAATATAGCATTAGTCAAATTAAAAGAATAATGACTACAATTAAATCTCTAATATGATCAAGACCATGCTCACAGTAGTGGTTTTTTTTTTACATTAAATTCCAAGCTATTTCTACAGAGTCTGCAAAATGGAAGCAATAACATTATATTAATTCATAAAATTCAGGAAGTGAAGATTATTATGCCCCCAACCTGAAGGCTGCCTGTGCTGACAGTCTTGCACTTCCAAGAAGCCTCAATGACATTAGCAAGGTTCTGCACAGCCACTAAGGATCATTTGCACGACATTCAGAAGAAAATTGTAAGCTCCAGGTAAAAATGAGGTCTTAGCTGAGCACTCAGTACTTTCGAGAAAATAATTACATTCCGATTATTTTCATTTCAGATAGAAATTCTCAGCCTGGCAGTAGCAAACAGACCTCATCGGGGGCAGATAAATGTTTCTTTTCTTCATAGGTTTGTTATATAAAACCCAAGTATGGAAAAGGCTTTGGTTACACAAGGCAGTCTTTTGTCCTTGATTATTTAAAAGAGAAAAATACTAAATGCTAAAATAATCTGGGTAAAGACTTTTTTCATCCTTGTTTTTGGATTCAACGTAAGTCCAGTTGATTTTGGTTTTTTTCCCAGACAAAGATCAAGCAAAGCAAAGCTGAAAAGCAGAGAGGATCACTTAAATCAGTTCTATAATTCTGAGTTACTCATCTTTCATTTAAATCCTATCCAGCTATCTCTCATCACAGTCATCCATTTTAGTGAGGATGCATTTGGTTATTCCAAACCTGTCTGTATTGCAGCATACCATGAAAGCAGTTCCTAAGCTGCAAGGAGCCCACTGCCAGTACTCCAACCTCCTGTGCTCCGCAGTTTGAATACACCAGGGTGATTGTGAAAGGTCTTTCTATTTGTCCAATCTGTGCCACCAGGTATTTCCATTTCATCCTAGAGGACAACAGAATGTTATCAGACATACACACAGCACACTGGAATCCGTGGAGTCTCTAGCATAAGGATTCTGCACTGTACCAAAGAGAAGTAATAGTATACATGTGGGAAATGGATCAATGAATGCAAATAGCAAGATAGCAAATGGGTGTTAATATAGAACAAGTGATGTTCAGCCTAGCAAGCTCATGTTAGGTTATCTTTGCTACAGAGCCTGTTGCTAATGATGAATAGATCCAACCATTCTCAATGATTCTTAAATTGGACTTAAATTATCACAAATTTTGGACATGCCACACCCCAGTATGTGCCTTATATAGACATGGTTGTGTTCTGTTTGCTCTTGAAAGTACAGATCCACCAAGCAGCTGCACAAGTCTCTGGATCTCCTCAAGCCAGCACTGACATTGTGTGTTCTGGAAGTAAATGTCTGGCGCTGAATGTTTCTTGGTTGTGTGAAGAATGAAAACCTTTATCTGTGTGTTTTCTATCTGATTTTCCACCTTAGCAAACTACAGTGCACCCACAAAGCATGGGATAGAAGAGAAGTGCTGTTCCAGGAAACGCAGATTACTCATGCCATTTACATTTCACTACAGAGCAAATGCCATAACCTCCAGACTGCGAAGGTTTCTCAGTTGTGCAGCACTTGTGGCAGTTTGGAGAAAGACAAATGGTTCCATGCACTCTAATTTTAAAGGTGGTTGTCAGACATTAAAAGCTAGAGAGAGATACCAAAAGGGAATTTTTGAAGTACTTCACTCAAATTAAGTCTGGTGGAAGTCAAGGTATCCAGGTGTCAATTAAAAATACAGCAGAATTCTTAAAAATATCTTTACTTTTTTTTTGTTTCCAAAAATTGTTCTTATACCTTATGTTAACAAGACAGTAAAATACATGTGTTAGATCTATGTGTTATTATTTTGTAAATGGATTGTTGCAAAGATAATTATAAAGGAATCCTTGCTCTAAGCTCTTTTCTGAAAATAGTATCAGACAGAGATAATTTTACCCACATCTACACACTGTTGATGTTACTGGGGCCACTCCAGACAGGTGACCTAAGTCAGTGCCAATCAAGTAATAAGGAGTTCAGGCCACAGTGTTAAGAGATGTTGATCAGCTCTGCTCCTAGTATCACTTTTTCATTTAGGAAATGCCTTCAGCTGCCATGAAATGGTCATGTCACCCTTGTCTTGCACCAGAAACACCTTAGAAGGTAACACCCAGGTTACAAACACATCTCTTCTGGACTCAATATAAAAACCACAGACCACTTTATCTGCAACTTGCGAAAAATCCAAAGTGACTTTAATTTTTTATCACCCTCCTCTTGCATTCTTCCCTCCAGGAACCAATTATATACCTTTGTCTGGATATTTTTTTACTATCCCTCTATGGCATCCACCCACCTTTCACTTTCACAATTGTACATATGCATAAATACCCACAGATAACCTGAACTCATATGAAATTGAGCTGCTCTTATCAAGATGGCCCTATTTCTTCTATTTCCTGTCCCATCATAATATATTCAATAGTTCATTGTAATTTAATTCATCTTCAGAAATGTACAGCCCTGAATCACAACAGCATCATCTCTACTTTCCAACAAAGAAGAACAACTGCTTTGCTTTCATTTTGTATTACAGTGCAGCTTCAGGAACATCCAGCACCTATAAATATATCTCATAAATACTCTAATAAATATATGCCCCTCGGCACACTGTGGGACAACATCCAAGACCATCCAGCACTGACCCAGAACTGAGTCACTTCTGCTACGTGACACAGCTTTGTTCATCACTCCATCACATCCTGTTGACCACAAGAATGAACGGGCCATAATCAAATTGGTTCAATGAGCCAGTAAGGGTAAGGACAATCTTTAAATCTTTCAAATTTACCTGTTAAGCATACTAGACCTGCCAAGCACTGAGGCATAGTTCTAGTACCTTTACCAAGTTACAACTCACCCTCCAGCTGAGACATCACAGTATTGCCAGTTTTAACACACCGCTAAGTGCAGGAACCTGTAGCACATAGCCTCTGATTCACAGCCAGTGGTACATTTAGTAGTAGCAACTAAAGAGCCCCACAGCTGAAAACAATGACTAGTTTAGCTGCTGCACCTTAATCCTATTTGCTTTATGAGCCAGACATTTTGGAACTTGCTGTTTACAGACTGGTATATCAAAATAAAACTACTAGTCATCTAAGTCAATAAACCAAGCTCTGAAATGCCATGAGTTAGGAAGACACACTGTCCATTCTGCCACCTCTGCTGGGAGAGCTGTGGTATCTGGTAGAAGAACACGGCCACCATCTTAAGCCACGACTTCTGTGAACTGGCACCTCTTCTGAGTCAAAGCACTAAGGTTCCAGAAAACATCCTAGTTCTGCAGTGAAATATCTCTGGTACTGACATTTTCTCCATTTATAACACCACAGAAAAAGCTGTCTAGCATCCAAAGATTGCAAAAGTGACAAGTAGCTTTGCATTACACAGAGTGCTTTTGTGTATGAAGTCTCTTCATCATCAAGGTATTCCCCTTCAGAGAAAGCCTCACTCCCTAGATCCAACTGCAGCAAGATTTCTAATGCTGTAAATAATTCCACCTCCTTTGCTTGTCCCACCATTGAAACAGAGGCTGGTCAGAGCCAATGTAATTTTCTTAATGGAATCAGGAACGAAGCCCATTGTTGATCCAGCAGAAGACGGATCACTGCAGCAGGCTTCCAGATAAGCCAAGCTTGGCAATAACTTTACTATTGATTTTATGTCAAACCAGATCTCAAGTACTGAGGCGATATTACTCTTCTTCTAAAAAGAGATGTTAAAATTGATCTGTATGCATGGAAGAACTATCAGGGTCTGACATAATTTTGAGAAATTTGCATGGATAGAAAGTTTGGAGTTGCAAGCTATCTAATGCTTAAGGCAAGAGAATTTAAGATTCACCCTGCAAACATTTAGTTCCAAGTTTTCATTTGTAATGTTCACTTTGGGTTTTCACTAGCCTCTCAATCTTCTCTGCTGAACAGATGTTTTCCACCTTCTTCTTACCAATCCTTTCTATGATGAGATTTTTCATATCCAACAAAGGTAACTGATGATTAATTTTAAGAAAGATTTAACGTAAAGAATAACCATTTCTTCATTAGGAGTGAAAAATGCAATAAAGTAGAACATGAAAGCTGAAACATTTTCTAAATTAGGGGGACCCACTGCATGGGTTATCGCACAAAGCTGCGTATGCTAGGTGCTTCTAGACTCAATGAGTGAACATAAAAATTAGAAGTTTTACATTACTTTTATACACACAGGAAGCTGTTGTCTGAAAGTCCTCACAAACATCCAGTGCTAACCACTGGACTTAAAAGGAAAGAGACCAAAATACATGCCTACCCCTCCTGCCTTCACCAAACTGTTAGAGGGTTATTCTTTGACCCAGTGTATTTTTGGGTGCAAGTTAAAGACAGGCACAAGAGGCTCTAACTAAATCGTGCTCCCAGATTCGTGTTCAAAAATCATAGTCTTATATAGCAGCTGGACAGCCTCACCCTTTCTAGGTACATTTTTTAATCAAAACGGCTCTGCTCATTGTTGTCAGCACGCATTTAGATATTTTCTGAGAACACTTACCAGGCTACTCCGTTGTCATCTGTACAACAGGAGAAGTTAAATCACTTTAGTGGATAAAAACAACCACATTAGTAGAATAGAAGTGTCAAAGATGGCAAGTTTCTACAAGTGCCTCAGAAGCTGGTAGAGCATTTTATCACCACCACCCCTCCAAAAAAAAGGGGGAAGACACAAAAAACTAAGCAATAAACAGTTTTGTGAGGCTGGCTACCTGAAAACCCATGCATGCACATGGCCATGAACTTTTTGTTGTCTGATCTACCAAGACTACTGTGGCCATTTCAGAACGAAAATAGAACAAAATCAGCTTGGCTTATTGACTACAGAAAGGGAAAATATTATCCCTGCCCCAAATGATGCTTTTTAATTTTCACAGAAGTGTGAGTACTTGGAGTTGAGAGAAACTAGCTTCTTACTGAAAATGTTTTGGCTGAGAACACTGAAAGAATTTTGGTCCACAACAAACACAAGCATATGAAACCACTCAAAACCACACAGTACTCAAGAATTTTCAACTGTGGCTGATTCTGGGTCTGTGTCATAACGATGGAAAGGTGGGATAAGCAAAATAGTAAAAACATTTTAAAAAAAACCTTAAAAATAAAAAAGATAAAAAATGTTAGATGTGACCTGAATAAGTACCATAACCATAACCGTGAGAAAGTGAAGACAGTTTTTTGAGTTAAGTGCCAGACAGAGAAGGCTTGGCCTTGCAAGCAAGGCTACGGGCTCCTGATGTTTGAGTTTTACTGATATAATAAGAAATAGAATTTTATATATTTTTTGTAAATACATGTAATTTCAAACACCTCACTCCCTCAGCAGTTCTCCTTCTAATGGTAATAACTCAGAATATCCATTATCTATAGGCGTGGTATATAACAATAAACACTGTGACTTTGTGACTTTGCCCTACTTGTTCAGGGAACACGTTGCCGAAGGTCCATCTGTTTCTTTGTTCTTTCATAAGGCTTATGTGTGAAAAAATAGTGGCAGCTTCAATACTACCAATTTAATGATAATTTAATTATAATTTAATCCTACTAGTTGGTGAGGTGAACAGGACAGAAACTTTCTCTTACATACGGCATACATCTAAGCTTTTGGGAACTGTGTAGCCGATGGATTCTGAAGGGGAAAACACCATCAGGAGAAAATTTCTAGGTCCAGAAAGAAGACAGTTCACTCAAGTAGTCTGCTGCATCTGGAGTTTATGATGAAGTATAGTTTGGTGGTGGAATTGAGAGGTGACAAAAGGGACCGAAGCACAGTTTCCTGGAGAGTCTGATTATCTGAGAAACATGCCACCTAGCTTTTTTTCTGTGTCCAAGTTTCTACTCTGACCTGAAGACAATCCCTTGGTAGTAATTTTCACTGGTTACACTATGTACTACACTGCTCATTGTCCTGCTTGTCCTGCTCTAAATTGTGCAGCAGCATTTGATTAACACAGAAAAGCTTGTGAAACTCCTACTCCCTGTGGAAAGTCCCTGTAAAGTGGGAACACTTCAGGGTGGTCTCTCCGTAACAACCAATGTTGTTAAAATCTTAATCATGGAGAGAATGTTCATTTCAGGCTACCTGCCTAGCAAGAAGCAGGTCAATCACTGTGTTAGAAATAAATTCTGTTCTGCCTACATGGTCAGATTTTTTTAATTGTACTGAGATTTTAATGTTTCACTGTAATGAAGGGGAAAAGGAAGGGTATTTGACCTAACATGGTTCCTAACTTTGTTTTATCTCTTTTCTATCCCTCCTTTCTATCTTGATTTCCAGCAGGACTTGGTCACCTCCCCTGTTTAAAATCTTAGGAATAAAGTCTCTGAGCTTACCAGTGCCTCGTTTCAGTAAGAAAAAGTAATACCAGTGTCTATGCCAACTTCCAGTAAAGCTAACTTCATTCTAATAAATCTAAATGCCATCACTTTTAGAGAGATGATAATCTTGACTTTACATAGAATTGTTTTGCAGTGCTCAAATAAGCTACTAAACAACATCCATGATCCTTTCCAGAGATGCTGCAGTGATTATCAGCAAAGCCTGATCTGACCACTAAGGTGTAGCAACAGGGTATTTTATGAGTTTACATAGGGGAATGGGACTGCAGCTGCAGAGACCTGTCAAATATTCAAAAAGCAGAAAGGGCAGCTTTGAGTAGGTAAAAAAGGCTATTAGAAACTAATCCCAGAAAATGCAACAGGTTCCCAGTGAAATCGGCAAGAAGATGGGGAAGGAACAGCCAGGAAGGAACAGAGCAACAGCTGAAAATGAGAGAGAAAGAGAGAGAAAGATCTGAAAGAAGAAAAAATAAGTGTTTTTAGTCAAACTCTGCTATCTTTGGCTGACTGGGAGTCTTGGCTACAGATCTCCATGGCAGCCTGGGGAGTGCCAAAGAATTCAAAGAAAACAAGAACTGGGATCTATTGCTTAAGTTCTCCATGGGAGTCAGTCAGGTGATGGAAATAAAAAACTCTGTTATGTGTCTGACCCAGGTTCTTACAAGTCGGATTGCAGCAAAGGAAAAACAAGCACATGGAAAAAGGCAAAATTAGATGACACGTGGACTTTTCTCTTTCTTTTCCTGTTGTGATTTGTTCCATTTACCCATTTCTCTTCCTTACTGCATTCTGCTACACACAGGAATGAAAAAGTAAAACACTGGCAAGATCAAAGGGAGTACAGGACAAGATCTGGGGTTGTTAGACCTTCTTTTGTTTTCCTTCACCTCTTCTTACCCCTAGCCTCAGTTTTTTCCCTCCCTGAACTCTACAAATGGAGCAGAAGTGGATGCTCCTGAACCTTCTAGAAAGGAGGAAATTATTAAAGAGGTAAAATTAACCTCACCTCAAAATGAGAATTGTGACCCTTGTAGCAATCATAAGACCCACTGAATCCATAGAGGTATCAGTCATGTTACCAAGGCAGTTTTTGGACTGAATGCATTTTACAGCTGCAGTCTTAGAATAGGTGAAAGAATTAGTCACTCTTCACCCTTCTCAGTGTGAAGGAAGAAGAGTGAGAGCTACACTAGTGTGTTTTTAGCAAAGGGGACACACAAAACCTGTGTCTGTTACAGGCATCCTGTCAGGAGGCTGTGTGCTTCAGTCCTGACAGTTACACCTTTATTTTCTGCTGTAATAGCAACAATGACCTCAAGAAGGCAAAAGATGCTGACAAACAGCAGCCTGGAGGAACTCCACTCTACCTTGCAATTCAAAGGCTCAGCAGTCGAAAATTGATTGTCTTACCCATCATTCTCCTCATGGCCAACTCTCAGAGAAATTATTGTATTTTTGTCTGTCTCCACATATCTGATTTCAGCTGTGAATCTCTGGAGGAGAGGAACAGCATCCTGTGAACATATGGCCAGTTCCAGCAAGCAAGAATCCAAGCTCCCAGGCAGGATGGGGCTTTGCAGGCTGAACTCACATCTATCTGGGAGTCTACTGGTGTTCAGGAGGAAAATGTCCCCTGTGAAGAGAAAAAAACCACAACAAAACAAGAGACACATAGCATGGATGGAAGAGAGATAATAAGAGGAAATTTGATAAGGAGTTTGAAGAAAGGAGTGATGAGAATAAAGGAAGAACTATGCACAAAACAAACAAACAAACAAAGATATAATAAAGTAAAAATTAGGGGTTTAAGTAAAGAAATTATAGAAGAAATTAGAAGAGAAGAAACCAAAAAAAGCATGAAGACACGTCCAACAAAACAAAAACCGAAGACTTTGCCAGTCAGACAGCAGACACGTGGAGCCAGCTCTGGCTTATAAAAGATTGAGTTTCCTAAGAAAAATCGAGTCTCTGTTAGTAAAAGTAGCTTATCCCAAAACAGGGAGATAAAAAATGAGTATATAAAGGGGCTGGCTGTTCAGAGCTTACATCCATACACGACCAAGGCAGCACACATGCATTACATGGCTCTTACTCTCAGGCACTGACTGTGCCTTTGGAAGCTCAGCACCAGCACGTGGTGGTACTTCTAGTGACATGGGCCTGAGGCCTCAGCCTGCTGACTCCTGCTGCTGCCACCCACTGCTGCAGCTAGAGCTGGGCGAAAGCAGGTGTCCATTTGAGGGGAACTGTAGCTCTGCCTACCTTCAATATCTCCACGGGAGGAACTGTTTTCCAGAAGCATCTGCTGCCTCTCCGGGGACACCAAGACACCAATGGAAGATAACACCCAGTCTGGTTTTCCAAAACTGTCTGTGGACGTCACCCACGAACAGCTTGAGCCGATGATACAAGAGACTTCTGTTGTGAGAAACCATAGGTTTCAGTGAGGCCTATCCCAACTCAGGGGGCAGGGGTAATATGAGTGATTAGATGTGCAATCTATGGTGGCTATATCTCCCAAGAAATGGAAGAATTGAAGAGAAAAAATAAATTTTGTCTTGGGCAATAACAACAGAATCTCTCCCAGAGCAGGTCAATAAACATGGAAGAATGAAAACTAACCTTCAAGTTCTCGGCAGATGTAAGTCAAATTCCTCCCAATGGATCAACAAAGGATTTATATCAGTGGAAGGTCTAGGCCACAAGTACTCAAAATCCCAAATGAGAATAATACCAATAATATCAACAAGGATATTGAAACTGTATGGATTTAGCATTTTGGCAGACAGAAAGAACTGATACTGTAAGGTCAACCATCTCTTAGCAATAGAAAGAGCTTGACAGGGTCTCAAGCCAAATTGGTGAGCAATGCAAGCTTAACATAATTTTTTGTTTTTATCTTTTTTAAACAGTTTTGCTTTCCTCTAGCAGGATGGATAAGAATACTTTCTTAACAAACTCCAGAGTCTGCTTGCAGCACTAATAGCACTAGATCATCTTGGTCAGAATTTTTCATAATCAGCATATTATAAACCAGACAAGAAGTAATTCACCGCTCTCTCATCAATCTAATATAAACTCCCTGAAGGGATGTTAGCTGCGCAAAGCTCTCCCACACAGAGTGGAGCTGAATAGAGCTGATATTAATTTGCATGATATTTATTTTCAGTGGTAATAATAATATTACAGTAATAACTGGAGTGTCCCCAGGCCAAATGAGAAATAACAAGAGGCTAAACATTCATGTTTAGGATCCTGATGTTCAGAGGGTATTCAAACCTTGCAGCCATGAATGACACAAAGTTATCCCTTTGGTAGCCCTGTTCCTGTGGAGAATAGGCAGGTAGGAAGGACAGAATTAAGGTCAGAGATACAACAAGGAAGTGTGGCTGCACAGATGGAGCAAAAATGAAAACATAAGAGCCTCCAGAAGATTGCCGATACTTCAACTAAAGTTTCAGAAAAAAGCAGAAATGGAAGCATCTCTTGAATGTAACAGCAAAAGCAGACTAATTTTCTCCTAATTATTGAAGTCAGTTCTAACTTCACTTCTATAAAACAATATTCAGTGTGCAGGGGTAAGAGAAACACGGATGTTACAGAGTTGCACATAACTGGGAGTTGGCACAGGCTGTGGTCTCCCACCCAAACACTTCTCCTCCTCCATTCCTTTGGACTCTCCCCAACTCCTTCTAGCCTGCTCATACTGGAGTTTGCTGTCTCTCTCGAACTAACACCTGGGCCAACCATCCAAATAGCTTCTTAGCCCAATTCATCAAATGCATACAGCTTAGGAAAGGTCTGGGCAGTGTTCAGCCCATCATTTTACATGGAAGCCACAAGCAGATGAACTGGCAAATTGTGTATGTGTGTGTGTGTACGCAATGCCAGATTCCAGCAGCACACAGGAATGAAGACACCAGCCACTCTCCCGGTCTGCTGGATTTAGGGAAAAATGTCTGTGCACAGCTCCAGGCTACAGTTTGATGATCCAGTAAAACAGCTTTAGGGATCTTAATAGCTCAGAAACTCCATAGCTGTGTGAGACAAAGCAGAGTCCCAATGCAGACCTGCTGTGCTGTTTCAAATTTATTGAAGTTTGGCAGGTTAACTCAGTATCCATAGACTTACTGCCAGTAGAAGTAATATTTTTATCGCATAATTTTTTTAGTTGGTCATAAAACCCAGAAAGCAATTTCTCTCACAGTGACATAACAGTGAAAGAGACCAAAGTGAAAGCTCAGGAAAGAAAAAAATCCCTTTTTTGAACAGTTACTTGAAACTGTTGTTTATGACAAAATCATTTCATCAAACCTTTCTAATACCTCATCTTGCAGTGGCAAGGACTGCACCAATGCAAATTTAATCCTTTGAGTGTGTCTCACCTGACAAGGTGGTTCAGAGCTGAGATAGGTGAACACAACTTTCCCCTTTAAAAGCACCTAATTCCCAGCTCTCTGGGCTTTATAAGGCCTGTCTGCCACAGCCTGAGGCCGAAGAAATCTGAATACCTGGAAGAGTCTGAAACAGATCAGGAAAGGTTTTTGACACCCAGAAAAAAAAAAAAGACTATTTTCTCTGGCAAGAGATCAGATGTGTTGCATTGTCGTGGATCAACCATAAGCTGTTTTTTAGCACAAATCACAGAGTAAAAGAACTGAGTACACTCGTGGTTGCAGTGAAAGAGAACACTGAAAGCTGAAACCTCTAATGCCACTATGTACCAGCTTATAGGTGTTTCATATCCAGCTTTGCTTATGAACCTGGAGAACCTCAAGTACAAGCCAGCAAAAAGGAAAAACATGACAAATTAAAAGAAAAAAAAGGTATAATAGAGAAATATATCTGTATTACTACAATCAGCAAAGGACGTATTTTAAGATACTACAAAAATGCTCTGAAGATTAGATCAAAAAAACTTCATGGATAGTCCAGAGTAAGTCAGAAAGGAGTTTAAAGAATTAGACACCATCTGCAAGATGTTACTATAAGGAACATTCCTCTGGTAAGGCTAGGTCACGTTGCCACCTCCTGGGAGGAATGTGTGGCTTTTCTAACACCCAGAGGCCTTTCTTTATTGTTTAGCATCTTCATTAACAACCTGAACAATGAGACAGAGTGCACCCTCAGCAAGTTCACAGAGGTTACAAAACGAAAAGAGCAGCTGACACACATAGGTCTGTGCTGCCATGCAGAGCAGCCTCGACAGGCTGGGGATTGGGCCGATAGGAACCCCTTGAAGGAAAAGCCAAATCCTGCACCCCAGGAGATATAACCCCATACACCAGTATGGGCTGGGGGCTGACTGGCTGGACAGCAGCTGAAGAGAAGGACTTTGGGAGTGTGGTTAACAACCAGCTCCCCGTGAGCAAGCAGTGCACCCTTACAAAGGCAGTCAACAGCTTTCCGGGCTGCATTAGGAAGAGCACTGCCAGTAGATCAGGAGAGGTGACCCTTCCTCTCTACTCAGCACTGGTGAGACCACATCCGGAGTACTGTGCCCAGCTCTGGGCTCCTGAATACAAGAGACATACAGACTTACAGGAACAAGTCCCAGCACAGGTCCACAAAGATGATTGAGGGACTGGAGCATCTTTCATAAGAGGAGAGGCTGACACAGCTGGGACTGTTCAGTCTGTAGAAGAGTACAGTCAGAGGGATTTTATCAATGTGTACAAACACATGGATGAGAGGCAATGAAGAGGAAGCTAGACATTCTCAGTAGTGTCTACTGACAGAACAAGAGGCAGTGAACACAAGCTAAAAAACCTCACAGCTCACTTGGTTTTCACAATACCTTGAAAATAAAATTCCATTTGGAAAAGAGCTTCATTCAGTATCAAAAAAGATAGTTTATTCTCTAGTAGTGGGAAAGCAGCTCCACTAATTAGCTTTTATTTCAAGACCTCCCAACCCCAAATCTGGTGGATTTCAGTGTGCTGATGGAGATGATTTTATTTTTATTTCCCCTCTTCCTGCTGTGTTGGGTTTTGGTTTTTTTTGGTTTATTGAGGGGGGAGGGAGTTAGGTTTCTTTTGTGGAGGGTTGTTTGGGGTTCTTTGTGGTTTGATCTGCTTGCTATGTTCTGGGTTTGTTTTATTTGTTTTTGCTTAATACAGAAATAAGGAATTCTCTTAAGTTTTGGCCTTTCTGAGTCATTGCTCTAGTTCCAGTCAGAAATACAGTGTCATAGCTTTCTGGTAAGAGGTGCTTGTGACTGCCAGCATCTATCTTACACCCAGATTCTGAAGGAGAAATAAGGAGAACGTAAGGAAGAGGACTTGTGGTACCTGGTTTAGAAGGCTGATGCAATGAAACCATCCTATTTTTTATCAGGGAGAGCTTCTGAGTTGGATTTGGGGAAGAAGAGTTTTCTTCATGTGATCCAGAACAGGAGACAACAGCTATAACAAAATAAAAAGAAGAGGGGATGTGTTTGATGTTGCTATACAAAACTATGCTTCCATATTATAAAGCATGAGCATATATATGACGAAGCCCTGCTGTGCTACTCTCACCTTCATTGCAATGCATCAGTGCAGTACCATCCTGGTGTCTCCAGAACAATTCATACCAACAGCAGCTAGTTATTTATTTAACCTCTGCATGTGAAAATACCCAAGTCCCAAACTAAGCATGCAGTAGTTTGTATCTGAGATTATCCCTGGCCTTTTCTAGTAATCATAAAAAATTGGCAAAAACAAATGTATTTGTTTTCAAAAGGTGTTCACAGGCAGCAAGATGCAAAATGAATTGCTTTCAAACCTTGGCCATTTGGATTATGAGTCCAGCAATATAAAAATTGCAAATCATGTCAGAGGGGACAGGAATCTTATTCACGTGAATTGCAGTTCAGACAGGGGTGTACAGACACGCCATTGATAACATCTAAGATATTCTCAGCAGAACTAATTTGAACAATAATATTATGAAAACTTGCATCAGTATCTACAAAAAGAAAAACCCCTCAAACATGAACATATGTTCATATGTTTCACTCACTCTTGCATATAGTTTTTCAGCAATATCTGGTCTGATTTTAAACTGCTATAACAATTTTCCTTTTAGTATATATGACAACACATCACACAGTGAGTAAAATGCTATGAAATGTTTCATAGCATGAAAATGCTACATCCTTCCATCTTTTATTATGTTACTAAAGGCAGTCATTCAAGGGGTTCCAGGGAAGGGTAATTTTAGAACAGAACAGCATTGTGCTGCAGCAGACACATGCTGTACTGATGATAGATTTGGGGTCTCCACAGACCAATTGTCAAACACTAGATTTTTTCCTGCGTCTGATTCCAAATATGTAGTGACATTAACGTTGGAAATGTTGATTCTGAACTACATATAAGACACAAGCATTGCCTTGATAAGCAAGGTATTCTCAATAACAGGATGAAATCCTTCAAAAGAATGGGAATTACGTGGCCAAAGTTTAGCCACCCTTATGAAAGTGTTGCCTTATGAAAAACCCACGCTAATGAACAATCATATATTGCGAACAAATCTATTTCACTATATTAAACAAAATTCTGCTATGGAAAGGGCTTTTGACAGCTAGTCTGCACCTCCGAACTTATGTTCTGTGTCTTTTGAGATGTTGCTCAGTTCTCTATCTCCCAGTCTTTGCTAAGCATTGCTGTAGCTTCAGTATTTACTTCCCTCAGGGTTTTCTGTAAAGTCTGTTCCACCCACTCATCTCCTCACACACTCCGAGCTGCTTGTATACTTTGGAAATAGCCTGAGTATCATGGGGCCCACAAACATAGTACAGTCATAGCAGAAGTTCTGCTAGAGACATTTGTCCTGATAAAACTAAAACTTAAGCAAAATATTTGATGGAGTCACACTCCACACCCCTTCCCTACCAACACCTTTGGGATGTTCCTCATTTCTCATTAACAAGCACAAGATCCAGTGGCAGACTACCAGGAACACAGCCTTAAGCTACTTGAAACATGAATTTACTCCCTCAGTGTGGAAAAAACCTCCACTGCCATCGGTTATGGCTGGGACAAGTAAGATACAAAACGACAGTAACACCCTACTCAATTTTGGCAAAAAGCTGCAAGGGTTCATTCTATTGTGTGTAACAACCCTATTCACCCACTCTGGGAAGATGCCACTTACCCACCTGGATATCTGAGAGGAAGAAAAGGCAGTCAATACAGCCAAGTTCACTGACAGACAAAGTATACTTGGACAGAAGACCCTAGACTCAGTGATGGACAAGGATTGTAGGCACCCACAGAAATATGTCCCCATTTATTCATTTCCTCACAACAAAGAGTTTCTGGCTATGGCTGAGCAGAAGACAACTCACAGTAACAGCTTAGCAGCCTCTAGTCTAGCCTATGCTCTTACTTTATCTCTCAATTATTTTTCTTCCTCATTCATTCAACTTCTTTGATTGAATTGAAAATCTAGTGCCCATAGCCACTAAAATGCTTCTGATAATCCAGAGACACTTCTGATAATCCCTCTCACACATACTTGCATGTAATTTTTGTATGACATGAATTTCAGCATGAAAAAAAATAATAATGACTATTACTTTTCACCTCCTTGATTTCTCTATTTTGATCAGCAAAAGTCAATTGTTTAAGTGAAAAGAAATATAAGATAGAGAGGAAGGAGATTCATGATTTTAAGCTAAGCCTGTAATTAAGGAAGAAACAGTATAACATATTCAACTGTCACAGGAAAGATATGGGATCTTTTAACAGCACAGCACAAATCCATCTCTTTTTCAGTAAAATAAGAAACCCCCAGCACAGAGAAGGTAATTCCATTTCTTTCACTATCTTACAGAAAAAAACAGCATTAAGATACCTGCAGGGCTGATTGTTCTCCTGAATCCTGATGTTACCTTGCAGAATAGAAGAAAATTACAGAAAATACTTATGGAACTCATGATGGGAAATCAATTCCAGATCAGCCAAGATATCTTTCTGACAAAACAGGAATTTCCTTTACAGCATTTTCTAGTGGTATTCCCGATCTAATATCAAAATAGCAACTCAATATTTTTCACTGCTCCTCTGATAAGATAAACTAATGTACAGACTAATAGATCTGACTGTCAGGAAGTCACACTAAGCCTTAAGAAGACTCCTTGTCTACTACCTATCCAAGTATTTTTCAGTGATCCTAAAACTTCCACTTTCAGCTCAGAAATAATCTCTGTCCTTCATGAGTATTTACAGCCTTAAGTTACTAACCTTGCTCTTTGAAAATGTCACTGTGAGCTCCTGCTGCTTGCTATTAAACTCTTTTGTTCTTTGCTCATTAGTTGGTTCAACCCCAAGTTCCTTGCTTACTTCATCACTCTTGTTGTACTCTGTCCAGACAGATTGCAGGTAATGGTCAAAAGGGGAGCAACGCAACAAAATACAGTTTTTCCAAACCTTACAAGGTGCTACTTCAGGATCTTGTAGAGGCCTCTTCAGTTTTTCAGGGAAAAAGGCAGAAAGGCAGACATCAGCGCACACTAATGTCGTTCTATGCAGAATGGCCATTCTGCTCTCTCCTGAGATCTCTGTGTTAATCCCTGCAACAATCTCATCAGACATTTTGGCCAAAATGAATTATTTTAGTCGATCATCTACCATGACATCAAGTCTCTCTGTGACATATTTCCTTCCAGGACAGGTATTTCCACCCTCCACTGTATTAGTTCCCTAATACCTAGTTCCATTAGTGAGTTGAACTCCGCCTTTTTTTCCTACCTTAGTCTTTAAGTTATCAGCAGATCATCAGTACAGTTTTAATGCTGTCTTCTGGCTTACTCCTAAACTCCTAAATAGAACATAACCCAGAACTTACATTTACAGGAAACTTACAGGTAGAGTTAATTGACAATAATTCCTGTTTATACTTTTGTTTTAAACCAAAACGTGACATAGCCATTTGTACCAGGCACTCACTTAAGTACATATGTAGAGTTATCGATTTAAGAACGTGACTGGAGGTAGCATGTCCTACATGACTTTTGTCAAACTGGTAAACTCATTTGAAAAACTGACACTGCAACAAGATGTCTTTTCAAATAAGCCCTTTAGATTAAGAAGTAATTACAAACCCTTTTCTAGCTCTTTGATCCTATATAAAATATTCTGATATTTTTGCTCAGACTGATGTTAAGGCAGCAATCTTCGTATTACCAAGCAGTCCTATGTTGCAGGAGTAGAGCAGATGCAATTAAGTACTGCCATCCAGCTTATTCCATTTACCCTTTTTAAATGCAATATTAACTTTCTTCCAGTTCTGGGGAATTTCCTCAGTATTCTGACACACTTACTGAAAACATCAACACGGATGTCTTTCAAAGTTCCTTAATTAGTTCTTTCAAAATTCTCGAACGTAAGCCGTCTCGACCAGTTGTTTTACAATGTAGGCATTTTAATAACAGATTTTTCACAATATTTTTTGGTTGTTAAGAAAGCCATTGCATTATTTCTACGTGAGAGTGAAAAATCAATTTTTTGTTTTATTTTTTCCTAGAATACTAATGTTTACTGAACACTTTTTCTTTTTGTCTCTGTTATTGACAAACCTACCACACACATTTATGACAGATTCATACAATGGCTAGAATATTTTTGCTACTAATGCACTTGGAAAATTTCCTTAGACTTCCTGCTGATTTTTTCTTAATTTCTTTTCCTTTTTTCATCTATAGCTAAACTCTCAACTTTTCAACTCCCTTTTAGTGTAAACAATGTAGTATTTTCCTTATTTTTTATAACAGCATAGCCTCCCCTGTCAGCTATAGGCTTGTAGATTTCTAGCTGTTTACACAGGCAGCTCAATTATGTGAATCTTTCTGTCCACAGATTTTTTTTTCAACTGAGCTACTGTGGCATTGTTTTAAATTCTGAGAGATTTACCTCTTCTGAAACTACCAAGATATAGCACTTTGTGATGTTTTTTAGGCACTGAAGTCTGTTTATTTGAATATTTCAGCTGAAGTACATATCAGACCACATCAGATTTTTATTCTGTTTCCAAGAAAGGTGTATTCAAGCCACAACCACTTCTGCTTGTGGAACATTCGAGTTTAGTTCTGAGCTCAATTCTTATCACAATTTTTTATCTACTGAGAATGGATCCAAGATATTATCCTAACAAGCGACAGAGGAGTTTTCATTCTGATACTGTCATCTGTTCAATATCTGCAAATATGCTCCCATGCTAGCAGAATGAAACCACCAATATGCCACTTGTGTTGAAGGCTTCACATACACATACACACACAAGGAAAAAAAAGACGTTTTCCTCCTCCTCTTACACACAACAGGCTAGTTATTATCTCATCCAGATCTTTAGTTGGATTTGACAGTGTACAGCAGTCATCAGCAACCCCATTAACATTTATTTTAGGTATTAATTGACCTTCAAGATAATTTTGTTCAGTGGCTGGGGAAAGAGGCAATGTCATTTTAGCCATACAATGCTGTTCCAAACTTACTTCTGTCCTTTGATTCCAATCACAGGAATTCTCCCTCCTAGTCTGAGAAATTCCAGCTTATCAGCATTTAGGTTTAGAAGTTAGTAATTGCATTCCACCGTCACTTGCTTATTAGCCAGCCTCATCACATTGGTAGCAGGCAGTTGAAGAACTCTTCTTTCAGTCCTTGGGGCCTTGTTTAATCTTATTCTCAATACCTTGACTCTCTGCTAAGCAAGTTTTTTTATTTCTTGCTTTTCTATCATTTCCCTTGGTAGCTAATTTAACACTATGTGAAAAAGTCTGTCCTAACAAGTCTGGAAGATTGCTTCCTCTCCAGTGAGCTGGAGGCCAGTCAAACAGCACAGTCTCTTCTTGCTGGAGAATATAGACACGCATTTCATTGACCCAAGTCTTATACAACTTATCTGACTAGCAGAACACTTACAGACTTGTATTTGTTTTGCTGGTTTTTAACTTCCTTCCTGCTTTACATGCAGAACATGACTGATATCTAAGAACATACCTTGTTCATCCTTCTTTGGCACCACTACAAAATTTCTAAATATTAGTTATATTCTGCAAAACTAAACCCAGTAATTTACGCTACGGACTAGACTTGGTAGCTGTCTTGGTAGCTTATTTACTTCAGACAACCTTCTGAGATGTTGCAATCCCATTTGGCATCCTATCCACAAGAGACAGCATGCCACCTCCATGCCCACCTGCTGACTCCTGACAAGAATCTTCCTTGAAGGGTGGTAAGCGAATCAATCCAAAGAGATTTTCACCACCAGTAAGCCCCTGTTATAATATTCACTCGGATTGCAAAGATCATCTGCAGTTCCCATGACATACTGAATGACTAGACATTTACGGTTGTATGAAATTCCTACAGTCCCTTCTCCTGCTGCTCACAGCAAGCTGCTTCCTGGCTGCCCCTAGATACACAAAATGCTGCTTTGTCTCACATTTCCTCGCTTTCTTTATTCAGTCACTCAGTGGCCAGTTCCTTCCCTGGATAGTAGTGTTTCCTGGATCATTTTGTGCAACCACTCTTTATTCTCTCCAGTGGTTTGTAGAGTGCATCCTCATCCCTTCATGCATCAAATACTTGTTTCTAATAAAATCACTGTGCCTCCCTTCAAAAACAAAGACTTGTGAAGCTCTGGCACTAAACACAGTACACTGCAGGTTTCCACCCCTGTGCTACAGCTACCACGCAGAACTCACCCAGAAAAAGTTTTGCCCATGCCATCTATATTTTTCTCACAAATCTCACCTACTGAATCGGATGCAAGATGAAATTCTTGGCTACTCCTTTCGATACTACTTCCCTAACTTGGCATATTGCCTTTGAGTAGCAACTTGCTAATTATGATTTCTTATTCAGTTTTCAGTGTACATCTACACCTACAGAAATAGATCTGAATTTCTATTTTAATTACTATTGAGAAATAGGATGCCAAAAACACTTCTTGAAATCCAAAAATACGCCATCTACTTCATCCTGCTAGTTGTGTATTGTACATGCACATACTTATGTGTGCACACATTGCCACATTAACTCGGAAAGATTTCTCTTTCTATAGCAAAGCTGCTCAATACTCATATGTTTGTTTTTATAATACTAACTCTTCATTACTCACAGGTAACAAGGGCTGGGTTTTGCATTGTGTCTCACCTCTCTTGAGGCTGCCCGGAGTTAATCATGTGCTGCCCAACAGCAAAGAATATGGATCTTTTTGGGTTCTTGAAAACTGGCCAAAAACAGAGGTGGGAAAAAGAAGAAAAGTAGAAAAAAAATTAATAAAAAATGTTAAATGAATCAAAAAAGTGGAATTCTTTGATTCTTCAAGAACTTTCCTTTCCAAACCTCAAGATACTTTTTCATTTTTCTGATATAAAAACACCATCTATTCTTAAGGAAAATTTTCTTTTCTCATTGCTTAAGTGTTTTAGATTAACCTTTCAATATTTTCAGTCTTGTTCACATCAGGCCACACTGTCTGTTGCCAAAATCAGAAGGACAACAAGCTGGGAAGAGAGGAAGGACTCAAGCCTTTCAATCTGGCTTTGTCATTTGAGAAAAGAGAGGTGAAATTGCACCCTAAGACACCTGTTTTACAGCAAATTGCTGAAGAGCCATCCTCCCAGAGGGAACACAACTTGGATGACTGACTTACATTAGATGTATTACTCTGAAACGAATAAAATTCAGGGGGATGTGTCCAATTCTTAATAAAGGATTTCAAGCAGCTACAAAGAACCAAGAATATACATGGTGGAAATACATTTTGCCTTCCAAGGGAACAGCTCTTCAAAACTGTTGTGCTCTTGCACATAAATGTAGAGGAAGAAATATAATTGGCTTATTCCTTTAGAACAGCACTCATAGGGTTTTTCAATTGCAGCTGAAAAGGAGGTATGCGTGACTTCACACATGCAGGTGTGACAGGCATAGTCACAAGGGAAGGTGAAGGAAGATATGAAGCCTGTGGACGCAGAGACAAAAGCAGAAGGGATGGGATCCCTCGAAAGGTTACCTGAAACCTCACTCTCTGCTGATGACAGTAGAATGCTGAGTGACCATTTTCTCATGGCATGTTTTTGTATGGAAATTCCAGCTCCGTTACTTAAGAGGAAATACTAGTATCTTCCAAATAATCACGTGGAAATTATTATATCATTTTGTTAAGGTTGAAACATGTTGTCTTCACTCTGTAATCTGCTCTGAGTTCAGGGTTTTTGACATTAATGCAGTAAAATGATGTAATACCCAGCTGAAGGAAAACAATGTTTTCAAAACAGACTGCTTGCCATGCTGAACGACTAATTTTCATTAAGTCAAAGCATGAATTTGGAACAATTTGCTTTGTGAAAAATGTTAAAATTTTGAGTCTTCATCATTATTAGAAATTTAAAAAAGATTTCTATCATCAGCTTCCCATGAGAGAGAATATCTAGTTTTCAACAAATTCGTATGCTAAGATGCAAAAAAAAAAAATTTCTGCAAGTTTCCCGGAGCAACCAACAAAATTAGGTGAGAGAGAGAAACAGGATACCTAATTGCTAGACAGCTGTCCTTCAGGCGATGCTCAGCTCCCAACTTCAGGATGCCTCTGCATTTTGTAGCCTCTGGCAGGAGCTCAGCCTCCCCATCCTTCAACTTCCATGTAACAGCAGTGCAACATTTCACAGAAAAAGAGGAATTGTGTGCCAGCAAGAAAGTAAAAGAAATACAATTTTCTGATCCAGGTCTTGATTTAATTATTACAATGAATATGAAATTGATCCTGTAGAATTCAATTTAGTGAAAAGAAAATTATTTTCAATTACTTGATTTCACACAACATAAGAGGGGAGGACAAAAGTGTCTTTAATCTGTCCTTGAGCTCCATTGATCTTCGAGGTTACTGAATGTCCCTTTCCATCTTTGTTTTACTAGTAAGAGCCTTAGGAATGCTCTAAATGTATGCACTGCTTTAAGAATCCCTCAGGGGCTGCTTTGCTCACAGAGGCTATCCAAGCACAAAGGCACATTTCCTGCACTTCTTTTTTCTTGATCTACTTTTGACACAAGGATGACTGTCAACAGCTCTTCATCATCTAAGGATTCCCCTTTAAGTACTTAACCCTTGCACAGCAGTGCAAGACAGCTACAAGGATGCCCATGTCTCATTAAAAGCAGATTTTTTTGGGTACATTCCTTTGTCTGGTAACACTTCCCAGACAGGAACAGAGGCTCTCAAGGTACAGCATTGTCTAGCAGACACAGGAGAAGGGCTCCCATTCTCATCCTGCTATTAAAGCTCTGAGCCACTGTGTGCAATAATACAGATGATGAGATCAACCTCTTGGGGAAAACGCTTTTAGCAAAACAAAGGAAAAGTGTGATGCAAAGACTTGGTTACTGTTGTCTTATCAGCTTCCTATCAGGTTCACCTGGACAAGGAAGAATTATCACAGCCAACACTAATTTCCTTCTCCAGGTCTTTTGGTCATTAAATCCTACAAGCTTTTCTCCAGCATTTAACTTCTGATGAACCTGTTTGGAGATTATCGAGCGATCAAAAACTGATTCATACATAGCAGATAATTCCATCCACTTTGTATCAGAAACAATGTCATCTCCTAGTTTCATTAAAACCTACTAAAATTCACTCACTGCTACAGAGCACATGGCTACTAGTGAATTCTGCAACACTGAGAGGGTCCTGGTAACAGAAGAGAAATGCCTAAAAACCTGCATGCTCCTGAATGGTTCCCATGTTAGTAGTCAGAGCCCCATGCAGAAACTGCATGCCAAGTGCTTCTCAATGGTTTTACCTTGAAGAAGTCATGCACAATTGTGCACTCTGCCTTCATACACAAATGTAATATTCACGTGCACAAAGTCGTTTGGACAAGTCTGCCCAGCAGTGAAACAAGAAAAATAATTCACCACAACTCTTTTTAACAATGAGAATACACCGAGATACTAAATTAAATACAGGATATATAAACGAACCAGTTCAGCATATACAGTTGTTTCCAAAACATGGCAGTGACAAATGTAGCCCCTTTGGGAAAGCATCAGATGACACGTTTTAAGCTGAAAAAAGTCATGTTCAAGCAAAAAAAAAAAAGACCGGACTAATACACATGATGCAATTTGTTAATACTAAGTACACATTTCATTTGACCATACCAATCTTTAGGAATATTGTTTGGTAGTTTCCTGCTATTGGGCATACTCTATTTTCTCTTCTAAATTACAAAATCCTCCTTATGGAATCAGTAGTAACCATATAACACTTAACTTCCTCTAGCTCCTTTTCTTTCAACACCCTTACTAATGATTGACTGCTTTATTAAAAAGACTAGGTTATTGTTGCCTTTACCTATTATTTTTATAATGTCTATCCTCTCAGCTTCTTTTAATGAGAAACAAAGATGAAAGAAGAAGAAAGGGTTATACCACCCTGATAGAAAGACCAAAGATCGAAAGAGCCTGCTAGTTAGTTGTTTCGACTGATCTTTATTTAATCATTTCGGAGGCTTCCGCCGAGATTTCATCTCAATCCAAGGAGGAGCAAGGGATCAGGAAAGGTCTAAATAAACCTAGCAAAAGTATAACTCATAGGTATTGCAATTCATCATTAAAAAATAAATAAATCAAACCTAAGAAACCCCTCTCCCCCAAAAAGCAACTTTAAAACAGAAAAGAAACCAACAACCCACCCACCCACATACAACTTGAGCAGAGTGGTTAATAAACAGGGAGGAGATGCAGAGATACCAGATGTTTGATTTTTTTCCTAGGAGACCATGGAAAATGCTGTTAAACTATCAGTTCTATAAGGACACATGGCTACATCTAATGCTGTGCTGGTACATGAAGAACCTCTGTAAAGAAGACAGAAATTCTTGCAACAGGAAAGACTCCCAGCTACAGTCCTCCTGACAGTACTGAAATGTAGTCTGTTATCAGAAGCACGACATGTGATTTAAAGTACTGATCTGAGTATGAAAGTGTAAGAATGAGGCTCAAAACTCTTATTATAACATAACACAAATACTCTTGATGAAAAAAAGCATCCAAAGGAGGAGTCAGCAGTAGGTACAGACCATAGAGTGTAGAATGAGAGATGCTAGAACCATGACATTACTGGTTGTCTTTGGTCTGATTCTGGTAGAGATCTGTTTAGAAATGGTAGGTATTACTGAGCTGCTCCTATCAATGTTTTTTCTGTAGCAAAGTTTCACATTAGTAACAGAGCAAAGCACTGTAAACTGCATTTTGATTACTTTAGTTATGGCTATGGTCTCGTTTCGATTAATTAATTTGAACAAGAATTTTAAACGCACCAAGGTTAGTTGAACAAATAAGTATTTTGACATGATAGTTATTGCAACATATTATTAATCACTTACCAATTCAAACTCACAAAAGAAAGGAGACTGCAATTGTTACTGCCTATACTTGATGTCTTTACACCTAAAGAAAAGTGAACTGGGAGGTAGTTAGAATATTAACATGCTGGGAAACCAGAACAGCAAGACTTCACTAAGAACGTTACTCAGTTCCCCAGTTAGCAGAAGTGAATATCAGAATTTTCAAGACACAGTCAATAGCAAACTGTAAAGGGTAGTAACTGTACAATTCAGATTAAAAGCAAGTGTCCAGGATTTTTAAGAGATCTCTCGGCACCAAAAAAGCCAAAGTAAACTCAAGGACAAAACAGATTTATTTTTCTTGCAGCATCTAGAATTCTAAATACATTGTGATACTTGGTGATCCAGACGGTCAATCAGTAGCTGCCAACAAAAACAGTTGTTGGCCCCACAGATAACCCCCAACTGAGCTGGAAGGGGTCAGGGGACAATAAACTGTGTGGAACCAAAGTCCAAATAAGTTGTTGGTGCAAATGAAGAATGAGGCAGACTCACACTGCTATACCAGGTCGCTTTCCTGACTCTCCTGTATTCTGCAAAGTACTGGTGTGTTAGTCTACGAGTGAGAAGTTTTATTTCTACTGTTTGAAAAAAAGAAAAATAGCAATAGTCAGTAGGATCAGTTGTTAGTCATCTCTTTCATCTAAAGGCTTGCTACCTAGCACGAGGATAAAAATTGGCCTTTCATCAGCTCTTTCATGAAATTTCTCCTTTATCTCAGCTAGATTCATTGGCAAGTGTCCTACTCCTTCCTGCAGCAGCATCAGCGAGAGTTTGAACCGAACAACTGACTTCAAAATATTTCACCAAAGTACAGCTGCAATGTTAGCCTTTTTTGTCAATATGGAGAAGCATGCCAGAAAGGTAACATATCCTAGATAACAAATAAAGAATATAGGGCATTAAAGTTCAGGGAAAGAAGAAGATGTGGGTAACAAGAAACTTGTATCCAAACACATGTGTTTCTATAACCAGGAGAGGAATGTGAAAAGCAACCAGTGTTACTGTTTTATTTATTTTTCCCTTTTTCTTATTTGGTCACCCTTGTGTGAAAATCACTCTGGGCTCTATGACTTCAAAGGATAATATCTTGTACACAAGGAAAGATACCTTCACCATTTGACTCGTAATTTAATATTATGATAATGTTTTCTTTTAATGAAAGAACAGAGGTTGTTTATTTGAAAGTTGGCTGCTGGCCACATCTTTTTAAGCTATATGAGACTGTGCTTTCTTAGAGCTGTATGAAACATCTGTTACGAAATTCAGGAGGGGAAGAGAAACCCTTAAGACCTTAAGATCTGGGTCTCGTTCTCAAATTTTCCATTGATTATTAAGAGTGTAAGCACGGGCAGAAGCGCTGATCAATAATACATTCCACAGAGATAACACAGATAAATAGAATTGGGCTCTATCTAATGTAGAGGAAGCCAAATTCCCAGCTCACACCTCACATTCTCAGATAAGACACAGTGAAGAAATAGCACTGCAAATAAAGATGCATGGAGAGAAGAGGAATAAACACATATGAGAAAAGAGGCATAGGCAACTGAATTGCTCTCAAATATAAAAATTTTTTGTTTGTTTGCCTTTTAGGGTTTTTCACTTTTTTGTTGTTGTTGTGTTTGTTTGTTTGGGGTTGTTTTGTTTCGATTTTAAAAACCTGGAGAAATAAGCTATCAACCTCAGGTAATGCCAGCTGTTTTAAGAATACATCACGGGAGTCCCAAAGTGAATAGTCTTCAGCTGTCACAAGCTGTGCCATCAATTCCTGTTTTACAAAGGAGAAGATATGGTACCCGCTGGAAATTACAGAATGTAACAGGAGTGTTAGTGGTAAAGTATACTTAGTTAAACTGACTGCTATATGATAGCAAAGCTACGTTCTCATTCACAGGCAGCCACTCATTAGGTTCTCATTTTCAGGCAGCTAAAGGCTGTAGCTGCTGGACCTTGGGGAACCATGTAAAGGAGTACAAGACCTCTGCCTTGTACCGAAGAGCAGCATCTGCATTTTGCCATACAGTACTGACTTCCTCAGAATTATTTTGCTCAGAAGTCCCACCCACTACTCTTTATTAAACCCACTGATAAGGGAAAAATATACCACATGGTAATTACAATGGGCTTCCACACAACAAGGCAGTATCTCAGTATGTACTGTTACTTGCAGTTCACACATTACTGTAGCCTTTACCAAGAGGTATCACTGAGCACACATGTAAATACGCGTGTGTGTGTCTGCATATACTAGTGACTGAGATTCTATCACTTGTGCTTTTTGCAAAAGAGAAAGTAATGAAAACATGTAGTTAGGCAGAGGCTAATTTTATTCATGTGATCAATTTTCTCTAACCTGTCTTGATGGTTTTTGCATTCAACACATAAAAGCAAGACTGAATAAAGGTTCTTCTGCCCGTGCTGTTTCTGCCATCTCCTGTAATATGGCTATTTGACACTGAGAAGGAAAGAGGCAGATCAGTGAACGTCCAATTGAATTTGCAGCTCACAGGGTGGGGTCAGCAAAAAAAGCACATCTTACTTTTTCATTGTATTATGCCATTAGCAGAGATATTCACGGAAAATATTGTTATTGGTATTAGATCTTAAGCCTGCTTTTTCTTCAGAAATCAGTCTAATAACTGAGTTACAGAAGAGCAAAGAAGGATGACCCTAATTTCTTTATTATCTTAAAAATCAGGGCAGCAGGCATGCTGTACAGTTAGTACTTTGTTTCCTTGCTGGTAGGAATGGTATATAGAACAATTTGCTTGGAAAGTTTTAAACCAGCGTTTTAGAAATTAAGCAAAGTAATTTCCTTTCAGCATATTCCATTAAACAGGAAGAATCTTAGCTTGTGGGTTACTCTTACTTAAGCTGTGCAAAATTGTTTTCAGATGTTTAGAAAAATCAAGCCAGTGAAAAGAACTCATACTATTACTATTATTTTTGTTACTCCCGCAATCAGACCTCCTGTCCAGTTACCCATTCTGACACTCCTGCAATACTACAGCAGTCTTTGTGACAGAGTTCAAAACAAATCACCGTTTAATGCAGCAACTGTCTTTTTCAGGTGGAATGCTGCAATCGGCACATGAAAACAAAATAAGATTTAATCCTTGGCTCTGACATTTGGCCTGGGTCAGAAAACCCATCACGCAGCTCTGCTGCATTGCCTCAGATCTGAGAGTTTAGTGTCTCAGCCAGTTCTTGCCGCTTTTTTGCATCACCTGGCATAGGTTGAATGTTTTGTGGTCCTTTCTCATCTAAATTCTCATGACAGGGCTGCCTGAATCTGTAGCACTTTGTACTCAGTAACCCAAGGGACTCACAGGGTCCTGTAGTCCTCTGGTTTTTTGCAGCAGGCTTGGCTGCTCAAGTAAATCTGCTGTCAGTAAGTCACACACTTGAGGACTCCTTGCCTTGGCAGGCTACACCACCATTACCTAAGTCCATGTAGCCTGGTGTGAACACCAAACCAGACAAAGAGCCATGAAGAAATCAGGCTGTAAAGTTGCTTCAGCATTAGTGACACTTTCCAATGTTCTGCATATTCTCAAGCAATAGATAGTCAAAGTGCGCTCCTAGATATATAACGTATTCCGACTTCCTGCAGAACTGACCCTCATCTGTAGGAGCCTTTCACCTCTCTACTGAAATCCAGTCTCAGTTCCCACCCACGGATGACATTTTTGTAGCTTTCTCTCTGTTCTGGCTTCTTAGCATATTGTATTCCCTCACAATCATTTCAGGATTAATTGACTTTCACTGAAGAAGCCTGTTAAATAGAAAAGCTTTTGACCTCCAACCGGGTCTCCAAGTAAGTGAATTTGATGATTCGTTTTGAGCATCATTATGATATTTCAGTGGAATTAAATGCTGGGATTTCAGATACTGTTTTCTTTAGCTAATTATATTTCTGCTAACTCAGTTCACAGTACAGTAAGGACTGGGGTTTATGCATATGAACTGACGTATTTAAGAGATTTACTGGAATGAGTGACTGACAGTTTGTGGGTAATTACCTGCTATTAGTTAATTTTGGATTTTATAATGAGCAAACTGCAACTTACAGGGTATTACTTCCCTGCTGCTTGAAATATTGTGCAATATGTGGGAACAAAGGATTTAATTTAAAGACAGCCATATCTTTCAAACATCAGAACTAAATTACATTTTTTCCCCGAAGGCTTCTGGGTTTTAAAGAACAAATAATACACAAAACATAGATCTATGCGCTCTGCAGAGATTTTCTCTCTAAAAATTAGTAAGGAAATACTAAGAACAAACCAAGATATCACTAGGCCAAAACTAGTTTAAATTCTCTAAATTAAAATCTAACTGTAGCCAGGTCTAGGTCACAAAGAATTTGGATCAATAAATCAAATAGGCTAATGGCGGTGTCTTAAATAATCAAATTCTGAAATCACCGAATAAATGCATCAGCTAATCAAATCAAATCACAACGTTAACACACACAGAATTGCTTTTCATCAATCCTCTACCAGGAGATTGAAAGTGACGGCTGTTTTCCTTTGACCTGAAGCTGCACCTTGGTTCTGATCTAGCACAGTGGCCATGGTGCAGCTGCTGTGGAACATGACTTTCCAGGATGAATTTAAACCCTTAAACAAGTTTTAAGAGAGAGCAGCAAGCTTCTTTCTTGTACCACATTGTTGTTACACAAACTCTTACTCCACTACTCTTACTTCTGATGTTGTATACAAAACCCTGAACGTTTAACGCAAGTCATTATCGAAGCAGGCCGTTAGCTCAGTACTAGCTCTGAATAATAATTCTTCACCTCCTTACTGGTTTCCAAAAGTCCTATCCGGTTCTCATTTACATGCAGGGAACTATTAACCGCATTGTTTCCCACCACTTCAACCATGCTCACACTCCACATATTTCTGTTGGGTAATGAATAAGGAAGTTTCTATCCCTCAGGGTTAAAGAAAGAGAGAATGAGACTTCAGTTTGGAGGGATTTTCCTTGCCATCTTGAAAGCTTTGATGCATATG
Source organism: Rhagologus leucostigma (assembly GCA_013397725.1). NCBI lineage: Eukaryota > Metazoa > Chordata > Aves > Passeriformes > Rhagologus > Rhagologus leucostigma. The sequence continues at coordinate 647,292 of VZTD01005548.1, read as the reverse complement.
GCTGCAGTTACTGGTACCAAACAGTGCAGTAGCTTGTGATGAAAACAAAAACTAGAAGTAAAATGAGATTACCCTTCTCTAAATGGAAAAGTGTCCAAATGGCATGGTCCATCTAGATGCTCCCTGAATACACACTGGGCAGAGAACAGTACCTCTAAAAAGCAGTTCATTGTATGTCTGCCAGCTATGGGTTAGTGATAGAATTGAATCATCTCTGGACAGGCTACGTGGGATGAATCTCAGTGTTTCAGGACTCAATCGTTACACTGATATAGCCAAGGACAAGTGCCTTAACTTCCCAGCCATCAAAAGTGAACTGGAGATATTTTTCTGCTGATACAAGTGGTGAATCATGAGAAAGAGCCCCTCTCCCTAAACAGCATACTTTTTCTTTGAAGAATAAAAATAAATAAAAATTACCAGGACTGGTATGGACTTCCACTTCCTCAGGGTTTTAGGAACCTTTTTATATCAAATCCAGGGACAACTAAGTGACTTCTGCATCCTAGAAATAGCTGGTATGATCTAATACTCTCATAAGGTGCCTGCTTTTGACTACCTTAGCCGGAGTTTAAAACACTTCTAAAACAAACAAAACCACAGTACTTTAGCACTTGCCTGTCAAAGCTTGGCCTGTCTCTCCACAGAGAACCTCAATGACACTGTCAAAAGAGCCCACAGTGCCATGAATGTGAAAAAAACACTATTCAGCTGGGGTGAACAGAACACAATGTCAAGGATGCTCCTTTTCTTCTTTCTTTGAAGTAACAGTTGGACAGTACAGACAGTATGAACTTGATTTAAAAGGATCTCAGAATGTTCATAGCTGTAACTCACAGCTGAACAACTGCTTCCCATTCCTCACCCAAATTCATAAAACCTACTAGAAGCTCTGAAAAGAAATAAAACAACCTTCCCAAAACCTCATGTGCATGTTCACATACCTCTTAACCACCATCCTATCACAGCACCTGAGAAAATGAGGGAAGTAGAGAAAACCTCATCTGAGTTAAGAGACAATATATTTTGCTCTCAAGTTTTTCAGCACGTCATTTAATTTGTGTAAATTAAAGTTTACCCACACGTACTTGGACAGGAATTATTCCAATTCAGTTGCAAATAAACTGGAATAACAGCTAATAAAAGGAAATCTTTCCGGTTTATTTCAGGAATACTAACACCCACCATGGGCTAACACTGCTAGGAATTTAATGTAGCTTCCTGAATTGGCTACATATTTTTTAAACCTGATATTTACTTGTAACATCAGCAGAACTGACACTGGCAAGATTCAGAAGTTTCTGTCTTTTTCTCAGTAATAAGTTGTGTGCTGAAGGTAAGATACAAGTTTTCTGATTGCATGCTATATTATGTTTTCACATGATCATTTGTATACTGTCATTAAATATTCAGCAACTTTATACGGTTACACACAGTGCATTTTTATGCTTGGAAGTACGGCCAGTTGCATGAAATACTCTTTTAAATGCCTATATTAGATAATTTTGTGTTTCTTATGCTGCCATTTTCTCCAGAAATGGGTACTGCTGGAAATAGCCTTCTTTCCAAGTCTTCTATTTAAACTTGTTCCCACTATTCAGACATAAATTTATTTTGGGAAGAATAGGCAGGCCTAAGTGTTGGGAAGGACAGGATGGGGCACTGCTCATTACATGACGCTCCTGGAGCTAGACACCAGCCTAATCAAACCCAAACTTCAAACTCATGTTAACCCTTTTGTTATGTAATAGCTTGTCTGTTTTCAAGCATGCTTCTAAGACAACCTATTATCTCTATTCTCAGCAAGAACTTTCGCGACATTCTGTATGTTTTCTGAAATGTAGGTGTTGTTACAGGATCTATAACACAGGTTTTGAGTGTTTAGTGATTTCTACCCATAAACAAACACATATCACTTAGCCTCTAAAGTTTTCTTTCCTCAGTCTGGTCACAATTCTATTTTTCTATTGTCAGTGTTTAAAGAACCTATCCTCATTAAGAAGTCAGCAGTTAATACTCTATGTTCCATTCAATGCTTTCTATTAATTTCAAAATTACCCCAGCTTCACAGGTTTTGTGAAAAATAATTTAAAATCTCGCTTAATTTATTCTTTCATCAGGTACCTCAAAGCCCGGTTGTACTATCAGAACTTCTTTTAATATAGTTTTGCTTATGGTAACCTAGAAATGAATATGCTTAGATGTTAACATGTTCTGTATTGTTGTCTTCTCCATGTAAGGTCTTACTGCTAATTCACCTGCTTCCATGTAAACTGTGTATTTTTGCAGTATTTCTGTCACAAAGTATAGCAGATGCTGTCTAACCACTTCTGGTCACTTTTAAGCTTTTTCGACGGCATGTTGCAACACAGAATTCAATATTCATCCTCTTCCCATCAGTTAAGAATTAACATTCATTTCTGTGTTGCACAGCTTGTAGTGATCAGGCACCTGGTGTTTGATGCACCTTAGTGACTGACACAATTCCAGCATCTATGTGATCACATATACAACAGCTGTAAGTGCTATCTGACAAATCTACTAACATTTTTTCTTAACCCTTCACCCTTTTCTTTGCTGATGTATGCATAAAACTTCCTTGACTGATTTTAAGAAGTCATGGTTGATGCTTTTATTCTCATATGACAGTGATATATATCAGATAACCACAAGGATATAGATGAGCAATAAAATAACCGCAGTACAGAAATAAAAGAAGTGAATACATGTTCTCTAATACAGAGGAGAAAGAGAATCTGAGGTCATTCAACAAGGTTAGAAGTATCGAATTATTAACACATATCCAGTGAACCAGCAGCTGGTGTATCTGTCTCTGTAATTAGCTCCTGGGTACACACCTTTCCAGAACCCTTGAGATACTAGGGAAGCTGCTGTGAGATTATAAACCTGCATAGGAAGGAAAGGCTCTGATAGAAAAAAGAAGAGATGAATCAGTGACACCCTATATAACATCACTGGTGCCTCATATCTGGGAGATTTGAATGCACTTGGTTTAGTATTAGGTAGCACAGAGCACAAGAGGAAGTAAAGACATGAATATTTACTAAATAGAAATCATAAAATTCTCAATAATGATGCTGAAAAGGCAAATTGTTCCATTAACAGAAGATTCTGTATTTACGAAGGGAGAAAAACCTACAGTACATAAATGCCATATAAGAATGTAAGAGCATTACCTCCTCAGGCATAAACAGTATAAAAATCCAGAGCTTGAATTCAAATGTTCTTAACGAGCTGGCTGGTGGTACCTCAGCCATAACATTCATTTTAGAAAGTCTCAAAATGCTGAAAATATCTCAGTATGCAAAGAAAGGGAGCATTTGCTTGACATTTAAAAAAGGGTAAAAGAGGACCCAAATGATATGCTGGATCCTGATCACAATTTTGAAGAAAATAATGGGAATATTGTATTATGTTTGACTAATTAACAGTGGAAATACAGATAAAAACATACTGCTTCATGGAATAAAAATTTGTTTTAAACCCATCCTAATCTTTGGAGACTATAATGGCATTGTCCACACACATTTCCTACAGATCCTGAACACTTTGCAGGCTTGCTATACCCTAAAGTTGCAACAATCCCACCAATTTAAAATCACACCTGCAGCTGGTGATTTTCTCATGACAGGGACATACCCTGTCAGCTTTCCAAAACATGGCAAAAAAATTTACTTCTGAGATCTTTTGGGCTAAATCTGTATGAAAACACATTCTTGCTTACTCAAGGTTTTTATTTTTAATGGCATTTGGTAATTCACTTTTTGGTATTGCATTCTTTATGATCCACTGTCTGGTACAGATATTAAAGAACATGCTAGGTCTCCAGGGAATAGACCAGGAAGTGTTAAGGCAACAAGATCTTGCCTTCCACAGCGCTGTTCAGATACTTTTCATGTAATAGAAACAAATAACAAACTGATGTCCTTTAACAGGGACCTTCCAGCTCTGTTAATGGACAGAGGGTTCCAGAAGCAGACATACTTCGCATTTTCTGTTTCCTATTTTTTAAGAGAATTTTTTGTCATCAGATTTGAAACAATTTGATTTGATCACTAACATTTATGTACTCTTGTTTACACTCTGTGCCAGACACAGGTTACCAATAGGTGTGCAAATGATTCTAACAGCAGGGCAATGCAGCTCATATAACCTTAACAAACAACTAATTTCTTTCTAGTGCCCAATATATTTTTCCCAGTAACTTGCTCCATCCTACTTTTCCCTTACAGCACAAGTATTTCAACTTTTAGCTTAACTTTCCAGTTAACATATCAGATTTATGCAGCTGTACAAGAGCTTTTAGTCTTGTGGTTTTCCTTTGTCAGAAAGCACCATATTTCTCAAATTATATTTTCACACGAGACTGTGAATGCAGAATTTTTTTGCTAAACTTCATCTAGCAGTATGCCTACCACCAGTCCCCTGGCAGCAGCTATAGGGAGCAGCACGGAAGATTCCATCCTCTATTATTTCTCTGCAATACTGCCAGGAAAATATGGAAGCACTGCCACAAGCCTCCTCTCAGTATTTGCCAAATTCCTTTCCAGAAGGAGAGATTCCAACTGGTCCATGCCAAAATTTAGTTTTCATAGGCATAAGTTGTTAAAAGGTAGGATGCACAAGAATACTGGCAAGAAATTAAACTATGTCTTACCATAAATTGTCCAGCAAGTATATAAGAGTGGGATTTACGACTTCCGGCACCTAGTACTTGGGTGTTAACTCTAAGCTAGTTAACAGAGAAGACTAGCTTAAACTAGTCACTTCTGAATGGCTCAAGCTGGCCCAAAGGAACTCTATTGTCAGTGCCATGCAATGAATGGATTTGTCACGCATTCACTGCGTACCTCTGAACATGTGTTAAGAACCTCTGACATGACAGTAAAAGACTGATGTCTGAAACAGCCCTTCAGGGGCTAAACTAGGTTGCAGGGAAGTACAAGGCTAAAAACTGAATCTTCTGTCAATATCCCTTGCATTCTTCATGATCAAGACCTTGGATTAAATTTCCCAGCACATTACCAACACTCTGTGTTACCTGGGGTTTCTTCTGCTATTGCCCAGAGTACCATCAGTAAGAAGAGGGCAGAAGAATTTTTAATCCTGCTCATCCTTTGATGTCTCCTGTGAGTTCTTCAGGGTCACAATCTATTCTTTTACTCCTTGTATTCTCCTCCCCCACAAAAAGAGTCAGGACATTGAAAAGAGAGAGGATGTTTATATCATGCTGTGAAGAACTTTGGCATCAACTAGCAACTTTGAAGAACAATCCTGAAGATAAAAGATACAGATGAAGGACCAGACCCTGTCCAGCAGTCACATGGCATAAAAAGAATGGTTTACAAGGAAATGGATCTCTAGGGAGTAATCTGAAGTTAAAAAAAGATTTCTACATGCAGCCCAGGGAAATGCAGAGTTTTATCAGCACTGGCACAGTCCCCAGCAAAGGAATTAGCAAATGTGGAAGAAAAAGAGCTCGCATAATGTCCACTCAACTGTGACCAGGCTAACTGCAGTGAAAAGTGCTTCCACTTAATCTGCACTGACCCCTAACCACCTAATGCCTAGGACATTCCTGCTTATTGAATGGAGATAAGCGGACAGAAATCATGTCAAGGAGGAGACAAACCAGTATCGTGAAACCCAGTCATGACAATTAACAAAGAGACGTAAAGAAGCACATGTTAAGCACGTGTGCTTAAGCTGAAAATTAGAAGAGAGTCAGAATAGAGACTCCCTACGTCAGACATCTATTGATTTCTGAAGGAATACTGCAAGGTAGGTTATGACTAAACCAAAATATGTGAACTGAGAAGAGGGATGTAAAGATATGATGAAAGAAGAGAGAGAGGAGTTGTTTGAAGTTGAATAAGAATTACTAATTTTCCAATTTTATTTGTGCATAAAAGCATGTATTTAATTAGAGATGCAAATGAAACAATGTAAGACATGCAAATAATATACCTGTCAAACAAGAGGACAGTTCACAATTTTTTGAATCTCAACCCAACACTTGGCAAAGTAAGAATGGATATTTTTTACTTTTAATGACAGAAATTATCTTAGCACCATGGCCTGCTGCTTCAGCCACTCTCCAGAAGTGGACATGTTTACAAGAATTATAGCTAAGAAATTGGAGGAATATTTTGCACAGTCTAGCAAAACTGACAAAAAATGCACCATAGATAAATTACAGACTGTGCCACATTAGTCTTAAATGTCACAGATTTAACTGTAAGGGAGAATTAGAAAAAGATACTTGAAAGGCAAAAAATAACTGGAAACACCAGAAAGCAATAAGGCCAAAAGAGGTATGAGGATGAGTATGAACTACTAGTTGGTAGTTTCGTATCATCACAATATATGCTTTCAGAAGTAGAGATAAGAAATTAGTGCACCCGAAGTATTTAGACAGCTCCACATGGTCATGGTGTGCTACAGCCCAGAGGGAAAAAAAGATGAGCTGAGCAGAGTGTAAAAAAGGGAGGTGCCAGGGTACGCAAGCTGCCCAAGGCCACGCTGCCATGGCCTTAGACACAAGTGCACTGAATGCAGAGGAGCAGGTCCATGCACAGCTACCGAAAGCAGTGGCAAGAGCAGCAACTACAAGAACACCAAGTTACAAGGTAACCTCAGACTCAGCAGTGCAGGCAGAGCTGAAGACAATGACAGTGCTGTGGCAGGCAGGCACCAGCTCCAGTCTAAGGAGGTCAAAAATTAAGAAGGTAAAGGAAAGGTCTCAGGGAAGAATATGTCAAAGAAGTACATCAGAGACCAAGAAGGTCCCTCCTCAACACCAACAGGACAAGAAGTACGAAACTGGTTTAGATGTCCTTTGTCAATGAGAGGCCTGACAGGCCACAGTGGCATGGCTAGAAAGCCACTTTCTAAGGTATAGGATATATGAAGTTGGTGAAACCTCCCTTGGAAAGAGAAGCTGTGAACTAGCAGGGACCTTGAAGAAAAAAGGTAAGACTTAGAGTAATCATCAGGAAGTCAATCTGTGCAGACAGGGCTGGGATGCTAACTTGAATCTCAGCACCAGTATAAACAGTCTTCTTATTAGTGAGACAGTTCAATAAGCATGGAGTCTGATGGTACGCTGAACGTTAAAAAGAGTGGTGGTTTCATTGTCCACTGCTTCAGAGCAGCACGAGAGCCAAGCCTTCTGAGGAAGGTGAGTCTGGGCAGTCTCCCTAGAACTGTACAGTTCTCTTACGGAAAGGATTAGGACTAAGTTCATTCACACCATTCAAAGCATTTACCATCTGAAAGATGACTCTCCAGCATGAACACCTTCACTCACAGCCAGTACAATAAAGAGGTGCAGAATCTTTTTTCAAACTGCAATTGGAATTACTGTTGTGAGCAATGAACTTTGTGTAACAGAATTCAAGTGGGTGGGACAGCCCTGGAATTCAGAACTTCCTGAAAGGACTAGAAGTCAGGGATGGCTTAGACTACCTTATGGCTTTTTGGCAAACTGTTTCTTTATTTTCAAAGACACTTCTGTCATTTGTGCCAAGACCTGAACTTTATTTTTTGATCCAAAAAAATCACCCTTGTGTTGAAAAAATATGACACAGTTTTTGCTCATGGCCTAAAACAACATAACCAAGATACATGAATTGTACTACTCTGTTTTTAGTAGGAAACTGACTTTGCAAACAGAAGAGCAATCACCTGCATTTCAGTTTTATCATTTGTTTTCCCCACTAGTAAAGAAATGTAGAAGGCAGTGGGGATGACAAGTCAGATGCTCCCACTGCTCTCAGAACACAAAAACCAGAAGACAGACAGATGTGTTGTAAAGAATGACTAGAACCTTGCTTATCTTTACATTTAATTTTATTTTATTTTTGACTTCCAAGAGAGTAAGGTGTGGTTTAGAGCATGAAGTGTGGTTTAGAGATGAGATCTTTGGGCTAAAATACTACATTTGCCAACTGGAATGCAACTAAGGGGGAATATTTCCTATAAAGGCTTTTATTTTACTTCTGACACAAAGTGCTTAAATATAACGAGCTCTTCCTTTCCTTTAAAGGACCCCTTCAGAATCAGTGCCAAAATAGAAATGGTGAAGTTAGCAATGTCTGTCCTGCCAAGGAGGAGGGCCTCAGATTACTGTCTCTCATTATTGCAAGGGTGAGCTTGAAGGTTTGACCACTTTATGAATTACTCAATAGGCTGGTACAGCCAACAATATCGTGGCTATTCTGACACTTTTATCATCCATGAACTGCTTTGAAAATATCCTCCAGTTCTTACATTCAGATGGCTTCATGGAAAGGAATGAGTAGTAGAAAATCCAAATGACTGATAGGTCATAGCCCACACCAGCACTGATCTGATCCATTTTAAGACAAGGGGGCCTCTCTCATTCATTCCTTTCAAAGGTATTTCAGTCTATCTTAAGCTTCATGATGGAAATGAGAATGTCACAAAAAAACACCACCCTGGTGAGAAATCAGTGCAAGAATATCAAAACAAGAGAAGCCAGAATGGGTGTTTGCAAAGAAACAAAGATTCTTGGAAAAATTTCTGACTTCCTTTCAGACCATGGGTAATTTGATTAAACACTAATGAAAAAAGTAGTGCCTGAAAGAAAATGATTGAGGACAGTCCTGAGCTATTTAATTTACAGGCAGTAAGGAAACATAATTGGATGCATTTCTGGATATATCTGGAAAGTTCTTATTTGCATAAGAAAGAAGCACATAAAAACCACTGGATACAAACAGAACACCTAAATATTGAATTATCTGGATATCTCATATCAGGCTCTTATGTTTGTGTAAGAGAAAATAAAACCATCTTCTATTAGAGTGAATTCATGAAACACTGGGGGTGCTGGAGGCCAGACCTCTTTTACCACCACTTATCTCCTGATGTACTAAGTTCTTTTGGAATCACAAGAAGACCACTCAGTCTCTGGAGGTGATAGGAGGGGAAATGGTAGCAGATCATCAGCCCCCTTCAGCTTTAAGAAGGCCTTTTTCAGAGAATTATGAAGGACAGTACATATTCCAGTAGAGTGTCTCTAAAGATCAGTGTCTGACTACTGCTGGCCTGGGGCTACAGTTTCTTCGCTGGCAAAGGGTCAGTCCAGACCTGCCCACACAAGGGAGAAAAAATGAGGTTTCTATTCCTGAATCCTCAAATGAACAACCTGAGAACAGCAGACAGTCTTAGTTCTTTGCTCCCAGGACACCAGCCAGCACAATGAGGAAAATAAACAACATGAGGTCAAGAGTTTGTGCAGTTTTCTTCTCTGTTCATCCTCATTAAAAGCCTGAATCACAAGTCCTAAAGCAAATGTGCCCCCAGTGCAGTATATCAGCATGGAGTCCTTTATAAAAGACTTAAGTCCTTTACTCACAGTGATGTGTAGTTTATAACAGTTAACACAGACATTGCCTGAAAGGCTCTTCAATTCCACACAATTCCTACATTTCCAGTGCACACTCTTCTGATATCCATAAAGGCACTACCAGACCAAGGATGAGTTTCTTGAGTTGCCATGCCCACCAAATGCAGCACACCTGTCAGTTTCTGTACATTTTGACCATGCGTGGACTACTCATCCAGCATATCATTTTACCTTTGCCATTCTAAACAGCCTGAAATTGTAGCAGTAATTAGCAGATTATCATCCACACAAAAAGACCAAATACATATTTGAGTAGTACTGGTTTTTTCTGTATATGATTGTCAAGAGTTCTCATCGCCCACTTGGTACTCCACTAGATATCATCCCAGTGGGGGAGTGTTCAACAGAACTTATTCCAGAGCTCTCACAGAATCACACATCTCAAAACAGTCTTTCTGTACCAGCTCTCCCTGAAAAAGCCTCAACATCTCTGCATTAGGAAGTTGCAAATGACATGTAAATACCTGAAGTGTCCCAAGAACTTCCAAGAATCCCTATCGCCACAACAGCCAGCTACCTGGTCAATAAAAGCTACTGTTTTTTTGCAAGCAGGGTATGAACGTCGCTTTATATACAGTAATGAGAAGGTGTGACAGAGCACAACACATGCACTCTGAGGGAACTGCACAGTCAAGAGTAGACAGTATATCCTTTTGGAAGAACATTTTGAAGCATCTCACTACAAGAAAGACATTAAGGTGCTGGAGCATGTCCAGAGAAGGACAACAGAGCTGGTGAAGGGTCTGGAGCACAAGTCTTATAAGGAGAGGCTGAGGGAGCTGGTGTTTTAGCCTGGAGGAGGCTGAGGGGAGACCTTATTTCTGTCTACAACTATCTGAAAGGAGATTATAGTCAGGTGGGGTTTGGCCTCTTCTGCCAGATAACAAGTGACAGGACAAGAAAAAATGTCCTCAAGTTGTGCCAGGGGAAGTTTAGACTGGACATTAGGAAAAGTTTCTTCACTGAACGGGTGTTCAGGCACTGGAACAGGCTGCCCAGGAAAGTGGTAGAATCACCATCCCTGAAAGTGTTCAAAAGATGTGCAGCTGTGGCACTTAGGGACATGGTTTAGTGGGGGACTGAGCAGTGCTGGATTAACAGCTGAACTCAATCTTAAAGGACTTTTCCAACCGAAATAATTCTATGATTGTATTTGCATTGCCCTCTGTTGCAAATAAGAGTTTTGTGCTGTTTAAAGAATCAAAGTTAAATGTTTTGGCAAGAAGCAGGTTTTCATACGAATTTGTAACTTAAACAGAGTTCAGTGGCAAGTTTCACTCTATAACTTATCGAATGAAACATAAAAAGGAAAATCAAATCAGAATCAAAGGACATAAGCACGAAAGATAAGGATGCAGAAGGATTTAGCAGCACTTCATCATTAACTGATTTAACAATTATAAAGCCATCCATCCAATAGGCTTTACTATAATTATAACAGCGACTTAATTATAGATTTACATTAACAACATTCATACGTAATCAGATGCACAGAGGCAAAGAAATGTATACATCTATATCTACATGTGTTCCTCCGCAGGAAGTAATTTCATCTTGTGTTTAAAAAACCAGTGCCACGTACCCTGCCATAGTGTCATAACCATATCTGAAGTATCCAAGCTAGAATCTCTTACTGTATCCTCTCATATCTCAATATTTTTGGATGGCTGGGTAGAAGTAGTTGCTGTTGGGACACTGAATATCTACTTCACTGTCTTCTATGCTCAGAGCTTCCTCAGAGAAGACTAGGTTTTGGAGTCACTCTCAGGTATGATGAGAAGCCAGCACCATTCCCAGGACACTACTAAGGCAGGTTTCATCGGTACAACCTTGTGAAGAAACAGGCTGCAGCATGCAGGGCACAGGGAAGCCTGCACTTGGCTTTGAGGACAGTCATGGACACTGCTGTATGTGCACATCAGCATGTTGAAGGCACACAGTGCAGTGCCCAGACTTGTGTGTCTGAAGAAGGTGCGGTTACCGTGCCAGTGAAGGTGGACAAACACCTACCCCTCCTATTATCTTCCCAGCAGTCTTGCAGCTCTAGAGTCAAACACCTTTCAAACATCTTCCTCACAGCCTCAGCTAGAAATTGTTGCCAGCTTCCAAGGTAGGGAGTACAGCTTTGCCAACAAGTACTCCAGCAGCGTGTGGAGTCTGCCAGTGCCAGGTGAGACTCCCAAATGTGCTTCCTAACAGCTGAGTCTCTTAATGCCAGCTGGACTCCAGAAGAGGACAGCAGTCAAACAAACACTTGGAGGAGGCTAAGAAGGTAGAATGTGAAACTAAGCACAAGTTTAAGCAGTGTATTAAACAGTTTGTCATCCAAGATTTCAAATGTCTTCCTTGCATCATGGCTAGAATCTTCTGCTCCTGTAAGTAATGTCTGCCTCCAAAGCACACATAGCCAGACTAATGTGTGCTTTATTCTTTGCATACACTTATTCCTTCCTCTTTATGCATTTGGGAATCTGGGCTTTGAAAGCAAAGGCATAGAGGCATGAGGTGATTGTTTTACCCTCTTTTAAAGCTCACGCCAGGTGCGAGTAAGAAAAGCAGAGAAACAAGCTGTGTACTTCTCACAAGATGTAAAGATGCCAGCGCGGCCTTCACTGAGCTGACCATGCCAGGTACTCCTACACACTGTGTGTAAGAGTTACCAAGCCACATGCAAAAGAGCAAGGCAGGCAGCAGGGCTGACAAAGTGCAGGGAATTGGGAACGGCTTTGCACAGCACACAAAATAGCCAGAAAGGTTCCAAAACCCATAAAACTGAATTTGACTTCAGAAATAACATTCAGAACACAGCTCTGTCAAAATAAGACACAGTGAGAAAGAGAAGCTGATTAGTATATTTCAGCAGCATTCACAAAACGCATTTCCTTCAAATAGCACAAGCATTTGGTTGCACCTAGAAAACGAACACCAGCGATTACAGCTATCTTGTCTCCTCTCTTTCTTCCTAAGATGAAACCATACTCTGAAAACTGACTCAGTGTCACAGATGAGTGAGCTGGCATGAAGAATATCAGTCAGGTCACCAGACAAAAATTTTATATCTATTCATCAGTTCTGTGCCTTCTCAGGAGCAGATAAGGATACTTTGTAGAAAAGTAATACAAATGTACCCCTTTAAGGAAAACACTTTTGTGCCCTTTACCAATGGAAAAGCCAGTGCTGTTAGAAAACTTGATTGGTAACCCAATATTGAATGTGAAAGAATAATTTTTTTTTCAAAGCAAATTTCCACTGAAATGGAGTTACAGATTCTCCTTAATTATAATTTATTTTTAAAAAGGAAGGAAAAAAGTTCTGTAACTCTGTGCACTGGATCTATTTGAAGGAACTAGAACATACACAGTTTTATATGTCACCACATCTGAAAAAGGGAGATAAAATAGGTAAAGTAGGACAAGGATTAAGGCACCAAGGCTAAGGAGTCTTCCCCAAGTCATAGGGAAAACTTGTGGCTGAAAACCAGCCCTAGGAAATCTGACTCTCCTTACCATATAAGAAAGGTAGGCAAAGAGAGCTGGAAGGTTGCATTGCCTAACTTAAATACACACTAACAGAAAAAATTGATTTATTTTCTACATTTACTTCTAGTAGTATGTTAGGTTGATTGAAAGAATGACAAATGTCTCCAGTGCTGCCAGTGCTTATAATTCTACTCTGAATTCAGTTCTCTACAGTGTTTTTCTTAAACATGCAGTTTCTGGAGCCATGTAATGACATGAAAATTACAGCAACAAAAATGACTTAATAGTTACCCAGGATAGCAAACACAAACTGGAAAGACTCAGAAACCAGATGGCTCATAAATATGTTTAATTTGATGATTTTTAACCCTATCTGTGAAACCTGAGCTTGGAGAATTTAAAAAACAGGAAAACGGTGCTTGCTATACTTTTCCTTTTGCCAATCTCAGAAAGACTACGCAAAGGTACTTTGACAAGCTTTATTTCTTACCTCTTCATGTGTTTTTGTCACAAAGAATGAAAGGACATGCTGAAGGAATATTCTTGCATGTAGCTGATGTTTCTTTAAAAGATCACAGGAGCACATCTGTGTATGCTAGAGAGTATGAAACATTCTGTGCATAAAATTTAAACCTGGGCTCAAAACTTTTTTACTGTCTTCCTTTAAGATGATAAATGTAAACCCCTACTCTCCACCTTCAGATTCAGTCCTATCCGTAAACGTTTAAGAGCACCTCCTCTTAACAACGCTCTGTACATGGTATGGGTCAAAGTTGAAAACGGACTACTTTGTCTGGAGGGCTAAAGGAGAGACTTGAACACCACGCAACATCACGGTGTATCTCTTATTCCTCAGTGCCATAGCATCAATGGTAGGATTCAGACTATCAGCCCAAATTTGTCCTTTAAAACTGTTGCAAGTTTTGTTAACTGGATGTGAAAAAACTAACATGTTCCAAAAATAAGAAACTGTCAGATCCGGAACAAAATGATAGCTAAACCAAGTATTTTTCTAGTTAGTAAAACAGGATTGTAGGTGTTTTCACAGTGGTACAAATTCATAAGGCAGTTGCCAGCTCACTGACACCGAGCTGACAAGGCTGGCATTGAGCACTTGCTCCCTTGCAGAGATTGGAAAGCAGGCACCCCTAAGTTAGATCAGGGTGTATTCACATAGTCTGAATCAGGTGTCTAATCCTATAGGTTGGTTTCACAAGATACTTATTTCAATGACGGTTGGGAGAGATTCAGAAAAAAACCCCAGCAGAATTTCCCAGAACAATTCCTTCTGCCCCAGCCTGCCTTCCTTTTGGCCCCACTGTGAGACTGATCCCCTTCTTGTCCTTGTGCAGTAACCACCACATCATATCCTCAGTCGTACCTAATACAAACTGTAAAAGGTCACATCATAACTGAAACATTAAAATTATGTGCAAAACAAGAAAGCTTTTAACCTAGACCATTTCAAAGCATCCCTGCAGTATGACTGACACAGCTGAGATGAGATCATGCTACCACTTGGGGGTTGCCTAGAGCAGTTGAGATAAGCATGCAAGCTGGAGAGATAAGATAAACATCACCCAAATGTTGACCTCCATGTTCACTCAGTCTCAAGAGCCCGAAGAAACCAGCAGAAGAATCAGCACTTCTATTTCTGAAATTCTGCATTTACTTGTGTGCTGGTTTTGGCTGGCGCAGAATTAATTTTCTTCGCAGCAGCTTGTATGGGGCTGTGTTTCGGATTGGTGCTGAACACAGGGTTGATAATAGAGAGGTGGTTTTGGTTTTTGTTGAGCAGGGCTTACACAGAGCCGAGGCCTTTTCTGCTTTTCATACTGCCACAGCGGTGAGGGGACTGGGGGTGCATGGGAGGCTGGGAGGAGACACAGCCAGGACAGGTGACCCCAACTGACCAAAGGGATATTCCAGACCATGTGGTATCATGCTCAGTATGTAAAAGGGGGGCAGAAGGAGGAAGAGGGGGACGTTCAGAGTGATGGTGTTTGTCTTCCCAAGTCACCATTACATGTGACGGGGCCCTGCTCTCCTGGAGATGGGTAAACACCTGTTTGCCTATGGGAAGCAGTGCATGAATTCCTTGTTTTGTTTTGCTCATGTGCACAGCTTTTGTTTTCCCTATCAAACTGTCTTTATCCCAACCCATGAGTTTTCAGACTTTTACCCTCCTGATTGTCCCCCCATTCAAACTGGTAGGGGAGTGAGTGAATGGCTGCATGGGGCTTTGTTGCTGGCTGGGATTAAACCACAAGAACCTGATACAATTTACCCCTCACCTTTCTCAGTGAAAGAATATCAATAACAGTATTAATCGGACTATTGCTTCTCATCAGTCCTTCTTCTTGCAGCCACAAAGCAATTCCTACCGGTAATAAAATAACTTCTCCAGATTACTCTGCATATACCTTAGTACAAAAGTGATTGTAATTTCTTCTGAAACTTAACTGAAAAATAACTATTGGCTAGATTTAGCTGATAACCTATACATTCACATGCTGCACAAACCCGTGAAAAATGGTAATCTCTATATAAAATAGGCAATTAAAATATCACACAAAATCACGAGCAATCCGTGAGTATTGTACAGTTTTGGATAACTGCATCCACTGAGGGAAGACAAAATGTTTAGAGCAAAGGTGTTTTCCACATATTTTCAGGTTCTAAAATAAGTTTAAAAAGTATCTGTAAAAAAAAAAAGCAACCATATTTTTCCTTTCATTAATTTTTACACACACACATATGTATACGGGAAGGCACACAAGAGAGCAAAAAATTGTGTGGGAATCAAAATATGAAGATAAGAAATAAAAAACCTATGCCCTGTCCAAAATTTAGCAAATAAAAAATGAAAATAGCTTTTGGAAGGGAAGCTAAATGCTTGTGTCTCAGACTAATCTAGCACAGCCCTAGATGAGGCGAAAAGAGCTAGGTCTGCATACCTCTCCCAGTTTTCTATCCATCTGAATAGCTAGAACACAAGCCCTTTTAGCACAGCTGAATAAAACCCAGCTTGGTTTACTCACCTTGTTTTGCTTATAATTAATTCACAAGTTTATTTTTTGTAAATTTTACTGACTTTTTTCTCTAGGACTGGAACAGACCGATAAACACAATGTCAAAATCTGGGAAAGTTTAGACTCTTCTAAGAACCTGATAGATCTTGAAGGGCCAGGAGGCATGTGGGACTCCAAGAAAGTTGAAGAAAATTAGTGATAGCAATGAGTATGCTATCAGGGCTTATAAGATTCATAAAGTCCAGTGTCTCACTAAGCTCTAGGCTGAACTGTTTGCCTGCATGGGGTTAAAGAAAGTTTCCTTCAGAGGTTTTAAATACTATTTGAGTTCCTGCAGTGACTATAAACACAGAAAATGCTCCTGTTGTGAACTACATACTTTAAAAGTGTTACTCATGTAAAGAGATCTGAACTTCAGCACAGAACACATCAAAAAGCCACAGAGAAAACTCTAAAAACATGTTAAAAACCATGGAAATTTTAAGCAGTCATGCTTTTCTATGATTCTATTTGCTGAAGTCAAAGTAGTAAATAGGTCTTTAATCATTCAGAGCTCAGTAGGAAAAAAAACATAAAGAGCAAATATTTGGAAAATTTAAACTGCAGTTAAATATAACAACAGAAACAGAAAATTTTAAAAAACCAAGACATCTAAGATATTAGAAGTGTGTAAGCATAATCATCCATGCTCCTTACATTGTCTAAAATATTAGTCAAGGCACACGGGTCTGCAAAACCACCAAATGAATTATCCAGTGAAGAAAAGCCGTTGTTCAGTTCTGTTCCAGAGCGCATTCAGCTTTGCCTGAGGTTGCTCAAGTTAAGGCTGACAGCTGCTAACCCTTCTTTTGGTAATCGAAAACCATGCTGGCTGGACTCCTCATCTCCATTGGAAAAGAATTCCTCCATCCTGCTCTGCTGCCCAGCCTTGGCCGCCTCCTATCCTCTCTGTGTATCCCCTTGGTTTCCTCCTGTCTCCCCAAGGACAGGAAAGCAGAGCAGATATTGTAGGGCAGAGCTACAAGGGAAAGTGCACGAGCAGAGTTCACCCTCAGCATCATAGAAAAAGGTCTTGGTCACAGCTGCAGAGCCACTCAAACCAGCCCTGCATCACTGCATGGAAGCAGGTGCTTCCAACAGCACCTCTGATGTCAAAGTTGTGATTCCAGCCAACTGTGGCTCTGAACCAGCACCTTATCTGGTTCAGTTCTCATTGAAGTTCCAACATGACCCTCAGTTCTGCTTCAGGGTGGGGAAAAAACTTCCAGTTAGGGTTTCTGTTGGCTCCGGAATAGCACAAAAACTCTTCACCAGAACAACGTAGGAATAGATACTTCTCACCTCCTGTGCTTAATTCTGTGCAATTCAGAGCACCATCACATCCTTCTATGTCACTTACTACCGTCCCTCTCAGTTACTTTACCACTCCTGTATTTTTAATATGTAAATATGTATCGCCATAAACACAGACACAGAGGAGAGGTGTGGATGCTCTAACTCCAGAAAGTTTGGCTGTTTATGCCCTCAAACACATGCTGTGCTACAAACTGGGGAAAAAAAACCTAACTGAGCAACTGAAATACATGAATAAATGCATCATTCTTGGCTGATAAGTCAAAGCTTATGGGATTTCAGATACCAATTAGCTGAAAATCTGTGATGTCTTATAAAAAGACACGGTTCTCCCATTAGACAGGGCAAAAGTTCATCTGAGTTGCAAGGATAAATCTGTGCTTTTTGAAAAGACTTCAGCTTTTAATTTTATATTATAATTCTATATTTCACTCTCATTCTTGACTAACTCTGATGAGGCTGCTGTACAATAGGTTTTTAAACTCAATCAGTGCCAGTGTCAGGGAGGTTTATATCTTCACAGGGAATAGAATAGTTCAGTTGGAAGGGACCTACAACAATCACATAGTCCAAATGCCTAAAATAAATATAAAGCCAGCTGGAAATCTTAAAAGCTTTTCACCAACAAGTGAAGAATTGTGTAAAGTTTCATGATTTTACACCCAGCTTTGTGTTAGGGAGCACATATAGAAAATCCACCTGAAATTCTCCTGAAAAGATAACATTTGGCCTGTGGATGAAATTCTGAGCTCTTTATTTACTCAGTACATATGGCAGAGTTGCTTTTTCTAGGTGAGGAAGACTGGAATGTCACCTCTGTTTCCTCTTATGTCATTTCTCTCTGTTTCCATTTTTCCTCATAGGTCCAGTTGTGCTGGTATGACACAACTGGGAGAAGCCACAACGTGGAGGTACACCACCTTGAGGAAAGCTCTTAGGAACAGCACACATGAGGGAAGCAAAATGCTTCAGTGACACCGTGCCACTTGCCTGGAAGCTGTAATCCCTTAAGCACTGCAGAGGCCCGGAGAGGTCCTGACACCACATTCGTTTAATTGTAAGGGTTCTACACCTTGTCTTCCCTCTTGCGCATCCAGCGCAAAAAGGCAAGAAGGTGACATTCCCCAGGCACAGACCCTCCATAACCTACCTAGTGGTGCTGAATGAGTCACAGCCTGAAACAAAGGCTCTCCATGTTCCTCCTGCAACACATAACACACCACTGTGTTCTGTCACCACTCTCACAAGGGAGTTGTTCTCCCTACGCACTCAGAGCACATCTGTCAGCTACAAGTCACCTCTCATCAAAACACTGCAATTCACCCCTTTTCCAAGCTGGCCTGCTCTCCTACCTGCCATGGGTTTCATCTTTGTACATGCTGCTAGAGGGCCACATCAAAGCGCTGGGTTTGTTACATGCCGGTAGGGGAGAGAAGCAGAGGAGCAATTATAATGGAATGGGAGGAAGAGGAATTGTAAGAGGAAGGACTGATGCTGAGAGGCAGGAAAAGACTATAAGCCTGATCCAATTAATTAACATAATTAATGTCATTATTTTCCTCCTCTGATTTAAGGATTCAATACAGGAATCATGCTTACTCGCAAGAGTCTCGGATAAAAGTCTCCAGATACAGAAGGCAAGATCTTGCATGGCTGTAACTGTATTCCTATAGACATCCATCAATTTATGTTAACCATGAACCCTCTGGGTTTCTTCGTCTCCATATATTTCTGGAAAGAGCTTGCCTGCCTCTCCTTTCAGCGGCCGCTTTGTGCTTCTGCTTTTCCTAAAGGTTTGCAAAAAAGTTATTTTTGTCTCTTTTATTTCTGAGGAATTTGATCCAGTACTGAGCTACAAACAGTACAGTCACTGTCTGCATGCAGAGTAATGAACATCAGCCTAAGGACAACCACCTGCATGCACAAATCTAAGTACAGACTGGAATGTGGTACTATAAAAAAACCGGACAGTTTTAATTCAGGATTTTCCAAGTTATTGGCGAGTCCAAAGAAATGTAAAAAAACTAAACCAGATGAAAACCTGACACAGGTCAACCTAAAAATCTTCCAGATCAGAAGTTTTATAAAATTGCACAGATCAGCACATTTCAGGGAGTGCTGGACTGGAACAGTTCACGTCAAAACTAAACATTTAATATCAAAAAATGTTCTATGCTTTCTAAATAAATATTTCAGATTTCTGAATGCAAGGCTTTTCTGAGCAAAAGTTTGATATAAAAAAAAAGAATTAAAACATGTAGATATATTTGAATGTCTCAGTATGAACTAACTGGTGCACACACAAAGCAAGTGACCAAATGTAACAGCTCAAAACCTAGACCTCTTTATGAAGCATTTTAGTGTCACACATCAGCAGTTTTCACTAAAATTAGTTCAAGATGAAAATTTCTCTCCACTCTCGTCACAGACATCACAGATCCACTTCTACACACCAGCATGGCCAGCACGCACTCCTTCACATATAGAAGCAGGCTGAAGATAGGAACCCTCTTGCATCTGTTTAGGACTCCAGGGAGTGGCAGAGGAATGTTTTTGAAACTTGACTGGAGTGAGGCATGCTTTTCTCCAACTTTGATCTTACAGACTAATTAGAAATCGTGCAGCTATGTGACATGGACAGAAAGACGGATTTTTTCTATGGCTGCTCGTAATACATTGACTTCAGCCCTAAAGTAACAGTACACAGGGCTCACTACCTGATTTCTACCTCCTCCAACTTAGTCCTCCCTCCTGATGCAGTTTAGAAATCCTTGGTGTTCGTCTGCATGTGCTCCCCTACTGTGGGATTCCCATAGGTTTATCATATCCTTTTCCACTGTATTTCAAAGAGTGCTCGACTTTGTAATGTCTATGACTTAAAAAGAACTGTCTTGTTTTCATTTCAAGGCATCCACCCAACATTTGACTTTCAGTGACAGCCATAGTGCCTTGAATTGGATATTCAAACTGGGCACAGTATATGGAGACATGCTGTCATTTGCACAGTAAAGCACTGTGGATACAGCTCCTAAGACAAATTTCAAGGATCATTCGATGCTGTTCTGGTTGGAACCATTTAAGTGAAACCACTACTGTACCTGTGTGCTACTTTAACTGAGCAGACATAAGCACAAGAAAAAGAAAATAAGAGAGAAGTTCTTCAATGAAGAGACAGAAGAGAACACAGGGTCCCATCCCTTCCACGCTTGACATGCTCTCCTTCAACAAAGGGATACACAAAGCACTAAAGGTTTGTCTAAGTGAAATAGATGCACTGGTTTATTTTAAGTTGGCTTACAACAAAATAAGGTACTCTATATCTTCACGCTCATGAGGACTGACTAAACGTAAGCCAGTTTATACTCCTTCTTCAAAACAGGCCAACTTAGTTCTGAGAGGCAGAAAAACCCAGGGAGAGAAACAAAATGTTTGGGACTTCTGAAAACTGTTTGTTAGACAAATGCAAGCATCCAGGAATGGGGCATTCATCATTGCCATGCTGATATACCATTCCACAAAAAAAAAGCTGCCTGCCTTACTCCTAAACTCACCATCAAGCTTCCTATGCTTCTCTGCCTTAGAAAGGATTCAACAAAACCCAAAACCATAACTATTCACCAGGCTGAAATTAAACGTAAGTTACCCTAATCTGTGACAGCTGCGCTAGAAGTGCTGGAAGGGACTGTAAAGAAACCCTGACAAAATGCCTCTACTAATATTATCTCACGGACTGTGGTTATACTCAATAGCTAAACTCTAAGCAATGACATAAACATGACCACACATTTGGAAAGGTGTTTGAGGTTTGCTCAGGATGTATGCTGTGCTGTAATTTTGCAGATAGCTGGCTCTCCACATTCAAAGGCAAGAGTATGACATGTGGCCAAGCATAGCCTGGTTTCTCACAGAAGAGAAAAAGACTGACCTACCCAGCCCTCACCAAGCTCAAGTAATCAGAAGAAAATAATCCAGTATGAAGGCTCAAAGTAACACTGGTGCTTAAAACAAAAAGGAAATTCTTCCAGACATTCGTCTGGTGGCTTTTTTCACCTTATTCCTAATCACCTCCTGAGACCTGAGGTTAGTGTGCAACCCCAGCCTCCAAATAACTGTGAAGGTGCTTTGACACCGAACAATGCATACCTGTGCACTGAGTCCTTTCCTGGTTTTGTTACCTTTGGTTTGGTGGTTCTTTTTCTGAGGGTTTTTTCCTACTGTGGTTCTCTACAACTTCCTGAATTTTCTCATAGGGTCTTAACTTTTGCACCTAGAAGAGTTGCAACACCTTCCAGTGTTTCGATGTGCCAAAAATTGTCAGTGGATGGGAACTCTGAAATCATCCTTTTATGATAGAGCTCATTAGAAATTCGTATGCCAGCCAGGAAAATAAAACAGAGAAAAGAGGACCTGCAAATTCCTGCATCACTTAGACCTTGGGCTTTCCAAATAAAGAAGGAAATCTAAAACCACTCCTAGAATATGCTCCAGTAAAAATTCTGCAGTGGAAATACAAGTGGTTTTATACTAATTGACTATAGAGTTTGAGAGCTGACCATAATAGCCCCCATAGTGAGGCAAGGAACCCCCATGTGAAGGTTGTGGCAGCAGCTACACAGTTAAATGCTCATGCACTGAAGTCTCCCAGTGAGTGATTGAGATTATTTTTGGCAGAAGTTTGGACAGAGATTGTAAAATGTACATTTATTTTCATTCAGCTCTTTACTTACTCTCTCTGTAACACACCCTTTTTAAAATCTTTTTTCTAATACAGACATGCTTCATATCATAGACTTGGATATAGAGCAAATATAATTATTATTCCTTACATTAACCTTACTTGCACGTTGAAAGCCACTCCACCAAAAACACTGCAAAGATACTTAGCAGTTCTTGATGAGACCACATGCCATAAAAGCTGAGGCTTTAGAGACATACAGCTCTGCTTGCATGAGGCACACTTGTCCTGGGACCCGTCGATAGTAAAACAACCTCCTCCCTCCCAACAGAAATAAAAGGCCGGAAAAAGCCTGAAATCAAAGACACTGTGCTATGCCTTGGCATACAATTATAAACAGAACTAAATCATGAAACCTGCTTAGAAACTAATGTCCTGGTGTGCCTTCATATAAAAGTAAATATATACAAGTTCATCATTTAGCCAGAGAGAGAAGTGCACTGCGTTAGCAAGAGCTAGCTGTGGCCGCCAACAA
The DNA here is from genome assembly GCA_013397725.1 of Rhagologus leucostigma. Lineage (NCBI taxonomy): Eukaryota > Metazoa > Chordata > Aves > Passeriformes > Rhagologus > Rhagologus leucostigma. The sequence continues at coordinate 624,764 of VZTD01005548.1, read as the reverse complement.
CCTGTTCGCCTTTCCTCCTTTCCTGCCTGGAAGTTACATGATCTGTTACACTGAGAAATACAAAGTGTCTCCTGATCCTTGTCTAAGGGTCAAGTTGTAGTCACTGTATCTACACTGGGGGGTACTATTGCAACTGCAGCTCTCTGAGAAGTTCAGCATGTCCTGATAGAGACTTTTCTTTCCTAATATTCATAACAAATTTGCTTGCCACTGTGCACATATAGTAAATGTGTCTCACTCCTACATTCTTCTCCCATCATTGCTTGCATGCATGCTGCCACCTTCCAACTTCTCTCCTATTCCTGCAGCTTCCCTCCTAACATCACTCTTCTTCTCTCCTACTGTCGCTTCTTTTCTTTTGCTGTACTTCAGAACCAAAGCTGACAGTGACAAAAAGAGCAGCACAAAGATTCCTTTCAAAACTTTGCCTGAGAATTACTTTCTAAGTGGGAGCTCGTAAGTCCATCTTTCGTAGTCCCAATAGCTTCTTCTCTCTTTCTGTGTCCCTCGCCTCTCTGCTCAGACAAAGCATCCTCTCCAAACTACACCCTTTCCTGTAAGCAACCTTCTCTACTCCTGAAGCATTACTTTCACCCACCTCTCCAAAACAGCCCCAAGGAAAACAATCCAGTATCCAGAGAAGCAAAATGGTCCAAGGGTATAGCTGTTAGTTTCATGCTAAACCCTTGTACAGCGACTGCCTGCATCCAGCCTCAGAGCCTCGACAGCAGCAGCTTTTCTAAAACTACAGATTGCCTATTCATTTCAGTGAACAGAATTTACTTACAGTCAATAACGATCAAGATTTATCCTCCTGCATGTCACCCACTTTCTGTATGTTTCGTGCCAGCACTTTCACTCGCCATCCCCCCTTTTTCCCCTACTGTTCTGAAAAGAATGCTTTTCTGGTTTTAAAGGTAAAAGGGAAGGGGCACTGAAATAAGTCTGAGTCTCTGGGTAGAAGAGGGACTTTGCAAAATAAGGCGATGAGGGGGAAGAAAAATAAGTTCCTTACCCACTGTGGTGACCCACAGCACCAGCTGTGGTAGCCGGTTCATGGCTCTGCGGGGTGCGAGCTGGTCCCACCCGGGTGCGCAGCTATGGAGGGGACGTGCCAGGCTCTTCCTGCGGGCTCCGCTGGAGCTCTGAGACCGGGCTCGGGCTCCTGCTGCCTTGGAGGAAAATTCCCACCTCCTGCTCGGGAAGGCTCGTATGGGTCCTAGAGCCACCCTCCCTCCCTTGCCTCCTCCTCCTCCCGTTTTGCATACCGCTCCTGCACGATCAGCAAATCCAAAAGGCAGTTGCTTCAGACATGAACACATTTTTCTATAAATTTTCAGACATTAGTATTCACTAGGACAAGATGAATTCGTAATCTTACTGGGTTGTTCCCCTCTCTCAGTCTTCCCTTGCAGCTGGCTCAATGACACACACGAGACCCATGCTGGACCAAACTCAGCTCATATTTAAGATGATCCCTGTGGCCTGGAAGCGTGTTCACTGACTGCCCTGAAAGAGAAGTTGGACCTATTTACACAACCTAGATACCCAACTTTCTTCCCTTAAATTCACTTATAGCCACTTAACTCTTGAGCTAGACAGCCTCTGTTGGAGACATGCAGTGAGGACCTGTAGCACAGCAAAGCGTAGGTACTCCACCTGCGAGCTTGGGCACTCGCTTTTTAAATACTTTACTTTAAACTCCTTTTTCTTCTGGACCATCAGCATTTCAATTACACTAGTTCACTTCGCCTTTCAGTTTCTTTGCAGGTGTGTCTTTCCTTGATGGGAAGTTTATTCTAAAATTGATATTCTTTTTATAATCAGAATGTATTCTTTACGACTAATTCTCCATGTGGATACTCCTACTCTGGACTGGGGTGCTTTAGTCCAAATTAGCATAATTTATTTTGGCTGTTGTGAATTTAACAGGTAGTGCCTGAGTCTTGAGTACAATACCATCCAAAATGTAGGAACTGGAGAGATTTGGAGCTGACATGAATTAAAGCCCTTATAGGTCTGGTGTGTCTGGCGCTTTCAAGGCAGAAGCCTGCATTCCATGTTTAATTGTGGCTCACAGATTAGACTAAAAATTTAATTAATTTACTTAACCTCCTCTGAGTCTCCCACCAATATCTATGCAGCTCCCAAGGGTAGACTTTATTTTTGTATCTTAAACACGTATTTGGATCTACAAACTTGCTTTTTGTTCAGCAACACATTTCTACTTTCAGCAGATTTACAGAGGCATATTTTTGAGCACAACCTGGATGATTTGGAAGTAAACATCATTCTGAGGCTTTCCTCTATGGCCACATCAATTACAAAAGTATGGTACCAATAAAGACAGACATTATTACTTGCTTACTAGTTAAATTTATATTAACTGTCTCCCAAGCAAAGTAATAGACCAAGACCAGAAATGAAAAAAAAGAATAAAAAAGCTGCCAGCTTTCCATCTCTTCATAAATAAATTTCTTGGCTGAGGCTCTGGGATTGCAAAGTAGGTGATTTTTTACTCCCAATTCGTAAAAAGTAGAGGCACCTCAGGAAATTTCCATACTTATCTAAACTGCCCCATGAAGAGAAATGTAAATAATCTGTATCTGCAAGGAACTGGTAGCAGCAGCAGACACTGTTTTGGCTAATACTCAGTTTTAAAGAAATTTGTATTTTCCATGGTTATGCAACTGTTTTTCATTTAGTTTGGCTAAGACAGACGAATTCTGAGGCTCATCACCGAAATGTGAGGCATTCTATAAAAGAGATAGATACATGTGATGCTTTTAAGCAGAGGGTAAAACCACAAGATAAGGTGACTAATCTCTGACCAATTGCCTCATTAGATACTTTTGAGAGGTTGAGTCCTGGCTAAGCAAAGTAGATCTTGGTCTACGGGAAGGTCCATAACTAATTCTCAACAAGATAATCCACATCTGTCAAGCAAAGGATTCACTGAGACCAGACAAAAACTGTTATTTCAGGGAATCAAAGATTTTAAAAGTAAAGGACAGAACACTGAAAAACAAATGTTTCACAATGAAAAACACAAGAAGATATACAGAGTATGAAAACAATAGAAGTCAGAACAATGACCAGCATTTGGAAGAGGGACAGGAATTACAAGTAAGTGCCACTCACCAACAGTATGCAAGTCATACAAGAGCATGCATAGACAGAGAAAAAGCCCGACAAGAAGAAGAGAATGGCAGCAACACCACTAATGCAGAGGAAACCTCTGTAGAAGTAATTAGGAGCAATGGACAATGCTGCATCATCAGAGAGCAGAACTGCCAGTCTGGAAGCAACTGGGACAATTACAAGCTTTTAAATTGGACACTTACGCACTAGAGCACTGCCAGAGTCTGGACACTAGCAACTGAAAAAACCCACTGGTCTTAAATAATGATACCATCTTTGGCCCAGCAACACAGGAACAACCTACTGGAGCCCAGGAGAGGGAAGCAGATGTTCTTATGCTATTCTTAAACTCATCTGAGGGCATCCACTATTGCAAACACAACACAGAAATCTAACCCATCTCAAAAGCATTTGTGACAGGGTTGCAAGGCAAGTTCCCACCATGCTACCAAGAAAACGCCTGAGAACTGAAGGGAGATGAGGCACTTAGCTGTTAAGCAAGCAGAGCTTCAGCAGTGAGGGGTCTGGTCAGTGCCAGAAAAAAAGAAGGCGTTTTCACTTACATGTACACTCAGGGGAGAAAAATTATTAACAGTGGGAAATATTTCCCCCATAAAAGAAGAAAGCATTGGAGTGGTGATTGATCCCAAATGCACTTCTGCATGGGACACAAAGCAAGGCAAATGTTCATGTAACTCCAACACCACCTTCGAGAGATACTGTTACCTCTTGGACTGCACAGTGCATGGAAATACACAGCACATTTTTGATAGCGTATCCAGTACGAAGGTCTGTATCATGACATTTTGATCTAAGAAAAATACGAGAAAAATGCAGCCAGAGATTTCATAAACCTTGCATGAGAAACAAGCTGTAGGGCAAAAGCTAAACAAAAATTCCTTATGATGGAAGTAATACCCAGCAGAGCAAGGTGAATGGGGTGAGATGGTACAGACTGGGCACACTAAGATGAAGGAGTACAGACTCGTTTGAAACAAACACAAAGCATGTAAAGAAATTTGTGCTCAGCCAGCCTGCCTTAGCATCCTGAATACTGGTCTACAAAAGTCTTTAACAGACATAGGATTTGACTACTACAAAAGCATCTGGAAACCTGAAGACGTTAACCAAAGATGTCTCAGTGACAGAGACAGTATCTAAGCACAAAACTGTCCTTGGATTCTTCTACTGAGAATATTGGTAATTTTTTTAAAGTTGTATAGTCAGACTTTGAGACCAGTCACTTATCCATAAAACAAACTGGGTGTTAGTGTACATAAACAAAGAAAGAAGATTTGGCTTTACTCCATAGCCATTAAAGCTTCACATCTTCATGCATGGAAGAACTATGTGAGCTAAAACTGATCATAAAACTCTTTACAGCCTAAGGGACCTGGAAATTCTCAGCATAACCTTTCCCATCAGCAAAAAAGCTACAAAAGTATTTTGGTTTCAAATATATGATTTCAGTGTTCCATAAAAACTAAGCAAGATCTGATGATGGTTAGACACATGATCTCTGGAGTACTTTACAAAGGAACTATGAAGAAAATATATCCAGAACCAGATTTTATGTCTGTTGCACGCACAAGCTCTTTAAGAAAAAATATCTATCTGGTATCAGACAAAATGTGAACTTTGATTGCTACAGACATTGCTGAGGGCACACCCCTACAAAAAGAGGTTGGGGTCAGTGCCACAAATAACACCAGTTGCTCCAAGTGGTGCATAATAGCTAAAAGTCAGGCTTTGCCCCTTAAAATTATAATAGGTTAAAAAGAGTTAAATTTAATTAAGTGTGACTTTGTTTCAACACTAATCAAATCCTCAGACATCAGGCAAAAAAAAGTGTTAAAAAGGACACACACAGAACCATTTACAGATTTAAAATCTAAAAATAGGACCAATGATATTTTACACCAGCCTCAGATAAACAGCAAGTTTGAGGAAATTGTTGTTATGCTTGTTGTGCAGGACAGAAGGAGAGGTAAAGATGCAGGTGGTGGAAGGAGGCAAAAAACTCATGATGCCCTAGTGTAAGATGTTTCTGGTGGTGTTTGGATGGTCGGGACGGATGGAGACAAGAGATCTCTGAAGTCCGGTTTTAGAGCATGAGGTTTATTACGAAGGGCGTGGGTACAGGGGGCCTGCTTAGAGCTGCCAGTCGCAGCTCGGAGCAGGCCAGAAAAGTGAAGGAGTGCAAGAGAGAGAGAGAGCTGAAGAAGAAGGGTGAGAAGGTTGATGAAGAAAGTGTGGAAGCTGCTTAGAAGTCCTTTACAATACAATAAATCATCTTCTGTGTTGAATATTCTAATTTTCATCAACCAACCTAGTACAAGATACAAATCCTATAGCATTTACATACAGCGTATAAGAATCATTGCATTACCATACTGTGTTACATTTTAAACTCTAAAACTACTCTTTGGACCCCTTCTGCCAAGCTAGCAGGGTCTGCTCTGACCCTTGGACCTGCTTTCAAGCAGAGGGTATTGTTCAATCAAGAGGGGATTACCTTCAGTGGCCATACCATTGTTTTCCAGTTGTTCAGTAACCAAGGCCTGGTATCTCAAAGTATGCTTTCATTTCTATCTGGTTCATAGTTTCCATATACTCAGCATCTTTTGCCAGGCAATCATACTTATAAGTCTTTCCTGTTTCATCTTCCCCAACACCCTAGAGCAAAGGCAGCATATCTTTTTCACTGCTGCTGGTAGAAAATAAACTTATTTGTGTCCTCGACTACCAAATTCATTCCTATGTAGGAGAAAATCTAAGAAGACATTTGTCTATGACAGCACTATCCTTGCTGCATTTTAGAGTACCTGTGCTGGTAATGTCTGACAACAAGACACCTTTAATGACCATGAGATTTAGCAGTTTGCAGTGAAGTACGTACTAGGCATGTCACTGTAAGTCCTATTATTTCCAGTACAACAAGTCGGTAGCAAGCAGTGTCAAAATAATAAAGCACCTACTAATGAAAAATGGTAGAGGCCGTATTCAGCCCTGTTAAATCAGAGCATGGCACCAGCAAAGCAGGGCTGGTCATTTGCTGACATTTCATTCAATGGAAAATTGAAAACAAGAGTGCCTGTGCCACTAGGAATGGATGTCAAGAGTCCTTGGGGACTTGTAGCTATCTAAGGAGACAGATGAGGAAAAACAGCAAACCAAAAATGACTTGGAGTACCTGGAGCCCATGCCATTTGCCCAAGATGGAAAACTCATACCTGTGAAAGCAAAACAGGCAAAACAACAGAACGGATGCCAAGACAGATCAAAAGTTACAGGAGTATGTCACACAAGGAAGGCCACCCTGTGAGTCAGTTGCTGTGTAACATTACCAGGAAATTGTGTTTTCTGGAGAGCCTGCTACATACATTTAGGATTACTGATGCTATCCAGCAACATATATGACCAGATCTTAGTAAGAGCCTATGGATTCAAAAACATTCTTCTTTCACTATCACCCGAAGCTCATAGATACCTGAATGACTCACAACTTCTTACTAAGATCCTGAGTTTAAATTACAAGTCATCCCCCACAGCGATGGCTAGACCATCTGCTCTTGCAGTAACATCACGAGAAGGCACTTAGTGTTTCCTATAAGGGGCTGATGTTGTCTAGTAGAGAAACCAGGTATGAGGGATAGCTGGATCTCAGCAAAGTACCACAGACCAGCCACAGAGCAACTCTTCACTGATCTCTAAGGGAATTCAAAGAGTGGCACAGGAATAAATATGCAACGTTTTCTTAAACCAAGACACCACTTGACCTGGCGTTTTCACTACCTGCCTTGGTTTTTTTTTTAAGAAACTGTCAAGACTGTAAAAACATTCTGTGCTGTAAAAACATTTAAATAAGAAGATAGTGACTATGCAGTGACTATAAACAACACTGTCATTTTAATAGCAACATTAGTCAAGTGGCCTTGTTGATCAGTGGTGTGGATTAGACAGGTTAAATGAATGAGAGAATGTATGTTGCATTTTTATTCTCTAAAATACAGTCACAAAATTTTACTCAAATTCGAAGTCAGTCATTTCTATAACCAGTCATATTACTGTTTAAGTAATACATTTTCGACAGTTTCAGATGATGCGGTGCCATCACCCTCCTAAGTTAGTAATTTATTAGTGTTTCATGCATATTTCCAACATTCCAGCATGCTTATCTATCGTTCCAGCTTTGGATACTCTTGAATTGATTCCATGTGTTACTCCCTATGCAGGTAAGTGAATCATAGAATACTGGAAGGGACCTCAAGGACTACCTGGTCCAAACTTTATTGGCAAATGCACTACCTAGACAAGAAGGCTCAATATCCTGTCGAGACAAATCTAAAAAGTGTCCAATGTTGCGGAATACACCACTTCTGTGGGGAGATTATTCCAATGGCTGATTGCTCCTGTAAAAAAATTTCCTCTAGGGCGTAATAAGACTCTCCCCTGGAGTAACTTGTACCAATTACCCCTCATCTTCTCCATGTGATGCCACGTAAAAAGAGAGCCTCTCTCGTAAAAAGAGAGTCTTCTTTTAGCCACCCTTTAAATACTGGAACATGGTGGTAAGGACTCCCCTAAGCCTTCTTTTTTCAAGGCTGAACAAACCCATCCTTCTTAGACTTTCCTCACACAGCTGTTTTCTCAGTCCCTTGAAAATCTTTCTGGACCTTCTCTGGACCCTCTCCAGCCTGTCCACATCTTTTTTGCATGGCAGGGACCAAAACCGAGCACAGGCCATGTGTGGCCCGCCAGACCCATTTAACGTCTTATTGAACCCTATGAGTTTAATTTCGATACATTCCTTTAGGTCTAACAACACATACAAGATTCAGCTTCTACACTGAAAAGCCCACAAAATCCTGCATTATAAGTGGATAGCACTGAAGAAGCCCAAGCAGTTGATCAAACGAAACTTCATCATTTCAGACTTTCTCAGTGAGAATATCAATAGCAAAGCATCAGAAGTAATGCAGACATACAGAAGCTGTGCCTGGATTCAGAATGCCATGGAAGACTGAGATGTACAAGCTCAGCTTGGAGGCAGAAAACAAAGTCTTTGCTCTCTCCCGCTTTCAATTATGAGTCCACCTGTCTGTCTGCCTCTCCTGGTTGAAAAATACAACTATGAGTGTGACTGACATTTATGCACTGGAGTCCAAGGAAAAGCTCTTCTCGTTTGCATCTGATGATTGCGGACCAAAAGACAGAAAAGGACTTTCATATGATGGTAGGAAAAAGGGCAGGAAGAGAGAAAGGATTTTATAAACTTGCTGTTCTGAACTGATCACGTGGCTAAGTGGTGTGTAATTGTGCACTATTCTAAGGAACCAAGACCAAAATTTTCTTGAAGAATCACTATCAATTTCTGTCATGTCTGAATTCTTCCAGGAATTCTACTGATATTTCATTTCTGGGCTATGAGGAGGCAACTAGCTGCTTCATTCTTAGGTATGTGGCTCAGTATTTGTAGTTGAGTCATTAGCACTCAATCTGCTGCATCATCATCATCATGTGCACGGTTGTGCGGAGAGACAGATGTGGCAGATGATCAGTATTCACAGTTTGTTTTGCTGAGCATCAACACAAAGCCCAGCAGAAAGCAGTGAGGACAAGGATTAGTTATGCCCTTGCTGCTCCTTGTCACTCCTACCTCTTGAGCTAGAGCAACGTGTCTAACAGCGATGCCTCCCTGTTACTACTGAGACTTTCAAGGGTGCCGTTCAGGTGACTCCTGGAGATCTCTAGAACACCCTGCCTCAAACAAGTTCCTTCAGCAGCTTTGGTAATATACACAAAAATCTCTCAGCCCTTACAAGTTTTTTCCTCTAGAGGCTGTTAATGCATCTATTATTATATTAAGCATCCATCATAACAACTGTTTCTTCTCAGACTGCTCATTAGTCACCTCCTAATGATATCATAAACCCAGTCTCTGCATAGGCAGAGATTTACTATCTATGCAGATTCCTTAAAAATATTTTCTTTTCTCCTTTGTTTCTTTTTCTCCTCGTTTCACCAATGAGAAGAAATATTCATAGTCCTTGAGAACTTTGGTGTTTATATACGGGGTGGGAAAGTGCTTATTGTTCTTTCTCAGAAGAAATAGAAACTTGAAGGACAAAGATACAAACAAGCAAGACTTAAAGGCATTTAGATCCCTAGGCAGACAGATACACAACTTGTCCCATCAGTATCAACAGGATTTAGGCCTTAGAAAAGGCAAGCAATGAAAACTGTCCCTTCAGATGTTGCTGGCAGGTAATGGAAGGACTCCTACATTTCTTCCAACTTCTGCCAGATCTCGAACTGAAGGGTGCTGGATTGATAGCCTGAGAGAGAGTAGCTCTGGAAATCCTGAAAAAGGATTTACCCTCCCAGACATACTTGAACAACAGTAGCATCTTAGAATTTTTGTGACACTTGTGACAATAAGGCACAACTGCTAAGAGTGACCAGCAGTCTATGACCGACCAATCACTGGCCTCTCTCTCTGCCTACTCTGTAAATCTGTTGTCCTTTGTATTATATTGAGTTGTTTCTGTGTTTTTTAATCAGTCATATATATGTTTTATACTTTCCATCGTAAATGTAAGCCACAGCTCTGCAACCTGAAATTAAATACGGGGAAATATGCACATCGAGGGGTGAGGAATAAACTCCTACCCAGCCATGCCATTACATTACATGTCCAGTTCATCTTCCAGTTCAGGGTAAAGGATAGAAAAATGTGCATCTGTTTGCACTGCACAGATATCAGATGTCAATAGATTTCAGTGAGTCCTTAAGTCAGTTCAAAGCTGTCTTCTATACTAATCCTTTAAGTTGTTTGCGTTACCTCTGAGGGATGTAGAACTACAGAGAATACATCTCATCTCTTACAGAATTTCCATAAGAAAGTATTCTACACACAGGGCTGTTTTTGTGGCCCGTGAGTGCAACTTTACACTTGATTCTGGCAATGTCGCCTTTAAAACAACTGATTTTTTGGTGTACCCTCAATTGCCTCTTGTAGCAATGAGCCACTTTTTGGTTTCTAAAGCATCTGCTTTTATTACAACAATCACATAGGGGCTTAGAAGGGCTGTAGAGGGTCCTAGTGACCTTCACAGCTTGGTATGGTCAGGAAAATGCTCTCATCTACACTGAGAATTAATCCCTTGCTGAAATGATCTTGGATCTTACTGCCTGTGGTCTTGGCTTCACCAGACCTCCTCGGGCCCAGCTAGGTATGTAGGCTATGTGAGCAGGTAAACAACAATGGCTAAAATGCATTTGCAGTCCTGGAAGGTTGGTTTCTATTTTGGTGTTTCTAATAGAAACATTAAATCTCAAAATATCACTAAGCAAGATTAACCCAAATACCATGAACACAAACACCAGGATCATTGTGAATGCAATCATAATGATTTACACATAGCCTTTGATGGTCATATTCCAATACAGCGGCACCTGCAACCCTGAATCGGATTCAAAAAGCAAACTAGACAGAACATTTTTGGTTAAAAGTATGAAGTCTTTTAAGAACTGCAGAAAGAAACATGACACAGAGACAAGCCCCTGTTTTGAATACTGTGCTATACCAGCATAGAAGTGCATATAGAGAAACAGATCAAAGAAACATTCCACAGAATAAGATGATATAGGGAAGCATGATAAATTCAAGCTAAGGAAGGCATCTAAAAGCAATAATAGCTCCCATCATTCCATCTGTCCATGTTCTATGCCATACACAGGTAGGCTGAAACATTTTGGTTTATAGAGGTGCAAGTGGCAAAGCCGCCACCAAGCAACACTGTGATAGATCAGGATGGCAGAGGGAGAGGGGAGAATGGGGCAAAAAAAACCTAGGCTACATAAACGAAGGCCTGAAGGTTACACCACAGCTTGTCATTTATGCCTCCACCACACTAAGTTGCACTGGAATTCTGCTGGTTGGTTGTTGCAGAGCTGTCAGTGTTTCATTAACATTGCACTGAACCATGCAGAAATTCAGTCTGATGTACAACAGATGTTTTCACGGCTTCCTAGAACACTGCTTTTCCCTTTGATGAGGAGCAACTTTACAGCGGTACTCTCTATATACATAGCTAGTAAACTACAGGCTGTATCACATGACTCCATGCTAAATATGCTGTCAAGAAAGAGCAAGATATTCTATTTCAAGACTGAAGTTCTACATCCTTTCTCAGCTGATCCTTACTTCAGTGTTGTCAAAGCTCTCTCAAAGCTTCGTGCTGTGTTAGATATCTCCTCATGGCCCTGTTATTCTGATGGGCAGAAATGATCCTATGTGAGCATACATTTCCTGTGGATTCCAATTCTTGAGTTCAAGCGTGCATAGCACAATACAGACATTCTTGAAAACAAAAACAGATACTGAAATGCAATATAAACAACTGACAGTTGACAGTTGTCACTATTTATACACACAAATCATACAGTGGTAAATTTCAAGGACCTACTTTCTTCTCCATGATTACTCTGTTCTGCTGCAACTTTCCAATTCGTCAAGAGCTAATTACCACCATCCTTTAAGTGGGCTGCAAACACTCACCCTGTTGTCCTCCATTGTAGGCCTCCATCTTTCAGAGATAATAACGTATCTCTCCTAAACCAGAGGAGAAACCAGGAAATGCATGGAAAATCAGCTATTAGTGTAGCTTATTGTACCATATTCTTAAGGTAATTCATTACAGCAACCTGTTATCTCTCCTGAATTACAAGAGACACCAGTAACTACTCTTAGATTTCAAAAGCTTGGTGAGCATGACATACATTTGTATTTTACATGCTTATTTTACCAAAATGAGATTCTCAAGCTCATTAAATAAATTCCAGAATTTTCTATCACACCAGGAAAAGACTTAAGTGTCAAAAAGAAAATGTAGCTGGCCATAAGGCCAACTTCTGTTGTAACGTCTGTTTTTCATGATTTTCTATTCAACTTCATTTTCAGATATATTGTAGAAAATGAGTGCTAAGGCTGGTTTGTACTTTGCACAGAATAATCAGCCAGAGTCTTTCCCAAAAGCTGTGAATATAAAGCAAGAAATCATTTGGCCAAGCGTCAAATACTCAACAGGTCTTTCTCCTCAAAGAGCAAGATGCCTTGCATAAGAAATTCTTTGGCACAGATTCTGGCTACAGCAAACAAAAATTATTTTTCAAATTTGCATAACCCTGATTTTATAATAGGGTTACTGTGTGTTCTCTTTTGAGGCCCATAAACCACCACTCCACTGCCTCCTTGGAATTCTCTCACAAAGCAAAGCCTGCTCCAACTTTTAAAAGGCAAGTTTCTGCATACTCACAGCGACTACGGGGGTGTGTATTGCGAATGTGGTTACACTGAATTTAGGTGTGCACTAATAATACTTGTTAAAGGCGACCATCTGATTAGCGGGAAGCAACAGACCATCGTTCATGCAGAGGAACCACAAACAAAGCTTGACCTCAAAATACTGTCTGGTGTAGGTAGCCAGGTGAGGAAGCACGTGCATTAATAAGCAAGTACAGTGCTGTCTTCTGCATCCTCAAGTGCTAGGAAAAACAACTGTGGTTGCAAAATGTCTTCACAAACTCTATTTATCTGCTTAAATGATATTTGCTCTGAGTGCTATAATACCCTGGGTTACATGTTTCCCTAAACACTTGCAACTGTATCTTCTTCACCATTCCAATCCAGAAGGCCATGCCCTCAAACCCTGTAACTTCTTGATGACTGTGTCATGTGCAGATGGCAGTGGTTTGGATACTGTGTAGGCACCAAAGTGACAGGAAAGCTCCTGTCATATTTTCACTCTGTCATAATTTTCCAACAGGGAGTAAAACTTATGCTTAAGAAAATATTTTGGGCGTTGAGGTTTTTTTATTAGGAGTGCAAAGTTTATAAGCATTGTTTTTAAGTGAGAAAGGTGATCTAGTCATTTATTTCTTGGTCCTTTTCCACCTAATACTCAAAATTATAACCACATGTTCTGAATGTTTAGCATTTGACAGATGGTTCTACTTTAGCTGGACCCAACGAAGTATTATCCAGTAACTAATAACAAAAATACTGGTCAGGTTTTTTACTTCTCCGTTGTCTCTAGCTTTCTCTTGATTTCTCGTTGTTGAACAAGAACAATACAATAACTTCCCCAAATCACTAAGCTCACTGTTTAAGAAATGCTTAGCAGTAGTATGAATCTAGGCTGTTTATTCATTTAAATCCTAGATAAACCATTTGTAGCAGTTCTGATGAGTTCCATTAATCTCTGCAAACAAGCTAATTTTATTTTTACATCCTTTTGTGTTAAGAAGAAAAAATGCCAAAGTTCTGTCAGAAATGTCCTACTTGATATTTTTTCTGCACCCAGAAGTAGTAGCTATCTCCCTGGAAAACCTGGTCTGATGATCAGGTCAGTCAACTTTACATTGAAGAGATTCACCTGTGACAGATTTGCTTCCAATACCACTGGGTACTAACAGGCCAGCAGCATGTAAGACAACTTTTTTGGCAAATATTGTTTCTCTTGCAACTGTACTCTCAGGTGTAACAAGTCCACAAATGCACCCTTTCTGGCATACCAGGGTTCTTTTCATTGCTACGGCATTCAGATGCGGCTATCTGCATTTTCCCAGACTGCAGAATTATCTGGATTTGGTGCCTAGGGCTAGCGATCCAGAGGGAAGGACTACAGCTCTGAGGTTCCAGTCTAGTGCTAAACTTCTCCAGACATCACTGAGGGACAAACAAGAGCACCAACATAGTCCCAAAAGTTAGTGGGGTGCAGTAGGAATAGGAATATCCAGGATGGTGTTTCTCAGGGTGAGCCATATTGAATAACCCTTGTTTGAAAGAATATCTCTCCACTTCTCACCATCAAAGAAAATATCAGTGCTGGAAAGCAGTGAACTTAAGCATTTTTGCTTTGTGAAGAGTAAAACATTTTGTACGACCAGCTCCAAAAGCATTTTGCTCTGATTTTAGGCCTCTCTTAAGTCCGTTTGTGCTTTGTGTTATCTTCTGTAATAACCACAGAACCTCTGAGGAGGCAAAGCTTCTGTCCTCATTATAGCAGTATCAGAGAAACAATTAGGGAAACAAAGCCAAATATTATGTAGTCTGGTTGTCACAATTATCCTATGGGAAACAGAGTCACACTTCCAAAGGCAAATACAGGATGTGAACTTGGGTCTCCAAGGTCTCAAATGGGAGAGGCAATACTACCACCTCCAGCACCTGTTTCTTCCCCCAGACTACCTGGCTTAATTTTTTATTTTTATGACTTGTCCAATCTTTGTTTTTTAATCTCTCTTTATAGACTAAATATAATTAGGGAGCTAAGCTGCTATTTATGGAAACCTAAGACATGTTCCCTGTTGAATAAAATACTTGCTAAAATACAAAATCACTCTAGGTAATGAAAAGCGAGCAAATGAACTATAGCCAATTAAAAAAGAGTGGGAGAGTGGGAAACAGGCCTGAGAAGGAATATGGAAAGCTTTCATCATTCAGTACATTATTAATCAGTGTAATTAAAAAGTAGTTAACATTCTAGTGCCGAGTTCTGTATGCTTTTGTTAGTCCATAATGTAAAGTATGATAGTGCAGATACTGTCAAGAAATTAAAAAAAAAAAAAGCTTTTAAATTCTTCACATCAGGCATACAATGTTCTTCTCAAGAAGGGTAAATACACTGAAACGGTTGGTGTTAGAGCCAATCAATATGGCTGGAAAGGGTCCCTTGACAACATCTCCCTTCTGCCCTCCAGATTCCCCCTCTGGAAAGTTCAGGGCACAGAGAAGTGTGCTTGTGCCTCGGTTTCACAAAAACTTTTTTCACTTTTAATTGCACTCAAAATAGGCATCAAAAAATGTAGTAGCATAATGGAAAGGACTGGGGAAATCTCACTAGTTTGTTTTCTCAGGTCTCAGATTTATAAACACACCTGTTTGCAAAGACAGCTACACTGACAGCTTTAACTCCATGACACACAGGCACTGGAGCCTGTAACCTTTCCTGACACCGACAGTGCAAAGCCCAGAAAACAGAATTAAGTTTAGGAACATTTCTTTTAATGAAGTTCTGCGGCAAACACAGGGTAAGCTGCTAGAACCATCTAACACTACCCTGAAATTATGTATGATAACAATCCCAAAAACAAATCTGAAAAAGGAGATTGTGGTTAGTAAAGGTGATGAAGGATTTAATAGATCACTTCAGCATCAATAGGCACTGAAAAATATACTAGAAACCCCAAACACTTTTCCATCTTTGTGGACTTAAAATGCATCATTTTATAGATGTGAAAAATATTACCAACCTTATAGCCGTTTTCCTAACTTTTCTCTTAATTTCAAATCACATTTGAAGCCAAGACCTCAGTTATTGCCCCAAGACCTGAAGTTAGAGCAGAATCCCTGAAGACTTTGAGTCTGGGCTGACGTATGCGTTTCCAAAAAGGAAGATCCTGAATCCATGGGAAGGGGCCCAGAAACCTACAGCACACAAATATTCATGGGTCACATGCGCTAGAGGCTGTAGAGATTCCCAAGTCAGACCTTGTTGATTTGTCTGAGAAACTAAGAAAGATGGAATGGAGTTGTGGCCACTAAAAGTCCAGGCTCCCTAGTAGCCTGTCATGAAACCCAGCAGAGTAGTGCAGGCTCCACACAAACACTGCTGAAATCAACCACCCAAGAAAAGAGGTTGAGGTGACAGCAGGACCACATTCATCATCCCTGAGAGACAAAAATCACAGCCGTGGACGCTGTGTGCTCTGCTGGCAGGCTGACAAACACTGCAGCAGCAGTCCTAAGTGGCAGAGTTCTAGGGATGGCAGGAGATGACTGCTGGGGTCAAAGGGCTGTAAGATTATGCTGTGGACTGTATACAAGAGGCTGTGTAAGCCTCTGAGAGCAGGTGGAGTTTCCAGGTACCTCATTCACCCCCAGACAGACCTCCCTCTGCCAAGTACAGGTGTAGAGCCAGTGCCAGGTTTGAGGGAAAAAAATAAGACAAAATAGCACCGTTCTGAGACAAGTAGCCACCAGAAGCCTCACTGACTCCAAAATCTATATCAAGGCCATGTATACAAGAGAACTGTAAAGCTCAGGCACTTGAATCAACCTTTGTGATCCAGGTTTGAAGATCTGACTTTATTGTGCCTGCAACTTTAGGTATCTCTTTCTTTTAAATGTACTTTACAGAGGTGAGGACACCCATAGGTGAAAAGCGTGGGACAAGCATTATCATTCGCAGCAAGCAGGAGCTAAGCAGAAAATTTAATCGATCATTCTAAATAACCCTCCCACCTTTTTCATTTAATGCATACCTTTTCCAATGACTTCAGCTGTAGGGTAGTATTTACATGTGAAGTGTGCGATTATGAGCTCAGAAGAGACAAACGAAATCCCCTACTCAGCTTTGTGACAACTGCATGAAAATGTGTCTCTCAAAAATACATGTCCTCATATAAGGTATGTCCAGATTGTCCAACACCATTATAGGATAATTTTCTTAATTGAACGTTACAGTTTTTTAAAAGTCTGCTAAATTGCAAAGAATTTTTGTGATTTTTGTTATTGCCATCCCTGAAATCCTCTTTTTACTTGAAATTTGTCTCTAAAGCAGAAATTATGCTGATTCAGTTATCTCATTGCTCTGAAAAAAAAATTAGTGGAGCTTTAACAACATACTGACATGGTTTCTCAACATACTGATTACGGTTTCACCCTAATATCAGTCTGCATTAAGTGGTAGCTCAAAAAATTTCATCCATGAGTCATTTAAGCTATTAACACATTTGCACAACAAATCTCTCAGGGGAATACTTTGCAGAAAGTCTGCTCCAGAGACATGCAGACAGTTTTCTGGAGGTTTTAGAGGCTATGGATGTTCAACACCAAACTAAACTGCAAACTACGCCTGTGAGCTGAAAACAATGTTTCTAGCTGAGGACAATTTTTTCAGCCACAGGTATCTTAGACACAGTTGTAAATCCCTGTTGACAAAAGCAGTCGTAATGAAATGAGATGCTTTCATTGGAACAGCCATAGGGAATTAGGACTTAAAATCTCTTTAATTTAAAATCTATTGTTATCTTCAGGACAACTCTTAATACTGGCCAATACATGTCCACTTGGTGAAACTCGAAAATCAATACAACCTTAATGCTAACATTTAAAAATCCAGTTAACCACAATTAATCAAAGTGAGATACAAACAATCCTTTCTTTACAAAAAAACGGCCATCCAGTTTTGAAATTGTGGCATTGTTTCTGTTTTCTTATTAAAGATTTGTGACCAGTCTAATTAATTTTTAACATTATGTTTGTATCAACATTTTTAAAAGATGCATCAAAAAAGAAAGTTCCTACCACTCGAGTAACACAAACAAAGAAAAATCAACATATAATATACAGAATCTAAGGCTTTCCACAAGCTATGAATCTCCAATATCAACTACAGTTATAGCAGTTATGAAAAAACAATTCTCTGGTACACTACAGAGTGGTGAGCACAGTGCTGCTACACCAATAACAGAAACCAGTCATAGTTCAAAAGACATATAATAGAAGAGGGAGTTCCACTAAATTATTTTCCAGTAGCAGGTGTCTCCGTAGAAGAGGCTGAAACACCAGACAGCTCAATAGCTTGCAGACATCAAATAAAGCACACCACACAAATTGAACAAATACAATAACCAGTCCTCAAAAAACCCAAACCTCTTAAGGGTGTTCCAGCAATGGAAGGCTGCCTGCAGAAAGTTACTCTTAAACTCTAATATTTCCCCTGTGCTCAGTAATACCAGTTTCTGAATCGGAAATGCCTTAGCCAGAACAAAGTGAAGTTCAACTCAGAGCAATGGGCATGTTCAGTCACCACAGTTTGACATTTGTCCCAAAGGCACATGTCAAACTGGTGTCCAGAACACAAATAAATTAAGCCTTCCATCTTCTAAGCTGCTGCACAGTCTAACCTGTTGATATTTACCCTTGGATGCCCATAATCGAACAATCAATCACGAGATGCTCATCTGCTCATCTAAAGTACATCTAAAGCACAGATTTTCCAGACAGCTCCTTTTTAAGCTTCCTCTCATGCTGACTACTCCATCTTTTGCACAGTTTAAATACAGGGTAGTTCTGTGAACCTTTGGGGGAAAGAAAAACTCTGACAAAAGTACTTGTTATATATAGCAGAGATTTGCAGTGAGAAGTGCATATCTCAAATGTGCTTCTAGGAAGGAAAATTCTCCCACCCCTACATTCAGTGAAGACGAATTTTTCTATCTCTGACTTGTTTATCATTTTGAGACTAAAACAGTAAGCTCTATGTGCTTCTGCTGCAGTACAGGCTAAAACAAATATATTATCTTGTACACTAAGTATCATGCCTGGTTTGACAGTGGGGCTGCACACATAAAAAAAGACAAAAGCTATTACAAAAGACTCCCTAAAAGAGTTCTCCCTAAAAAAAAGAGTTCTCCCTTTTAAGGTTCTCCCTGAAAAAGTATGTCTAAGCTGATGCTGTGCTCAATTAACTTGTTACCTGACAGGCTATGCATGCTGTTATTTTAGCTCTTAATCATGAAAGACTGTCTCTTGTGGGTTTGAAATGTCAGCTCTTTCTAGCAAATATAAGAATATTATTTCTTCTAAATATTCATTTAAAAGTTAATCTTTAGCAAGGTTTAAAATTAACCAGTTACTACACACTACAGTTAAAATTGTCTTCAGAGAGGCACATTCTCATTGGCATGTGTATGACTTCCCCCTTTAGAAGACATTTCTGCTATTTGTCTAAATCCGTAGAGGCATCTTCATGACAAATAAGAGTGAGCAGTGACATTTCTCAGTGGTTTTATTCAATTATAAGTAATGGAGCTTTCTTCGAACATGGGGTTTATTTAACGCTGGCTGTATTAATTATTAAATCCTTCACAGACATTTTAACCCATTAAATAAGAGCCCAAACCACACATAAATTTCTTTTTTTTTTTTTTTCATTCAGACACAACCTAGTTTCCTTTATTTTCTTGGCAACTGAACAATATTAGGAAACTGAAACGTGGAAAATTTAAAAACTTAAGCAAGCCTCAGCTCACACAACATACTGACCCTCTTTCTGTCCATATAGACACCTTCTGCAAAAAACAATTAAGCTAAAATCAGTCTTGAAATCACAAAGAGAATCACAGTTGAGCTTAGTGAATTAGAAGGAAATCACAGCATCTAATGACCTTCAGAAAATCACATTAAACAAAAATTAAAGTTGATGTGACTTCTATGAAACTTTGTGAGAGATCTTTCTTATCATGGAATATTTCTGATGATCACATTACAGAGATGTTGACTGTAAAGTCAATGTTTGTATCACTTACAGATTTTAGCTTTCAGCATATACATTATTTTAAGAAGATTAGCGTTTGATGCAATTGTCTAATTTCATGCAATCAAAGTAATTAAGGCAGGAATGCTTTCCAAATATTCATCCAATGCTACCAGTTACAAAGTTAAGCACGACAGCCAGGGGCAAGAACTTTTAAGCAGCAGTGCATTAGACAAGACAGACCATGCTTCTGACATGGGAGGCACAAATTCCTCTCTCAGGCCAAACATGGCCTCAGTGCCAGCAGAGGCAGATTCTTCTCCCATCTGCAAGCTGAAGAGGGAGTGCAGTGAAGTACATGACAACCCCACGGACACAAGAGGTCCAAGGCAGGAAGCAGACAGCTGAAAGCACATCACTGCAATCAGCGGACCATTTTCTATACAGATGTAGAAACAGCTATTCTCTTGATTCCTTTCCCTGAGATTAATGTACCCAGAAAATATAAAAGAGAATGGTTTCCAGTCTCCCTTCCACTACTTCCGCATTTCCTGCGTTGTTGGAATCATATCTGGTAAAGAGCAATTCTTTAGCTGTCCTTGAATCACGCAAGCACTCACAAGCATCACTTGCTGCTTATTCTCTAGAGCAAGAGGTTCAGTGAATGAAAAAGAACAGACAGGCTGTCAAGGTAAACCTTTAGCACCTAATCCAAGCTGTAACATGAGCTGACAGAGAAGCTGGAGCCAGCAGCTGATGTGTGGAGCTGTACCTTCTACATGCTGTGTCATTTCTCACTATCTTGGTTTGAGAAATTAGCCCAAACTGGATTTTGATAAGCATGTAAACCAGCAAAGCTAATAGGGAGCTACTTTTCCTGATGTTTTCCTTTCGCAGAATATCATCCCGTTTTGTCTTGTTTTCCCTACCACGCAAGCGAAAACACGTGTGAGAAAGCTTGCTCATAATAAATGTTTTTAAAATAAGTTATCAGGATCAATAGTGCCAGTCTTTGAATCCCATGAAAGAGAGCTTCCCAGCCTAAATTGAGATGGATGGCCACACACTGCCTCTTATGTACTTATAATGACTCTAACCTTGCCTGATCAGCTTTTGCTATTAGCATCGATGGAAGTTAGACCTGGTTTATTGCTGGACTTTTTGTGCAGAAATATCCACATGGCAGCCTATATGCTTGTCCTAAATTCATCACCATAGCAGTATGGCCTAGACAGGACCAAAAAGCCAGTGAATTGATGGACTCTGATAACCTGGAGGGTCCTTCTTGTGGCCAGGAAGTACAGAAACGCTCAGGCATGCAGTTTGCCCATCATCCTGAAATCCTACCCATCCACACAGCCACCTCAATGCCAGCAGTAGCTGGCTCATGGTCTCAATTAGTCTACACCAGCAGTGTTAGGGCTGAATTTATTATGCTGTTTGTACACAAGCGGGTCAAAGCCTAGCTGTGTACCAAGAGACAGAAGTGTAGAAATGCTTAAATACAGATGCCAGCTCTCTGCAGGGGCTGAACTGAATTACCTTTTTGCCACCTTCTGGATGATGATAGTGGTACAGCTAAAGACGTGTTGTTATCTTTTTTTTTTTCCTCCTTAATTTATGGTGCTAAAACTGATCTGCCATTTTCCAGTGAGATCTGAAACCATGGCTGCACATTTTCCTGCACTCAGGAGTAGATATGCCAAGCACTTAGCCTTCAGGCTAAATTAAGAAGCTGAAGAAGACTAAAGGTAAATATAAACCTCATTGCCAGTTAAAGGTTTCTATCCCTGTTCTCATCAGAACTTTATCCTCTTATCACAGAAGGAAACCAAGACTGATGACTACTTTATGACTTCTCATCCTCATACACCACAGAGAGGGGCAATAAAAAGAGAGGTCATCTAAAAATTGAATAGCATGTTTCGAGATCCTTATTTATCCTTAACATCTCCATTAAGAGAATCACTAATAAATAACGCACAGGTAGAGGAGATTGGGTTAAATCAATCATCTTCCCCGCTAGAATTTAGAGATGACATTTAGCCATTGAGACATTTTCAACACAGTACTGCTCCAAAGGACTCCACAGCTCAAAATAATGCCCTGCATGAGCAGACAAGGATACCAAAACAAGGAGAGGTAAATCCTACGATGCACTACGCATTGCAATGGTCAGGCAGTTCCCACAAGTCTTCAGCTACACCACTTGTTTCATTCTCTCTCAGTTATCCACAGAGAAGAGAAGCAATAAGGAGTTTACAGAACAGCCAGCTTGACTTTCTCACTTTCAGTCTCACTTCTCTGTTGCTTCCACTCTATTTATCATTCTTTCTTCCCTGTCTGTGTGCATGCCTGAGTGTTAAAACCCTCTCTTCTGCGTTCTAAGAAACAGATCTTTTATATACATGTTTCAGGACGATTGGCCCATTCTCTGCTAATCACAGTGTGAAACCACTCTTCTATTCCTAACCTCTTCTTTTTGTCATTCAAAGCCTTTATCTAAATCTGGAACTACTACTGATTTAAATAATCCCATTGACAGAAATGAAACAACCTGAGCACAGTTAACTCCTGAAAATTGGAGGACGTTTTCTAATCATTTAACACTTACATAAACAAATTCTATGACTTTCCTCTCTTTTGACAGTGCATTAAATAGAAGGAAAATACAAAAACGTTTGGAAGTCCTCTATTATACCCCCTAAGTTATAATCACCTTCAAGCTGTTGGAGAGGAATCTAGAAGCAATTAAGGTAAGTTACTCCATTTCACAAGTATCTCTAGGATTCAAGGTTTTCCACACCTTAGTTCACCACTGGTTGAGGACACAAAATAAGAATAACCTGATTTAAATAAAAGAATGTGTCTAAATTTCAGGCCCCTGTCAGAATCCTGAAGAGGATTTTACTTTAGGATACAGAACAGTTTCTTCTACAGTTGGGATACAAGTTAGTATTAAGTTAGAGTGGCCAAAATAACATCTGAGGGACCTACACAAGCTCCAACTCAGCCTAAGGTCATGTTCGACTCAGTACCAGTGCCAGTCCACAGCATCCATGCAGTCCTTGTATGCTCTTTTAGGTTATTGGAATTAATGAGAGAATTTTATTCCAAGATAATGGGAAGAAATATGAATTCCGTTATTAACAAAAACTAGTATAGGCAAAATACCTCAACAAAAAGCCACATGCTTTGCCTTTGAATAGACAACTTTTAGGCTGTCCTATGCTCAACACATAGAAAAACAGCTAATAGTAATAATAAAATAGCTGTTTAAGACTTTACGCGTGCCTGCCCTGAAGGAAAGCAGGCTTTAGAAAAAGCCTTGTGTTTTTACTTTAATGCTATGAAAGTATTTTCCTGACATCCCTGACCACTCATCTAATAGAACTGGAGATTTATTTGTAAGGAGGAATATAAACCAGAAAAGGTGCATACTAGGACAGAAGTTTTAATTCATTCCAAGCTGATCACAAGAAGATGTATTAAATAGTTTTCAGCTATTTAATAGCAGTTCTTAATTAAACTCTTCTGGCTGTAACCGTGTATTTTGCAGGATGAATGCCTTGCATTTTCTGTTGGTATAAATTGAACAGCGTCATTGAATTGTGTTTCTGTATTTGGTGGATGTAATGATGGGTCCAAACCGCAGATGACATCTCCATTAAAATGATTCATGTTATCATAGGATTAGGTCACAATAGCAGGGCTGCAAATGCCACAGTGCTTGTCAGAATCATCTCTTGCTGCATCCTCTCTGAGTGGTGCCAGTGACACATTCAAGACTTGTTCTGTGATACTCCAAGTGTTTAAGGACTAGAAGATGACACATGGAATAAATGGACATCCTGGGGGACCATTAACAGGCTATCAGGCTTTCACTTTTCATTTTGAGTTGACATCCAGGATAGGTTAATGACAATCGAAAGCCCTTTCTATCCAGCCTTGGGGGAACAGCGCTGATGGGTTGCCCAAAGTACAAAAAGCCACAACACAAAAAAGACACTTTAAATGGGAACTACAGTAGAATCTAAATCCTAAATAAGCCAGTTCACGCTCCAGACTTTCAGCTACCAGAACTTGTGTCATGAGTTGTATATGCCAACTGTAGGGGATTCTTAGGGAGTCTGGGGGCTACAATTGAAGGAGTATCAGTCACCAAATGAGATCAAGTGCTCTGGTCCCGTGATGGTGCCGGATTCATCCCTTGCGCATGCTGTCCTCTGTACTCTCCAACTTTGATAGGAAGAAAGTTCTGCTTGCTAACAAAGCACAGGTCTCTCTCTAGGTTTAGCCAATGCACAGGGCAGATGTGTAGGGTCATAGCTGGCATCTACAGGATGCTACACAATGAATTAGTGAAGGTAAGCAGACAGCAAAAGAAGCCTCTAAGAGAGACCTTTTGTTTTTCTACCAACAATATTAATATTAATAACATCTGAGTCCTTCCCTTGCCCAGCTGTAGCATGAATCTGAACAACTTCTGACGAACATAAATGAAAGTCATAAAGAAGCACAGAGATACTGAGTTTTGTCCCTTTCCTAGGCCCATATGTCTTGGAAGCAGAATGCTTCTTTTGCAGCCTTTACCCCACTGATTGTGCTGCCTTCCTTCATTGAATTTATGGATTATTTTGTGTAACACTTAAAATCAGATATACATTGCGGCATGGATTTACACACTGGGTTTACATGCAGACATTTTCTGCTTTGAATACAATTACAGACTGAAAATAAACACTGAGCAAACACAACATAAATCCAAAGTAAAGTAATAAAAAATACTAATCAAAAAATTAAGACAAAATTACCAGGAGAGGGGGAAGAGTAATTTTAAGTTAAAATCTGTGGACAAGAGCAAACAGGTGAGCAAAAAGTATGTCTTTCAAGAGTAGGGGAACCTGTGATGCGAGATGAAACTGACGGGAGACTATGCAAAGCAGGCTTAGGCATGGAAGAATACAAAGTGGGATGAGAGGTCAAGGGAAGGACTACTGCAGAAGTTACATGAAAAAGATAAAACTGAAGAAAAGCTCAGTATAAGAAATTTAAAAGCTCACATTTCTAGCCAAACAGCAGTGTGGTTGTAAACTATACAAAGTGATACACATATGCACTGGAAAACCAACTCAGGAAAATCCATAATTACAAAGCCACAGCTCTCATTCACATGCTCTTGTATGTGCCTCACAAAAAAAAAATGGTTTGTTAAGGTAAAGATAGTCCTCAAAATCAGACACAAAATCACAGGGACACAACAGACATCCATATGAATTGAACAATCAATGCATAACCTGGAAAAGAAAGAACAAGTAAAGTAATCTCTTGAGGATGAAGTTAGTTGATCTCTATGACCTACAGGAGAAGCTGTTATTACACCTCCATAACACGAGCTGCTGGTGACAAGGCAAAACATCAATAATTCAGACAGTTTGCCCACACAAAGAAATTTAAAATCACTGTGTGACAGCTTTCTTCTGCTGCTGTCTCTGATGAGGAACATGGTAACGTGCTCTTGCCCATACACCAGCACTTCACCTGACCTGAGCAAGCTATTTCTTCTGTCATTCAAATACTCTGCAATTATGTATACTTACATATAGTTACACATCCTATACACAAGTTTCTATGCATAGCAGCCTCCATAATTCGTCTAAATTTTTAATTCCCTGCATACTGTTTCTCTCTGGAAATTCTTTGTTATTCTGTCAATGCTTTGAAGCACTTGTGGAGCTCTCCTCTGAAGACGGAACAGCTTCCTTGTTTTTCATTCAACTCGTTTTAACAACTTGATATTTGGTATCAGGTCACCTTTCAGGGTAAGCTGCCCTCCGACAAGATCTACTGTGAAGATATTAAGTCAGGCAGGAACAGAAGGCGGCAAAGTATGAATAAATGAAGCAAAAAAAAAAAGGCACAACTTCTTCCAGGACATTTTCTTTGACTTTAGGTGCTCCTAAAGTCCAAGAGAATATGAAGCAAACAGGGCTAAAGCAAGGAACTGCAGAGAAATGGTGACAAGTATATGTTGGTGTAGCTGCAGTGAGGCTGTTTGGGAGGACTGTTTGTTTTTTAAAGTTGACTAACAACTGCAGCATATTCCATCACTCTTCCTCAATCACTTTACATTATCATTCCTCTGATTTTACCTTCACTGAAGTCACTAGGAAAAATGTTCCTGATTGACTAATCTACAAGAAAGAGGAACAGCAGCACACAAGCAAGGCAGAGTACTGTGGCTTTAACCAGTCATCAGGATGGGCTCTGCGAGCCTCTTCACAGCACAGGTCACATTTGAATGAAGATGAGACTCACAAACAAAGTTAAGTACAGCAATAGTAATTTAAACAAACTTAGAAACACAGTACTGGTGACAGAGACAGAGAATATAATTTAGAGTCCAGGTCTTGACCAGAAGAGCAAGCTGAACTTCTCTCTTTTTCTCATATTCTGAGAAAATACCTGAACAATTCAGATACCAAATATGAAATAACTGGATATCAGGCAATTCTTTGATGTATTAAGCTTACTTTTCACTGGCTTTTACTGTAATTATCTGGAAATAAAAATACTTCGTTCTAAATGAAACATTAAACTGAAGTCAAATTAAAATATTTCTAGTTCTGGTTTGTGGGAAGGGGGAGAATCAAAAATAAAAGTTACTTCAATCCAGTGTTTTGCTTAATGAGACTTAGAATTTGGAAAAAGTATGAGCCAATAGGCCAATTTCTATACACTCCTTCTTAGAAACTACAGGATTAAGTAGCTTTATCATTGAAGCACCATATACAGCCCACTGCACTATAGAAATGATGAGCAGGCTACACTACTTTGGCCTCTTGTGATCCTTGTAATTCACAAGTTACACAGGCACCCCCGAACAGAAGCCAACTAAGTGATTGAAAGTAACACATGGGAAAAATACATCCAATCTAGCATTTCTTCTGCTACTGCTGTAACTAAACACTATTAGTGCAGGAGTACACTTCAGTCGGCTTGCATATTCAGTGCCTCATTCAGTGCCCCGTTCAGTGCCCCACACATGACTGTTATTTACAGGCTAGTTGACAGCTAGATGGGTAGTTAGTGCTACCCACCACACGATACTGCTGACTGCTGGCTTCTACTTGCTACCCGCTGGGGACATAATTTGAAATCAGTCTTGGTTTGTGATAGTAGAAGCACTACAATTTTTAAAAACCTCTGACAGATAATCATGGAAGCCCAGAAGATGCTAGGAGAGACTGTCACAGGTATGTGCAGTTGCCAAAAGTACTATCATAAGAGCAGAGACATGATGGAAGCACCCTGCTGTGGCACAGTCAAGGACACAATCTGCCTGCATACAGGTGTCCCCCCTCACCCCAGGCTCCACAAAAGGCAGTGCAATTCGAAATGGTGTAAAAGAGCCCATAGGCCACCTTCAGTAATTTCAAGAAAAACTACCCACCAAGGTGGTGAGTTTTTCGGTCCTGGCAAAAACGTAATGGGATGGGAAAAAGGAAGAAGCACTAAAGCTCAGGAACACACTGGTCTTTGGCATCAGCAGGATTTGGCTTCCACTCTGCTGCCACCTGGAATGAAGAGAAATTGCTTCCACTTCACCTCAGGATTTTCCATAAACAAGATACAATTATACATGAAACAGGCTAGAAAAAACAAAGGCAGCACTAATGGGGCTCTGAAAGGGTTTTGTTACAGCAGAGAGCATGAGCTTAGCTGTTAATGGCGAAGCCACTGGAAACAAAATGTCAGCAGATTCACACCTGTCATTTGCTCTCCCGTCCCATGTCTTCCCAGTCCCGATCCCGTGGAGGCACAGAGTCAGCGAAACTCACACAGGCACCGTGCTTAATTCACCCAGGCAGCTGGAACCATACACTTCCCAAATCCTTCTCTCTCTATCCCATTTTCTCCACTAAGCAATGATCCTGCTGGTGAATGGTACATGCTTCCGCAGGAGAAAAGCTCTTCTCTACTTGCTCTCCCAGTGTGAAGAGGAGAGCCTGAACAGTGAGAGCTGTCAGTTCCTATCTTTCTTTGCCACTCAGCTTATTTCCTGATTCCTAAAATGAATCTGCAGCTGCACTGGATGGATGTGCTTAAATGCAAGCCTCCGGAGATGGGAAAGTGCTGACTGCTGAATTGCCCTCTTTCACCTTATTCTCGTGCCATTCTCTACTCTCTCAACTTTTCTCCCTGTCCCCACCCCCTCCTGTTCAAAGGGGAACCAGAAACCTGTTTCTTTTGAATTTTTTGTACAAGTCGTCCTTGGTGAATGCTTCCCTATATGCTCCTC
Source organism: Rhagologus leucostigma (assembly GCA_013397725.1). NCBI lineage: Eukaryota > Metazoa > Chordata > Aves > Passeriformes > Rhagologus > Rhagologus leucostigma. Next base: position 596,993 of record VZTD01005548.1, on the reverse strand, counting down.
CAAAGCTCCTCCAGCTTCCTCAAGCTTAAGGGATTTGAAAGGCCAAGAATTAGGGCCTTGCATGTATGCAGTTAATTGTTCTCATCATTCCCACCCCACACCAAAGAAACACATATGTGCTTCATGTATTTTATTCATGTTCTAATTATTTCATGTTAACCAAAGAAAGCCTTTGTACTGCAGCCGTTGTTCTACAAGGCACCAGCCTTGAGACCAGACCCAGGTTCCCAGCTGTATCCAAAGTAGTAGAGAATTCCAGTCTGACATCAGTCCTTGCAAGTGATATGACTTGGATCTTCGTCTGTAGTTTTATGATCACGCAGCAAAGTGAAAATATTGGGCAACTATTTTTAAACAAAGCCTGAACATTTTTCAAAACTTGCTGGAAAATAATTATAAAATTAACTAAGAAAAGGAGGCTTCTTTTTTTTTTTTTTCAAAAATGTAAGAGAAAAGGAAGAAAGAGAAAGCTGGTCAAATTAACAACTTTTAAACGAAGACCTGTGAAAGCCACATCCTCTCCTGCCACTTTCCTACATGATCAAAATCATACATTTAAGCAATCTGTTTTTCCTTCTTCCTGCCCCTCTGCCAGAAGATATATTTTAAAGATTTTGACTCCTGGCTGTCCAAACAAAATGTTACACAGCAACAGCCACTACTGCTATCACTGAAGCAAAATAGTTCTGGGCCCTTAAATATCAAATTCGAACTTTTCCCTGTTTTCACATTGTGTGGGTGAGAAATTTGTAGTCTACAGGTCAGACACAGCTTACAACTGCATTTTGGATAGATGCAGTATCAATCTGGTAAAAGTGAGCCCAGTGATTTCTTAGATTCTAATGAGATCAACTCAGGCTGTTACACACGTTATGCTTATGCATCAGAAAGGTCTGTAGGTACTACAGTAACAGGCAATCTACCATCCTTCTGAAATAATCAGTCCCCTGTCCTTATTAAATACACACTCCAAATTACAATTTACCGTTTCCCATCCTAGAAATCAGTTCAGATTCCAAAAAGGGAATGCTCTTCTTGTTCCAGCACTAAGTTATCCTAACCCAAAGAAAAAGCGAGTGCACCCTGCTACCAAGTGCAGCAGCCAACAAAATGGTTAAAGTAGCCGATGAACACACACGTGACACAGCAACAGCCTGGACATCCCGTGTTCCGCCCCAAGCCTGAGCCAAAGGCCTCTCTGAACCAGCCCCCTCCCCAGTCAGTCCACTGGGCCATCATCAGAACGGGTTGATCACAATGTCCTGTCACACCATGAAGTCATGTCTGACTGTACTTTTGCCCTGGAGCTGGGGGGTGCCAGTCTGTTTTCCTTAGAGCACTGAAAGGGACATTAATTCTGTGAGTCAAACTGGTAAATTTATGGCATCCTAAGATCAAAAAAGAGAGATTAATTCGTTCAAAAAAGAGGAAATAAGTGGGTGAGAGAAACAAAGATGACAGTAAAACTGAGCCTTGTGATCATGAAGCAGTGCAGGGACAGAAGGGTGCTCCTGGAATTACACTCTGTGAACCATTCAGCTACAGAAGGCACAATTCCCGTGTCCTTCCCTGAGGATCTGGAGTGTGCAGACCCTCTCAGAAACATCCCAGAATGCCTCTCTTCTCCCACCCATAGTTAAAATCTCCCATCCTGCTTCTAGTTAAATCAGCCCCCTGCCTCGTACTTGCACAGGTACACACATGCACACCCCATGGCTCCTACGCAGCTTTGCTCTCTTTTGTGAGTTGAAGTACAGCACCGACCTGTAATGTGAAGTGCACAGTGGAAGGGCAACATTTTCTGGTTTTCCTCTTTTCGTACACATCTTTTCAACCGTCAGGTTATACTAGGATTTTAAATGGAGCTCAAGATACCTTTTTGCTCCCAGTATAAGTTTGAAAAACTGAAAAAAAGTTAATTTACACGTTAAAAAAATCCCATGATGAAGAAATGAAAAGCCATACCCATTCAAATTTTCTTCAGCTTTGGTTCACTTTATAATGAAATTGAAGATCCTGGCTTGGCAAAAATAACACAGGTAGAAGCCCTAAAGTATAAAAAATAAAAAAGCCTTACAGGTACAGCAGCTGACACGTAATATATCCTAAATAGCCTTCTAGAAGGGAAACTACTGTACCCAGATCTTAGATACATGTATCCAACAGAGCAAAACAAAATGGAAGAGGCTTGCTTTGAGAACCAAATCTCTATTAAAATTTGATTGCATTAACTGAATCCAAATACTTAGAAAGACACCTTGAAGTTAGTGTAACTGCAGGCAACACTGGCAAAATTACATGACCGTGCCTTCAAGTCAAAATTCAGGGAGCTTTTTCCTCCAACTCTTGTGCACTAATTAGTACACTCTTGTGTACTAATCCCACTGTAGCAACACCAAAATAATATCTGATGAAAGCATGATGTAGATCACTACACAGCTACTTTTAAGAAAATTACTGGGAAAATATATTTGGTTGCTACTAGCATGAGTCAAACTTCTCAGAACTTCCAATCACCTTACAAAGAGATTGATAGAAATATTGACGCATCCAACCCTCATAATCATGACCAGACTTCTCAAAAAACAGACACCCCATATTCGTATACTCTCCATCAACACACAAATACACTTCATAGCCAGAGGTTAAAGCCTAGGAATCTTATAGAATATACATTAAAAAACCCAATACATTAATATTTAAGAAGGAAAAACTACTCTCAATGCCTGTTGGAGAGCCCACATCTTAGTTCTGTTAAGAAAACGGAAGTTTCAAAGTCAAACTGCTGGAAAATGAACACTGACTTCAATGTCAATGGAAAAAAAAAGAGGTGGTGTTATCTAAAAAAAAAGAAAAATAAATAAAAATCAAAAATAGGATCTTTGTACAATCAGACCCAACTTTAGATAAAGTAAAAATTCATAGAAATCACAATTGCAGGAACTTGGGACTGAAAAGAGTTTTGGGTGTACACAGAATCATCATTCCAAGAGCCATGGCAGTATCAGCAGAGTTTAAAACTCATTTAATGCCCAGAGAAGACCTAAAATGGCTTCAGAAGTAAGAGAAGCTGTCATTCTACACAGAATAGATTTTGTGTTTTATGAGACAGTGACAGAAAAAAAAGGTAGATACTTAAACAGGAGCACAGACCATTTGACTTAAGAGACCTCAGAGTCTGACCAAAGCAGGCCAACCCGGTACTTACGCCAAACATTATCAGTAGGAAATTCTCTGAATCTCATTTCCGAGGCCTTTCTCTCAGAAAGTCATTAAGCTCTAATTAATGGCTCTGTGAGGTGGAGGGATCCGCTTTGGCATCCATTAGGATGGAGGCTTGAATGTCAGACCAGCAAAGGCATTAGGCAGACTTTGGCATTTTGCCCAGTGCGGGATTAGCATTGACGCATTCAGCATCCTTTGAAATCTTTAGCCCTGTAAGAAAATCTGCAGGTTTTCTCTCTGTCTATGTGATGGATAATGTCTCTAAGTAATCTGTTGGTCCATTACCAGAAAACACCTCTCCACCCCAGCTGAGCAGGAAGGAAAGATCAGTGTGGTCCAGTCGCAGAGCCCCTCTCCACAACAAAGTTAAAAAGAACCTGAACCCTGGAGATGTCACAGGACTGAAATAGCAAGATCTTTACAGGAAGCACTGCCCGCAGTTTGGGAGTTGGCTAAGGAAGCAACAGAGGAGGAGAGGGGGCAGTAAATGGCTTAAAGAGCTGGGACTGAGGTACTGCACTGTCAGTGGGCACCAGCAGTGAGAAGCTAGGAAGCACCCGACTGCAAGCAAGGTAGGGAAGCATGGAGGAGCCACGACTCTCCTTGTACTCCATCAGGAAGCAAGCAGGCTGTTTTAAAGGCACTGGCTATGAATCACCAATTTGATGTTCATTTTCACTGAAACCTGACAGGTTGCCAGAAATCACTGTTAGACAAGGTACTAAGCCAGACACCAGGATGCTGACAGCCTGCCCTTTTCCACACCAATCACGCTCCCTCACTTCCCAGCAGCCTTGGCCTCCAGCTTCTGTGATCCATCCTTCTTCCTGATTTACAGAATATCATTACTAAGTCACTCACTTCTAATGAGAGAGCCCATTCATAGTTGCATATTGGACTAACATAGATAAAAGGTTCATTTCTGCTCTCTTGAATAGCAAGCAAAGGTGGTGTGGAATGTATTTTCCCCTACAACCAAGATACATCACTGAGAGTTGTTCAAAATAACTTTTGTGACCTCTGTCCAACCATGTTTTGCTCCTGGGTCTGTCCCATTGCCCTTCCTGTAAAAGCATAGGTCTACTGAATTAAGTAGCACATTCAGGTTCTGGAGACAAAGGAAGGAAAGATGTTGAAACATCATACCACTGATTCAGCTGGATTATTATTAACTAAACCCAACAGGAGTTCTGTCCAGTCATCCTCGGACAGTGATAAAACATAAATTAGCCCTTGTGAAAGACAAAATGCATTACTTTGCATCTTTCTCCCTTCACTGTCTATCTCCCTTCAGTGATGCCAAAATACTTCCCAAAGAAAATCACAAAGCAATGCTGAAAAATGACAGAAATATGTAGTTACATGCAAGGCTTCTACACGGAATCAGGGCATGGGATGAGCAGCAATGCTTTTCTCCAGATAAAGAATGCAAGTAGTACTTCTAAAGCAAATTCTAGACACAGTTGCATATAAATCCTTTTTTCAATGACGATCAAAGCAGGAGCGGAACTCCCACCTCCCGACCCCAGGTCTTAGCTTTTAAGTCCTAAAATACCCTCAGACCTGAAAAAAAAAAGTAATTAGTTTAAAGTTAATGACAATGGAAACATTTGAGAGTTTGGGAGTTTTATTTGCTTCCATGCTTCCAGGTTTCTGATTTCATTTCATGATCATCGGGTGATCTTTGAAAGAAAACTCTCTTTGTCCCCTTTATTTTCTTACTTGTAAAATGTGCCTTTGTGCTCCAAAGGATGAAGTACCTTTATTCAAATGTGAGGAATCACTGAGGGAGATGTTTGGCAACAACTATCAACCTCTTCTAAACTAGTTTCTTCCTTGCAGAAGCTGAGCACCCAACTTGTCTATCCATGATACAGTATTTGACAAATTCAAGGGTTTGCTGTCAGAAGGACAAAAAAAAAAAATCTTCTTTGCACCATCAGTGGAAAATATCAGAGTAACTGCATGGACATTTTGAAATTCAGTACAGTCAGTCTGACAGCTTCTCTCAGTCTGTTGTTTCTGCATAACACTTAACAACTGCAGAACCAGCTCAGAGTGTCACTAGGTTAAACACCAGTCAAGTATACAGTGGTACAGACCTCACAAGAGACACAAAAAGAAAAACATTTCCCTCTCTCTTCATACTCTCTGCCACCACATGGGCCTTTCTCTTATGAGTGGAGACTTTCATAGCTTATGAAGAGTTTTATCCTTGCAAACAGGACACTGCCAGCAGCCAAAAGGAGGCATCCAGATTCATTTATTTCTATCATTTGTCTGCCTTCCACCCATTACCACCACTGGAAATAAATGTAGGAAATTGGACCAGGCCAGCAGCAAAATTAAGACGCTGGCCCTCAGATATGGATATGCAAATGCCAAGCTGGCTGGCTCATTAAGCAAATAGATGCTGGCTGGGGAAAGGGCTCTGAGGAACAGGCAGAATGATTACTACTGCACTCAGAGCAAGCCAGGCAGCCAGAGCTGTCTCGCATTCAGATGGACACCAGCCAACACAAGGAAGTAAGGTTTAACCTGGCAGGTGAAGAGCAGTTTTGCAAACTCCGTTTTTGGTAACTGCTGGTACAGACATGGGACAGAGGCAGCAAAGAAGTGGGATCACAAGTGAGCTGGGCACTTAAAAGGCCCAGATGGAGCATGATCAGGGTGACGGTAGAGGGCAAACAAACCCACAGAGGCACTGTTGGCACCTGATGCATAGTAACTCTCCTCCACACCAAAAAACACCAAAACAAGTCAAGATATGAGAAGATTTGTGCGCTAAGCTTGCAGAAGGAGAGACTGATTTAGAACTGCTTTAGGACTTGAAAAATAGAGGTACAGTGGTTTGAAGTAAAACAAGACCCATAATGAAACATCACACAAACTCAGGCGAAGGCTGTAGACAGATCCTCCAGAGTTTGGCTTTATGTTGTATAAGTTACAACCTCAGGGCCAGAAGCAGACTGAAGATACACCTCAGCCTAGGCATTTTGAGGTTTGTTTTGGTCTCGAGTGTTTCTTACTTCCTTTATCTTTTCCCTTTGTCATACCTCTTCTTCATACCCATGCCTGAAAGTTGTAGCAGAAAGAGACCGACAAATTCAGCTGTGGAATAGTTTCCATATTTGCTTTGTGAAGCGAAATAGAAGCAGAGATGCACAAAAATTTTTTACCTAGCTGTATATTTTGAAAAATAGTTGCTGTTAGTTTGAGTAGCCATCATCTTGTGGTACTATGTACATATTGACATGCAGAGGAGGAAAGCAGATGAGTAATCAACAGCAGTGAGATGCAAAGCCAGAAGGCACACAGTAAGCTGAACTGTATTAAAAAGAATCAGCTTAAAAGGCAGCAGCTAAACAAATGGAACAAGCACACAGTGGGGGGCATGGAAACAGTAGCTTTGCTGCACAGCTTTACAAAGCAGACAGAGTTTGCATGACATGTCAGAGACTGCACAGGCAGCAGCAAGGCTGGGAACTCCCCTATCTGCACCAGTCCCAGCATTCTGACAGCGTATCACCTCACCATTCAGCACTTTTTCTCTTTCCCACAGAAACTGGGTTTCAAACCTGAAATAGCAAAGGCAAGAGAAACCATATTGGGAACCCGTGCTCTCAAGTTCATTCTGTTACACAAGGGCAGTGTTACAACATCTCACCTTCAGTAGGCATGAAAAGAAAAAGAAACCAACCCACCAAACCTATTTTAGCTGAGTTTCAGAGTTGTTAACAATGCATGTCTTTACCTAGTCTTGGCGAGACAAGTAATATTTTCTTACTACAGCAATGCAAACAAGTGAATGCAATCAGCCTTACAACTGGAAGCTGTGGCATAATGTGTTCTGTATAGAGTGGACAGACAGTTCATGAGCTGATGTTTCCCACAGGCTTAAGGCTGTATAGTAAAAAGACTGAGGCTGGACTAACTGACTGGCTTAGGTTTATGGGTGTAAATTGCGCTGAATTAGCAAATCCAAGAGTGGATTCAGTTTCCCTCAATGAACACTTTCCACTTAAAGCCATCATGAATGTGCCTTTAAGTGAGCAATCCCATGGATTCTGCTACACGAGAAAATCACACTGGCTTTAGGCTAGCACAGGGCTTTGATTCACAAACCTTCACTGATCTAGAGATCTCCTGTGGGACAAGGACAGCAGTTCCCGGGTTACTACCATACCCCCTACCCATGATTACCTTTCCCACAGGAGATCCCACGAAATGTGTAGTGTAACCCTTTGTTCTCAATCCTGAGCAAATCAAGGGCAGCCCTATCAAGAAACACTTAGGGATGCTGGTGGATGAGTGGCTGAACAATTTACCTTCCAATGACCTGGCAATTTACACTTGCACCCCAGAAAGCCAGGCATATCCTGGGGTGCATCAAAGGCAGCATGGCCAGCACGGCCAGAGAGGGGATTCTACCTCTCTACTCCTCTCCCATGAGACCCTACCTGCAGTGCTGCATCCAGCTCTGGGGTCCTCAGCACAGGAAGGACATGGACCTGTTGGAGTGAGTCCAAAGGAGAGTCACTAAGGTGTTTGGAGGGATGGAGCACCTCTCCTACAAGAAAAGGCTGAGAGAAATGGGATTGTTCCTCCTGGAGAAGGCTTCAAGCTGTCCATATTGCAGCCTTCCAGTATCTGAAAGAAGTCTACAAGAAAGATGGTGAGAGACTTTATCAAGTGACAGGATGAGGGGGAATGGCTTTAAACTGAAGGATATGTTTAGATTAGATATTAGAATGGAATTTTTTACTGTGAGGGTGGTGAGGCACTGGAACAGGTTGCCCAGAGAAGTTGTGGATGCTCCAGTACTGGAGGTGTTCAAGGCCAAGCTGGATGGGGCTCTGAGCAATCTGGTCTAATGAAAGGTGTCCCTGCCCAGGATAGAGGGGTTCAAACTAGATGATCTGTATAAGGTCCCGTTCCACCCAGGCCATTCTACGTTTCGATGATTCTAATCACTGCAGTTCACAGGTCAGCCATTGAAATCACCAGCTTCTCAGAGGCAAGCAGTAGCAATGGTAACTAGGACACAGAGACGTGACAAACTTATGAGCAGGCAGTAGACTGCAGCATGGGTGGGGCAGACTGTGAAGGCAATGTCCTTCCCATAACTTTGATCCTTTAAGCTGGGGCAAATCCCTCACTGATCTATTCTTGTCTTTATGTTGGATACTGTACATAGTATTTGTGAAATCAATAAAGAGATGCTTGTCGCTGCCCACAAAAACAATACGAAGAGGCCGTCTGTAATTTCAAAAAGTCAGTCTGGATTGATTAGCACTGCTAATGCTCGTGTGAGATGCATGAGTGTGTCAGGATGAAGGAAGCTTTGCAAGTTTTTGAAAGTGGACCAGCAGACTAAATAAATACACAGTTCTCTCACCTCTTTAATAAATGTTTAACTTCAGTGTACATTGTACATGCCTCTTCCACAGTCCACATTTAACAGACATTTAGAGCAGCACAGCTAAAGGACAGTGAAGATTGTCTTACAGGCCAGCCATTTGTTCAAGAAAATAAAGGACCCATGCCATGCACTGTCACACTTGCTACAGCTCAGTTAAAGCTCACATAGAGAACTGGAGCAGGAAATATCACACAGAGGCAGACAAACCTGCAGCCAGCCAGAGAAAAGTATTGCTTGAACAAAAGTCATGTAGGGAGGTTACCATCAGTTTCCCTTCTCACAATGCACAATAAAGAAAAGATTTGAAATTCAGTCATATCCTGCTTCAAAAGGTCTTCAAGGATCTGTAATTTGCCTTGAAGGAAACAAGATGGGGTGGAGAGAGGAAACTAGTGTGTGGTTGCATATGATAAGGCAAACATAGCTTTCCAGTGTTCCTGTAGGCCACGTTCTCTCTACCTCACAGTCTGCCTTGCATTCCCAACTACATTCTTCTTTCAGGCTGTGCTGTCTACCAGTGTGCAAATGCTGTGACTCCTTTGCTGGGAGACAACAGAATTCATAAAGTGCCTCCTTTTCCCAGGCTGTGCACCTCAGTGTGTAGTCCACTGATGTGTTCGTTCTGGTCTTCATGAGGATCATATTGTTACCCAATATCTGAACTTCCTCAGGAAACTAAAGTGGAGCTTCCCCAATGGACGCTGCAATGGTAGGCATGAGAAGTCAGCCATTCTGTACTGCAAGACAATCACTCAATTGGTCATTGTTCAGAACTTTAAAATCTCAAGCAGCTGGATCAACATGCTAGCAAACTTTCAGTGGTTGTACATTGGTAAGAAGGAACCAGAGCATCACAGAAGTCGTGGGGCTGTCCAGGAAATCAGCCAGTTGCCACCCAGAGACAGGCCAGGAGACCAGAGTGAGAATGCATGACACACAGGTCACCAGGCAACTCGATTCTCTTTTTGAAGCAACAAGCAAAGGTAAGGTACTACTGTTTCCACCAGCTCCATGAAACGGCTTTTTAGAAACAAAAGCCATTTTCACAAATGTTTCAAGCTTCTCTATCTATAAGCTAAACACGAAGATGAGCCCATCACACATTTTGTCTCTTGACCTTGAAGCTATTCATACATTGTCTCACTCTGACTCATGACACAGTCTACTGTGCTATATCCTGCTATAAATTTAATCTCCGTGTTTACATTTGACTGGGAGACACTTAGCTGTCCACCAACACAGCAATGTACATCTTCTTGTTCTGGGATCAGCTTCAAGTAATTAAACGGAAAAAGTTGCTGCAAAGTACAATGATTATCACAGTCTTCATAGTTGCCTGACCTGCTGTAGATACGAGCAAGTGAACACCATCACATTTCTTATACCTGCAAGTAGACATGCTTTCTTCATAGTTTCCGCTGCCATGCTCTCTCCATGCTGGCAAAGTTACCAAATCTTTTAAACAACTTTGAATTAATTTGAGCCTACCCATTTTTATGCAAATATTGTATACAGCTTCTGGCTCACGATATTTAGAGAATGCTTGTTAGAATTTCCTAATGGAGTTAGTTACACATTTTAAAATTTATCAGTTTAGCATACAATACAAAGGAGATAAACACAGCATCTATTTATCTGTCTTTTGTTATTCTATCAACTCCAAGCAAGATCAACATTTTCAGAAGTTCCTATCTATTTGGCAGCAGAAACTGTCAAAACTTTTTCCTTAAAATTTTTTGCAGCAAGAGCTTTGATAGATCTTAAGCCATACAAAACAGATTCACAGATTAACTGAGGCTGAAAGACAACGCTGGGGTCAACTCCTCCAGTCTTCTCAAAGCAGAAATAACTCTGAAGCTAAATAAGATTGCACAGGGCCTTGTCCATGTTATCTGAAGACAACAGACACAAGACAGCTTGCTCCCATGAGGAGAAGCAAGAATGCAAAGGTGAAGTTATACTACGGAACAAAAAGACAGATACTTCAATTTTTCACACATTCATTCCTCCACACTATCCCCCTTTACATCCCTGTCTAGCAGAGATTCATTGGAGAGCTACCACCTAATACATCCCCTCACATGAGGTAGGATTGGTATGCAAAAATCACCATAAAGAGATATTCATGCTGCTGATACTTAAAAACTTCAGACATCATAACCTCTCAAGGTAGCTCTTCTTATAGGGCTATCTTCCTAAAAGTACAAACAGTTTTCCCTTAAAATCTAATCCTAAACTCTCCTTGCAAATAAAACTCATCATATTCTTACCTTGTTAGATACTGAGAATATCTAATCTTCACTGTAGCGACCTGGCATATATTAACAACTGTATTCATATCTATTCATTAATTATAATTATTACTGTATTATTTTATATTTTATACTATATTATGATGTATTGTTCATTATATTAAATATATTTATATATTAAATATATTTTTATATTTATCGTATTTTATTTTCACACAGTTCCTTTCATCTTTCTACACAGGCTATGTTTTCTAGAACTCTGATCTCTCTCACATTTGTCTATCACTCTTGAAGCATGGTGCCAAAACCGGATACTTCTGTACTTGTATATTTGATTTTTCCTTTTTCTAACCACTTGTCTTTACTGAATTTTATGTCATTGGATTTTACATAATTTCTTCAGTCTACAAAGATCATTATGAATTTTAATTCTGTCCTCCAAAAGGCTGACAATCCTTTTTGGCTCGGTATTACCTGCAAATCCCATAAGCACGCTTTTCCTCCCATTGTCAAAATAATAAATTGAAATATTGAATAGTTCTGGACCCAGGACAGGCTTCTGATGACCACACTTGAATGTTCTCTCAGCTTGACAAGGAACTATTGATAGATTATTCAGTCTAGTTTTTCCCCTGATCGTGCCAATCTTGTGTGGGTTTTGCTTCCCGAGTTTGTGTACAAGAGTGCCACGCAGCACTGTGCCAAGCCTTGCTTAAAATCAAGACACATCACAGCTGCCACGTCTACTTGTCCTTTAGGCTGACAGCATGAACACTGCTGCTTCAAGCTTTGGTACTAATTAAGTCATAACAGAAATCAATTTGAATATCAAATTGATCAGAAATGGTCAATCACACAGGTACACATGGGTTCAGCTGCTCAGCATAATGCACTGCAACACTTCTGCCAGAATTTCAGCCTGTGCCCTGCAGGGAGGAATCCTGCCTCGGGCATGTTTGCCTCCTCCCTATGCTGGACACTCACTAGTTGTTGGGGAAACCTCTGCGTTGCATTCCACATACTTCAATTTGATAGCAATGGGCAAAATCTAGACTTTGAAACATGGGAATTTGGAGTTAGGTGCCCATGAAGCTTGATTAGCTCTCAGAATTATGAAGGAATTTCGTTATTTGTGTGGATTTCTTTTTCTCAAAGGAATTCTATTGTGTTTCTTGCGTCTTCTGACTTACCTCCACCAACCTGTTGTGCAAGTCTGTTGCTATTCCTACACCTCTGAAGATGTGGTTTAGTTCCTTACTGCTATGACTATTCTTTTTCCCTGGCTTCTCCCTCTTGTTGCGCTTCCAACAATAAGCTTATCCCTCAAGCTCATGGCCAAGTATCTCTTTCCTGTTCTGGCTCTGTTCCTTGTGCCGTCCTGCACAGCACATTCCTACTCCAAACCCTGCAAAAACTCATGTCCCCGGCACACCAGCTCACTCTTTTCCCAGTGATCCACAGTAACGCATCACAACCAGGCCCTGTCTGTAGCTTTAGGACTTTGAGGATAACCTTCAGCATGGAATATCTGTTGCACCTTAACATAGGGACTGAAAGATGCTGTGACGCAAACTCTTAAGTTTCATCTCTCTTTAAGGTTGCCACAGTGACTCCTACATTAACAGAAAGTGTAAACTCTCCCGTCTTTTAATTCTTTAGAGATATAGAACAGCAAAAGCAAAAAGATTAGTTAAAATGGAAGTTTTCTAACTCAGTTTCCCACTTGCTTAAGTGACCAAGGAAAGATAATGGAGTGAGTGAATATTAGTAATTACACAGCAGTTCACCTTGCTGGAAAGTTTCTGCATCCAGAGAAGCAGAAGAGCCTTTGCTTATCAGGCTTCTGCGAAGGAGCCCTCAGCCACTTTCACAGCGAAAGCTAAGGGAAAAGCAGAACAGCTCCCAACCGAGGCAACCACAGATCCTGCCAGGCAACCTTGTGGCCCTTCCTCTGATACAGTAATTTGCCGTAGGTGGAGCCAGCCTAGGCTCTATTGGGTGGCCCAGTTTCTGTGGGAGAGTGCCGAAATTCACAACTTCTGTTGTACGTTGCCACTACCGTCTTGGATGTATAGTCCAACACAGAAAGAAGAAAGAAAGAGAAGGCAAAGAAACACAATATTCAAATTGAGTCAGGTAGTTAACACGCACACAACAAAAAGAATCCAACAAAAAGCGGAATTAAACAGACACAGGTGGATTCCCAGGCTGGTACAGATGCTGTAGTGTCACTGAATATCATCTACCTTGCTGGTGTAATTTCAACAAATACTCATGGCACTTCACAAAGAGGAGCAGCTGAAACCAAAGATGTTTAAGGGGCTAACAAGCAAGAGTCTCCACAAATATATATTCCCACTTGAAAGAAAAAAAAAAAAAAGAAAATCCTTTCATTGTACACGTTGTACTTCACTGTGGAATAACCTTAAAATCATAACCTTAGGTATCATTTTTACATATACATTTGTATTTACACACTCCACAGTCATAGGAGGCACCAAGTACAGCTAAATGAAACTTCAGTGATTTCTAAATACAAGCCATATGCTCAACCTTTCTGACCTCTACCAGATTCTCTCTGGGTTTTGCTTCAAAATAGTATGCGGATACTATTTGCATGTAAATTATGGTACAACACCCTAAAATAGGACAGCATTGAAAACTGGGTCTAGGACTCTCCAGAGATAGATGAAATTTAAGTGAACATTCAGATGCACTTTACAGATGGCTTAAAAAAATGTCAAGTGTCTTAAACATACCAAGTAATATTTGCAGTTACACACCCTCAGTATCTGCTCTATTCGTGCTATTTCCTATCGCAATTCTGCAAACATGGCTGTAACCTGACATTTTTGTACTGGCAAGTTTAAACTGGTAATTTGAATTGTGACAGAATACAAAGCCAGCTGAACTGGTTCTGGGTTCAAATTTCTCTGCAAATATTGCATGTGACCAGTTACAGCTTTAGTCATGATGCAAGGACAGTCACATGGCATCACCTGTTCACTGTCACCTGCTCAGGTTCCCTGGGCAGAGCTGGTGGGTGAGCCACATGCCTGGCCTTTGTCTCTCATACTTGGTTCCCATGGAAACTGCTATAAAGACACAAATTTTGCATTGAAAATTTTTTTTTTTGTCTAAAATTAATGGTGTGGTGCATCTCAAAACAGGAGAAAAATACATAGGAGAGATTTCATTCAGGCCATTATGTATTTGAATATTTTTTTTAACCTTAAGTGTGGAAAACAGTAGTGATGGCATAGTTTTAAAAGAAATCAAAAATGTAAAAAAATAAATGGTTTAACTCAGCTAGATCTTAACTGACTATTGTTGCCTCAGGATATACTTCAGAAAAGTTATTTGCCAGCACTGTAAAGTGACTAATTCTTGAAAGAGCAAGTTATGAAGATCTTGTATTTACACCCTTGTCTAAATGTTTAGGTACTAGAGGACAGATAGAAACCAATTAAGACTGCAACTGGTGTTGATGCACTAATTAACATTAAACTTGAAAATCACATTTGTGACCAAATCTGAGTGTACTAAAATTAAGCTTTTTATATACAGGTATTAATCAGGGGTGAGAAAGCCTTTCAAAAGAAAATTATTAGTACATTAAAAGGCCTAGCAAAAGCATCCAAGACTGAAATAAAGAAGCACATTGATTGCAGTGAATAGAACTACCCTATTTCTCAAAAAAAAAAAAGTGTTCAGACTCCTACCCTGATCCATCCAAACCTGTTCAGGAACCATCTTGCTCTCCAAGCACTAGACTGCCCCATACAAGAGCCTTCCCTGTCCTGACTCTTCCCGAACTTCTTTCCTTAAACACCTTTTCACTCATCTCTCTCTCTCGCTCTTGTGCTTTCCAAGCCACCCTCCTAGAAAGCCTCCACATCTTGAGCTGTCTTATCCAGAGATTCCTCCTTCTTTTCACCTTTTTGAACTTTCCAATCCATTCAAGTAGAAAATTCTCAAAACTGGCTCATATCTGAGTGTTTCTCTACCTCATCTCTCACTAGCCTCTTGATTATTTTCCAGCCTCCATAGACAAGACCTTCCCTTTGCACCCAAACTCTTCCTTCGGCCAAGCTCCTGTGTGCCACTGGCAGTCAGCATTGTTGTCAACAGCTGGCTGTTGCAGCAGCCAGTCAAGCTCTCCTCATCCCTGTCTCTCCTGCAGGCTCCTAACTGGAAAATGTTTCACTTTCCCATATGGGTTACACTTCTTGAAAAAAAATCGCATACACACACACACACACCTGACCACCTCAAAAGCGCCAGGAAAACCAAAATTAATGGACAGATACAGGAAATACTAAAAAGAAGCCTTAAAAAGCATTGCTGTATATGTAAGTAACAAAGCATTTATTAACTAAGTGGAAGGAGCGAAAAGAAAGGATCCTCCAGCCCAGCTTGAGATGGAATGAGGACAGACATTCGCAGCTTTTAAACTTTCTGCTGATTACAAACCCAGTGTGACATTCTCACTCTCCATAAACCCCTATGAAAATGTTTCTACTCAGCCTAATGAAGCTTGCCATACTTCCTCTTCGCCCTTGGTCTTCAGCTGCTGCCTGATATGGGAGCTAATGAGACAACCGGCCACGTTTCCTGTGCACGTTACGTAGGAAAGCTTAAGCACCTAAAGCCATTGCACACAGATGCTCTGCTGGAGCCGCTTCCATATGCCTTCCCAAACCCTCCTCTCTAAACTTCCACAGAACAGAGTATAATAAAGGGTGCTTTACTCCAAAGCACACACCTAAAACACAGCCCACTTAAGGGATTGTGGCAAGTCAGCTACACATCTTATGAAATAAAGAGTCTTCAATTCTACGAGCCTTAGCGCTTCCTGGTAGGCACGGATCAGGCAGGAAGGCAAGGGAAGCTTTGTAAAATAGCTGGGAAGGACCCAGGGAAGAGCAGTAGAATTTTTGCTTGTTAATGCTCCAAGTCTCCTTTTGCAGCTCCAGAGAGGCTCCTTGGGAAATTACTTCATGGACATGACTGTGTTTGTTTGAAAACTCTCCCAGTGAGACATAATTATTTCCGCAGCCTGATAAAGACAATGTAAATTAATCAGATATATAACTACTTAATCCTTAATAGATGCTAGTGCAGGGGAAAGAGAAAAAAAACCACAAACTAAACAAAACCTCTTAACTCGCTTTACTTATGATACAAGATTACAGAAGTGCCCCATATTGCAGCTAATTAAATATGACACTGGATCAGTGCTAATGAATTCAATTTCTTCCTTCTTCCAAATGAAAATATGAAGTAAAAACAAGAAGCCAGGGGAGGGGGAAGAAGAGAGGGCTGGCAGGGAAGAAGAAGTATTTACAGCTACTATTTACTCCTGTGGTGTATTCCTCTGAGACCCGGATAAAATTATTTATTATTCTTACTTACAATACTTTTCAGCAATGTCTTTAAATGCTTCTAAAATGTTAAGGAAATGGGCATGCTGCAAGTTCAACTTGAGGACATTGCAATTGAGCCAACAACTATTTCAAGCCCCAAATCTCATCTGTCCACACTGAAGAGTAGGACCTACATGGATCTGAAGTGACAGACACATGGTCCTACGTGACACTCCACTACAAAGTACTAACACAACTTGCATTCATTACACTGGCAATTCTAGCTGGAATTCTGATAGGAAACCTTTTAAACATGACCAGGATAACGGTAAGATTTTTGATCAGGCCCCTCCTGTGCTGTGCAGATATCCTTGAACGATCCATATAAATCGGGTGGAATCAATAACAGAAGACAGAAGTGAACACCAAGAACACACTTCATATTATCTCTACACTGTTCATTCAGATGGAGAATACCATGCCAAAAGTAGATAGATAATCCTGAATCATAGGCAGACTAAAAGCTTCCTTCACAATTAAAAGAGAAAAGGAGATTCTTTTCATTAAGCCAGACCTTGCACTGATCAACATGATCTTATAATTTACACATCCCCTTTTGCTCAATAATTATTGAGTAAATTAGGAGACAAGAAAAGCTGCTACCAGGATAGACAACTACATCCTAGCAAACAATCTATGCTTGGGATTCATTTCTTCCAATTTTTCTCCACCAAGATGCCGTGTTTACTGCTGACTGTCTCAATTCCTAATGAGGAACAGCAGCATTCCGTCTTCTGGAATAAGAATTTGGAGCTATAGCCCTGAAGAGAAGTGTCATTCACAGCCATGTGTGAGTGGAGCCTGGAGAAAAAGTGAAAGAGAATAAGAGGGTAAAGTTAAAATTCTTTCGGTTTCTTCACTTGAGTTACTTGGACACTGATGAGAATCATTCAAACTTTATGTTTCCTTTCTGCCTTTCCTTTATTCCGTGGTACTGATGTATCCTTGTGACCCTTTCCAAGGCCTGGGTATATCATTTTAATCCCTTCCTTCCTCCATGTTTTTTATGGGGAAGTCTCAGTTCAAACACAACAAAGATAACTGATGTGTCAGAGCCTCAAGGAGATAAGGGCCAGGAAATCCTGTTTTCCCCAGAGAAAGCAGGGCTTTGGTCAGCATCTGCATATGCCTTCAGATCATGCTGTATAGGAAAACATTAGGTTTATGTTTCGTATGTTTATGACCTTCATTTTCACCATCTTCATTTTCACTCTCCTCTACCACCATCAATTTGGAAACAGGGGTGGTTTTTTTTGTTTTCTTTCCCCTCCTTTTAGTACAAATGGGTCAGTGAACTTCACAGCTTGAAACCTTGACAGAACCATCTGTTCTTCATTAAAAGCCATTAATGACAATGATAATGGGGCTAATTAGGCTGCATGCAAACATACACACGCTTCAAGGGCTCCAGGGCTACAAGCAATCAAAGATCCAAATTGAACCAGCTGCTGAACACTATTGATGAGCACTAGGAACCCTCACCCCATCTTGTCCCAAAGTACAGCAACAAGCAGTCAGCATTCCACTGGACACGTGGAGCAGGTTATTCTGATACACACACGGCTCAGGGTCTTTTGCCTTTGTTCCCATTGTCCTTCCACCATTTCCTCCTCACTGTGTGTTAAGAATGATTGGGAAACACCACCACAGCCGGGGAGCACATGTTCTCCACCACTATCTGCCAATTTTTAGTTCTCTGGTGGCTAGAGATGAGTGTGCCTGCAGGGCTTGAAGAAGCGCATCATTGTGTTACACCTGCACACCACTCCCAACAAATCCACTGACTTGCTACTTCCTCCAAACCTGACTTCTGGAAGTCAGTTTGTTATTCCCTGCCTCGGTTTCTTAGTCTCTCAAAGAAGAGACAGAACCACTGCACAGGCACCTGTCACACCTGCATCAGAAAGGTTAGAGCTATGAAATCCTTGATGTGAACAGCATCTAGAACTTGGAACTATACTAATAAGAGTCTCCTTTTAATGTAACAGCTTGATCACAATAACCGAATGATCCTCAAAAAACCTGATCCATAGAAACACCATTCATTGCAGCAAGGCCTGCTGGGTCAAGTGGCATTCTTGCATGTGGAAAACTGAAAATGTAGGAAAGCAGTGGCCAGGACTTGTTAACTCCAGTGAATCTTTAGCATGGACAGGGACTTCTCGGGAAAAAAATGAAGATTCTGAGAACATATCTGATAATGTCCCAGCTATGAAGACAAGAACCACCTAGTCCCCTGTTTTAAAATATTAGAAGGGTTCTCTGACTTCTTGTATTACCATATTTATCTTACAATCTGGGGATTAACATCTCACCTCTTTCTGACAGAGACCATTTCTTCAGCTTTTACTGCTTAGTCTGTAGTTTCACAGCCTTGCAACAGAAAGTCTTAAATAGACTAATCCATTCCTACCACTCTTGCATGATCATAACATCATATCAGCCAGGCTCACAAACCCCTCTTTTTAATTTCAGAGAATTCATTATTAGATAAGAAGTTTCTTATTATTACAGTATCTGATAAGCAATGCTAGAAAGCTGTAAAACACTACCGAGCCAGTTTGCAGAAATATCTAGTAATGGGATGTCTCTTCTGTAATAACAGGCTGGTGCACAAAACCCACCAACTGTGGAAAACCTGCATTAGTACAGCTATAAAAAAAAAAGTAGCTATGCAATTTCGAAGGCAGTACAAAGCTACATTATTGCTGCTTCATGGAAAGTAAAGTTTTGTTTTGTTTTTATATTAGACTTTTTTTTTAAATACAAAATGCATCATAAACCGCCTGAAAACTCAGCATGCACTGACTAGTGGTCTTAGAGGACAACACCGCATGAACTTTTCTCACAGCTGAGTACAACATATGTTTGCTAGAATCATTCGAAGTTAAATGTGAAGGTGAAACAAAACTGATAACTCAGTTTGAAAATCTTCATGTTCTGACCTCCGGGCAACACAAAATAGAATTTTTCTTTTTTAAACCAATTCTTTTAGAAAGCAGGAGCCAGACAGTGTCACTTTATCTATGTTTTAACAGCCTGGGTTTCCCAGAATGTATCAGTGTCATTTATTCCAGTGATAATTTTGTATGCCCTGTGCTTCTTTGAAAGATACATCCATAAGCCTCCTGAATCTGTTTTCACCATACGCCATTGCCCCTGCTCCCTCTCAGCCCTGCCCCAGCCCACAGCAATATTTCTTTATAGCTGGACGTTAATAAAAAGGTGTCCCTCCCTAGATGCAACTCATTACCCAAGCAGGTTGAAGGAGGTTATCAGGAATTAGGTATTACTGCACAGTGACCTGTGAAGGTGATTACTCCAAGAAGAGCAATCATGAGCAGCGGGTGCACGAGGAGCCAAGTCACTATGAAGCCTATACCAGCTTTTGTATACTTTTGTTCCTCAATTTCCTTTCTTTCCCAGAGGGTGGGGATAAAGTTACCCACTGGCTTTTGAGGGATGTCTCCCAGCACACAGCAGCAGGGTACAAAAGGGCTAATTCCCCACAGGCAGCAAAAGGCAAGGTGCATGGCCAGAAAGGCTGACAGCACTTGCTGACAACATCAAAGATACAGGAGCAGTAGGGAACACCTGTGTGCCAGGTGAGAGGGGCTAAGCAAAGAGAGCTCTGGGACCAGACCACAAACCACCGTGATACCTTGTGGTGAAAGGAACTAACCTCAGTTCTGTCGCTGTGGGTCTGAGGTCCCAGCTGTGAAAGGGCTGAGCTGGCTTAGGAAGAGGTTGATGGGTTGGTATGTCAAAGGATGGTGATTCTGGGCCTGGGGGGCTGTCATAGGACAGGCTACACACAGATCGTAGTGATGAGCCTTTCTTCTGGGTCCTAAGCTCTGGTATTGAGAGCACAAATGAGAAGAGCTGGGGAACAGAACTTACTGCTGTCATAGGACAACTGAGCTATCAGACAGGGGAGTGCTGAGGAACAAGCTCTCAGTCTCATCACTGTAACTTATTTGTAAATTTAGGGCTTTCAAACAACAAATCTAGTCAAAACACATCAGAAAATTCAAACTGACTGATGAAGATACTACGAAAATTGCCCTTTTTTTTCAATTGACCCATTATTCGCAAAAGGATTCCAAACAGTTGAACTCAGGGTTTGGTTTCTCCGATTCCTTTTCTTTTTTGTTTGCCTAAACCACAAAAACTTCAGAACAAAAGTTTTCTTTTCCCAGCCTTCTCTGTAGTACTACATGCGTTCAACACACTTAATCTGGAGAACTCCTGATTCTGACAAAAGTCCCCAGCCACCTCTCTAATCAAAGTATCTTTATCAAGAAGCAGAAATTAAACAGAAACAAAATCATACCCGTAAGTCTTGCAGAGGTTTGAACACACTGAAAGTACAGACCGGAAGGATCAGGAAGTGTTAAAATTCCTGTGGCAGAACAGACTCAGCGATAGCCTCCTACAATTTGTGTGTAAATTTAATATTTAACAGGAAAAATATGGATAGGAATCACTGCATAAGCATAGGATTCCTTGCGAATGTGTAGGAAAGGGACTACCCTGCAAGACTGGTCAGGGTTGCCATAAGCTCAGGTGGCATTTGGAAACAGCTTACCCAGGGGATGCCTCCACTGAGTACAGCTGTCAGATGTTGAGCTCATTTTCACCTGTACTCTGAGACATTCCAACATTCTCGTGACTACATTAGCATAACACTGATCTTGAATTAATTACCATAATTCTGGCTTTTAATTCAGGTTTTGGTTGGCAATACAGGAAACCTGAATTTCGCTTTCCTCATAGCAGGTTAGCAGTGGCACAACAGCATAATGCAAAATACTGAAGTGGTGTGGTATCACTCTGCTGGTTTACATTTTATAGTGCTGAGACCCAGCAGGGTAAGAGACATAAACCACTCGACGAGGAACCACAGATTCAGGCTCAGAGCTGGCTAAGAGAGACATAATTCATCCAGCTTAGAGCACAGATAGTGTGTACTCATTTTAGTCTGAACACTGTACAGATATTCCCCAAAGCAGCAAAATGCCTATCCTGCTTGCATTGGAAAACTTTCCTCCTCCTGGAGGGATGGTGTAACCGTCTACACAGAGTCTAATGAAACTAAGAAGGGAAGGCTCCTGGCAGGAGGAAGGATTCCAAAGTCTAATCTGCTGTAATGGATTAATGCTGTCCTGAAAAAACTTGCTGGGCTGAGCTTTCAAACCCTTTCCCCTCAAATATCTAGGGCAGTGTTGAAAAATGCATGTGCCACCATCACTGAGAAATGGACAACTTCTTTCCATTCCTCTTCCATTTGCTGGGTAAACAGGCCAACCGCAAAGTCAGCAGCCACGGCAATTTCTGAATCAATATTTATCAAGCCCTTCTCCAACTGCTATTTCATGCCTCATTGGTCAGAGAGCATCCTCTCCAAGTGAGCCAGAAAATCCTGACCTTGCAAATGACAGAGGAGCTGCTTGTGGATTACAAAGTAGAGCAGCTCTTCTAGCTAAAAAAAAAGAACACTTCACGTGAGCATCCTCTTGGCATTACACACTCTTCTTCTGCCCTTTTCCTTTCCCCCATCCCTTCCTTCAGCAGCAGCCCTTGAAGCTGAAGGTTCATTTAAGAGCCCTAAACAAACAGCTTGTTCATTAGCAAAAATCAAGCTACATGTAAATGACATTAAAAGCCACAGATACCCTCAAGGGATTCTGGTTTGGATTGGGTTTTTTTGTCTCTACTTTTAATGACATAAAAGATGGATTTCTTCTTGCCCCTCCCCTAGGCATAGTGAGTTTACAATTATTCCATCAAACAAAAGCAACTGCACCAATTAGGTGGAACAGACTGACAGAAAAGTGTTTGGGGCACAAGGATACAATCCCTCCATCCTAGCACTCCACAAAGGAAGCTACAGAGAACAAAGAAATCTGGGAGAGGCCAACTGCTGTAAGATCACCTCTGGAAAAACAGATGGCCAAAAGATCTACCAAAAGCTCAGGGACATTTGAAAGGAAAGAAAGCATTGCCCTTTCTAGTTAGAGAAAATAACTTGTTAAGAAAACAAATATGTCCATGATCCTTTGAAGAGATGAAGTGGTGTTACTTACCAGCACAGCCTCTGAAGTGTATGGACTGTCTCCAGGAACCACTCAGGCAAATCAGCATGGACTGTGCACTTCAGTCCAGAGAGGATTTGCAGTGCCACACAGTCTGGTACCACAACATGTCCCTTTGCTGCAGCTTGACATGCCTGAGGTTTTCTGGGAAAATACACTTGTACCTGAACACCCCATCAAAATATACACTGAAGGGGAGGTATTGTTCCAGCCAGAAAAGAATGAAAACAAACAAAATTCAAGTGTGAATGAGAAAGATCCAAGAGGAGTCACTGATCTTTAAAGTTTTTTATTCTCAAGCAGAAGCAAAGAATGCCTCCAAGTGCATTCCACACAAGGAAATTGCATCTTCAAGTTTACTCCTAGTCTCAAGCTAATCAGAGAATTTCTAGAACTTTGACTACTGAAGCGTAAGCTGCCTTAGGCCTTCTCTGTACAAATCCTTTATTCAAAACAAAACAACAAACAATAGGGATGGTTTCTGTGCACGTTTTCCTCCCATTAATCCCCACTATTCTTCTGGGAACACTTCTTCCTAGACAGTTTCTGTCTTTACTATTTCTCCTTTTCTTTTGGTTACAAGCTATTACAAAACTGCTCTTTTTATTTTATTATCATTATTTGTGTATGGTCTAACAATGACCTACTTTGTTCTTTTCAGTGTTCCCAAATTGATCCTCACACTTCTTCAGTATCTCTGACTCTTTTCCGAACTCTGCCCAAAAGACCACATCACCGCATTTGAAATATTGCGCTGGACTCTGTATTTGAAACTCTCTCTACTCATTCAGAGAGCAGTTTTTTCACAGGAGTTTTGTCATGGAATGTCACTTGGATGACGGCTCCAAATTTAATAAAATAACACATCTTATTGGCACCTCAGTCCATGGGAAGAGGCCACTGTGCACACCCAAGCCCAGCGACTTCAACTGGCACTTTGTAAGGAGGTCAAGCTGGCCACTCAATCTGTTTTTGTACAGGTTTATTTTTTAGTTAAGCCATGTTTCACATGATCTCTCCTGTTTGAATCCTGTTGTATTGACTTCTGGCCAGATTTCAACATTTTCATTGCCTTTGTATTTATGTGATATTCAACACCACTTTCCACATTAGCAGCATCAGCCAACTAATGGGCTATTTGTCGTTTCCCCAGCCATTAGTCAAGGCCTTGCACACAACGAGCCCTTCAGCAATACTCGTGCCCGCCCAGGACACTGCTGCTCAGCCTCATTGCTGCCATTTACCATTTCCCTACACATACATCCCTGACTTGGCAATTTCAGGCTCCCATGCCTTTTCTTGTTCTATGCAGAAGAGCAGGATGCTCCATGGCCAGTCTGGACTCACAGAGCCCCTGCCAGCAGAGATGTGGAACTGGCCAGCTGGCTCCAACCAGACTGAGCAGACACGGCAGAAATAGCAGAGCTGTTCTCTCAGCAGAGATACAAATAGATGGCCACTTCTATTCACTCGCCAGTTCCCATGGAACACACAGGCACTCCACACATTTGCTTTCTGTTCTGTTACATGGTTTCAGATTGACTGGATTGCAGGGTTCCCCAGAGCTCCTTCCTGAAGGAACAAGTCTATCAGCATACTCGAGTTGGAATGCACTTGTGTGCACTCGCAGCAACAGTGACTTGGGATTCAGTCATGGTGGCAGATGTACCTCATCAGGATCCTAAAGGCCAAGCAAGAGCAGTTCCTGCAGTCAAGCTCCATGAAAGGCCAGGGACTTAAGTTTGAAAATACGTTGAATAGAAAATATATTTGAAAAACTAAATTTTTGTTGAGGTGAGTATCAAAAGAGTTTTTTTGGGTATCTCAGCCTAAGAGTCACCAGAAAGTCCAAAAGCTGTGAAGTCTGAACTTCCACAAAAGCAATGCTGGGGCACTTGGTTAAGGGGAGGAAAAGAGAGAAAGACTTGCACGACTTGCACAGGGATTACTAACCCTCTGTCAATTGCTTCAGTGAGAACTTAGGCAGCCACCCTAGCAGTTTGTGCTGTATTTTCTCATCTGTCAAACAGGTAAAAGAAGCAAACCGTTTCAAACAGGCATCAAGTTACTCAGTGTTTATGGACTGCCATGAGATATATTGGGCACAGGGGGAAACAAAAACTTCAGGAGGGTAGGCAAGTCAATGAACAAATTTTGAGGCATCAACTTTAAAGGTGTTCCTCAGGGTTCAATACCAGGACCACTTCTGTTCAATATATTTATCAAGAATGTGGATGAAGGAGTTGAAGGCACCATTAACAAGTTTGCTGATGGTACCAAACTGGGAGGTGCTGCTGACTCCTGAAGCTCAAGAGGCCTTGCAGGGAAACATATATAGATACCCTGCTGTATTCAGCACTGGTACAGCCTCACCTTGAATCTTGTGCACAGTTCTGGGCTTCATCATTTAAGAAGGAGGTGAAGGTCCTTAAATGTGTCCAGGGCAGGGCAACAAAGTTAGTGAAGGGGCTGGAATGCCCTGAGGAGCAGCTGAGGACTTTGGGCTTATCTAGTTTGGAGAAGAAGAGGTTGAAGGGTGACTGCATTGCTCTATACAGCTTCCTGAGGAAGGGACACAGAGAGAGAGGTGCTGAGCTCTTCTCCCTCTGATGCAGAGACAGGGACATGTGGGAAAGGCTCAAAGCTGCACCAAAGAAGGTCTAGACTGGACATTAGAAAACACTGATTTACCAAGAGAGTTTGGTCAAACCCTGGAACAGCTTCCTAGAGAGGTGTTCAACGCCTCAAGCCTTACAGTGTTTAAAAGGCCTTTGGACAATGCCCTTAATAACCTGCTTTATTTTGGTCATCCCTGAACTGGCCAGGAAGTTGGATTACTCTGGTCTGTTCTAAACAGCAGAATGCACAGGTCACAAAAGCCTGAAGCAAGCCTTTCAAGTTTGCTGTGCCATCTTGGCTCTGAGACAAGAAGTTTCCTCTAGGCAAGTAGGCCTGGCTGACATAATTTCCCCAGATGATTCAGAAACTGACTAATGTACAATACCATGAGTTATATTTTCATTTTGTGTACTTGGCTTCCTTCTCCACCCACTTCTTCAGAAAGGACTGATTTGCTGCTACATTTCACTACAAACTCATGCATCTCTTTTCACTGCTGGCGCCAACCAAGTCCCTCAAACAAGGCTTGCATTTGACCTTCAGAATCCATGAGTCAAACAGTATGGTGTAACCAACTCACGGTCTGTCATTCATGGGCACATCTGTAATGAGGTTACCAGACTGCCAGCCAGCTGTATAACTGCAGCATCCTAAATAGCTTCCAAATCAAATCAAG
This sequence comes from Rhagologus leucostigma, assembly GCA_013397725.1. NCBI lineage: Eukaryota > Metazoa > Chordata > Aves > Passeriformes > Rhagologus > Rhagologus leucostigma. Next base: position 571,278 of record VZTD01005548.1, on the reverse strand, counting down.
AGTAGCAATATATTGGTGACTTGAGAGAGAAAAGCCTTTTGTTTCTGAACAAATTTATTTCTCTTCAAAATTAAGACCTTCTGATTTCAATTTCACCTCCTCTGCTGCTGCTAAAATGAAGCTGCTAAAAGCACAGATGACACAGAGCAATGTCCTTCTTGGGCTAAGCAAAACTTCCTAAGAAATAGATGGAAAGACTTGGCACAGCTCATTCGTTGGGCACTCTGAAATAGGAGAGCATTTTCTTTCGTCCATTTTCTCCCGTCTCAGATAACATCTGGCACAGACATGTTTCCTTGCTGCAGGCAAAACAGGCTGTTGACAGGAACCACAGGAACACACACTTTTTTGCTTTCAAGCAGCGCTACAGTGGGTGTGCTTTTGAGGGCAATGTGGAAATCGTATGGGCACATATAAAGGTGTATGCCAGAGGGTGGGAATCAGACGGCCACTCCACATAAACAACCAAGTTATGAGCTGGGTCCCAACTCTACCTCTGCTGTAAAGGAAAAAACTGGCTAAGTTACATACAATATGCCAAGAATAGTTGGGAAGGAGAGCTTCTTTAACCTCCTCACACATGCCTTTTCAGAGTGCATCTACTGTGCCAGAAAGATTTTGCTTATACAAGGCTTTTACGAGAGGGTTTTTTAACATGGGTACACAAGCACACACAAACCAGTTACCTGTGACATGGTTAAAGCAGGACTGGCATGGTCTGCGCACTCCTGCTACATTTATGCAGTTTGCTGTGGCTGCAGTTTTACAGTAAGGGGCAGTAAGGGGCCCCTCAGAGAGGCGGCCATGTAGGCAGAAAGATAAACTTATGCAGAAAAAGTATTGAGAACTGAATACCCTCCTGATCAACCCAGGAATTAAACAATTTTCAGGCACAGATCTGCAAGCAGTTCTGTGCATGGCAGCAAATGACAGACATACAAACTGTAAAATATTATTTCCAGCCACATTTTGGTCTGCCATGAAAAGGGAAAAACAAACCAAGACTATATTTCATAATAAAAACACGTTAGAAACCTCCTCGGGCGAGGAATAGAGTGAGGACTAAAAGCTTTGATGGCATTTAGACTCCTGGCTACACAAATCTCTTCTAAAATAAAGCAGTCTCTAGAACAGATAGATGAGACAGTGACAGATCAGTAGTTTTAAGTTCATGGTCTTTCAGATGAGACATAAAACCAGGTCCTGACCTTGTATGATCATTAAAGACCTCATAACACTTTTTGCAAAAAGCAGGCTCTTAATCCCACTGGCCTGGAGACAATCCAATTTAGGTAACTACCTAAATTAATCTTACAGATTTATCTAAATACAGCACTCTGTTCTCCAGGCTAAAATAGTGTGTGGTATTTCTGTGTGCTGTAATATACTAAAAGAGTCTTTCCTGTCTCAGCATTAGGTGAAGTGATCTTTTTATATGCACTCACTGCCACTCCTATATGGGGTTTATGAACCTTAGTATACATTAAGGAACTTGGAGATGCAAGGTGCAGTGGTGTCCCAGTTTCAGCCAGAACAGTATTATTTTTTTGCAGTAGCCAGGAGTGTGGTGTGGCCAGACCCTAAAGTTATTTGATACCAACTCATATCATTAGCAGAGTGGGGAAAGGGACTCTGGCTCGTAGTAGGGAAGAGCCAGTTGATATTCGTTGTTTCTTTGTCCTACGCCTTTTGTTACTAATATTGCTGCTGCTCCTGTTTGTTTCCTTATCTCATTGCTGTTTCTAGCATTGTTCTTATCTCAAACCATGATCTTTGCCTTTTGTGCTTTCAGTCGGAGAGGGGAGAAAGGGGAACAAGCAGCATCTGGTTTCGGAGAGTCTCGGTGGGAGCACTAAATGGGGGAGTACCATTCCTAAACCACAACAAATGCAAAAGGCATTTATTACCGTGTTTAGCATGATTCAGTTTCCATGAAATCTTTTTCACACTAGAGCAGCTAGAAACTAGAGCTTCCCAAATTTGGAGAGCTAACAAATAAATGAAAAAAGCAGAAAAGCAGAATGTTTATATCTGTGCCATTGAATAAGCCTATGAGACAACATTCAAAGAGAGACAGGGACAAGACCGGGACAGTTGGATATTACCTGCATTATGGCCACTGAACACATCAATGGTCAGCAGGCGAAACTGAATGGTCCAAACCATTAAATTTTCAAAACACAAGGATAGAGTCCTTTGATCAGCATTTAAGGGAAACACACAGGTCCTTCCCAAGCAGAACTTCCAGCTTCCACCCAGGAGGATTCACGACACGTCATGTTTTCCAAAGTTCTTTACAATAGCATCATAAGATGTCCCAAAACTCCTTGGGGTGCATTCCATATGGATATCCATTAGAGTGGATGAGAGAGCAGACAAAATCAAACAACAGAAGCATCAACCGTGTTGTTCAGTAAGGAGTTAGTCTCCCAAAACAGTCAATAATTACCTCTTAGAGAATAAAGCAGCAATAAAATCCTGAAGGCATAGAGATCAAACTACAGAAGACTTGAAATATGGATGTAGTAAAATAGTGTGGATTTTTACTGTAATAAAAATGTAAGAGGACAATCACATCTGTCACCAGAAAGATTAAGCTTTGCGAGACATAGTGTCTTAACACGAGCAGGCCTGCACACACGTAAGAGAGTGCCTGTGTCAGGGTGGGCCTCTGGGTACTAACAGTCAAGGTTTATTTTGAACTGAGCTCTCTGTTCACACTTATCTGTCAAGGCAAGTATGTTATTATTTTGAAGATGAAAAGGAAAGCTTCTTCTCAAAGCAGCACTCAATTATGGTTACTCACAGCAGGTACCTCTCACAATCCTTGGGTTTACTAATCAGAGGCCATGATTCCGTTCCCACTAAGATCTAAGACTAGATTCCCTGGGAAAAAGATCAAGGCTACTATGCAGATGATTACAGAGATCTTCTCATCTGCATCTTGTCAAAGAAAAACATCCAAGTTTTCTTCACCAGAAAAGCATCCTAGGTTACCATTTTCCTGATCTTCACTATTTACCTGAGCAGTCTGACTATGCAACCAAAAGCCAAACACAACTTAGGAAAAAAGATCTAAGAACAAGTCATTTCTCATGGTGACACTTGCTTCTTTGATGAGCCTACAGAATAGGAGCACACAACAGCTTTTTTTAATGCATGCAATGCTTTTCTGGTAAAACATTGTGCACTGGAGCTGAGAGAACACGACCCCAGCAGGACTCATGCTCAGTCTTTCTTGTTCCTCTCACACTGGGAAAAAGCTAGCAAGCCAAAAAGGCACTGGTAAAGTTTAGCTTATATTGTGCAGTAATGAGACTGTAGGAATATTCTCCAGTTATTGATTTAGTACAATATGTTGGAAGAGTATGTGGTTAACAAAAAAGAAGCCTGAACTAAGCCACAAAATACATTTATCACACTCTAAAAACATTTTTCCTATAACAATTAATTTTTCATAGTCTGTTGAGGATGAACCAGAAAATAAGAATTCCATTTTGGATAAAATTTTGTCAGTGACATGAGAAGTGGAAACCTCAGAAAATCTGGAAAAACTTTCACATTAGAAGAGCTGTTAACACAGTAATTGGGGTCTCCCACATAATGAAAAATTACCTTAACCTCAGGCTATTTGTCTTTCTGGAGTGCATCATATTTTCTCCATGACCATCCAGGCAATTCCTTATCCACCAAATGGTCTATCCATCACATCCATGCCTCTCCAGTTTAGAGACAAGGATGTCATGTGGGACAGAGTCAAATGCTTTGCACAAGTCCAAGTTGATGATGTCAGTTGTTCTTCCCTTAATCCACCAATGCTGTAACCACATCGTAGACCTCCAAATTCGTCAGGCACCATCTGCCTTTAGTGAAGCCGTGTTGGCTGTCACTAGTCACCCACTTAATATCCCATGTACCTTAACATTGCTCCCAGGAGGATCTGTTCCTGGCAAAGGTTTAGTCTGACTGTAAAATTGCATTTTCTGTTTAAATAGAGGCCAAGAATTCCATGCTAGCTGTAGAATTATTGCTTCTTTCTTCCATTTGCAGCTAGTATAGGAACTACCAAAATAAGTAACCACAGAAAGCAGTAAGCAAAGATTGCTGGTTCAAAGGGAAAATTAAGTTGCAAAATTCAGAAGTTTCCTAATCCCATGAGTATCTTGGTAGCAGAAGAGACTCATATTAGCAGACAATTTATTGTCCCTAAAACAACATTGGCAATTACATACTAAATCTAGAGGAGCTCTGCAAAGCGCAGGTGGGCACCTGCTAACTTTTCCAACAGTGCAATGGTTGGCCTTCATGGCACCCATGCACATTGAGAATGAAAACCTCTGACTCGCATTGCACAGGAGCAGTTATTTAGTCACTGCTGAATACAAATACCCAAAGTTCTGGATCCTAATTTTAACTTCCAAATTGTACTGCTACCAAAAAAGTATAAGCCCAGAGAAAGCTATAAAATATAAAAGTTGCTGGTAAGAGCTCATTGCAAGGAAGCATGGTCAGCAAGCCCACACTCTCCTCCATAAATATTTTAAGTGTTAATAAAACAGTACCAAAGAGAGAAAGACACTAAAAAGTATATTTTACATCTCCTTTCCTCCCACTTCTTTTAACAGTGGACAGACAGGAGGAGAGCAATGGCAGCTCCTGCCCAAATAATTTCATCGATCCAAACATGATCAATCTTATCGCAGACAAGAGGAACAAAAATGAGCCACCATCTGTGGTGTCTTCTGGGTGGCAGCACAACTAGCATTTTCTGAGTGAGCTGACACTCATGTCAGAGACAAGAGATGCATGATGGTTTTAAGAAACTTTTGTATCATTCTAAATTTGTTATTTATAATCTATATTGAAAGATACATTGATGCCAAGAGCAGCAAGCTGCTTTTTTGTGAAAGATGCTAACAACATACCTTCACAGTGGCTGTCATTGTATCATCATAGTGTATTGCACCTCCTGAAACTGCAATTCACTGCCAGCAATGCGATACCTGAACTTAATTCAGAGCTCTTTGCACTTCCTGCTACTTGGAAGATATTAAAGAGCCGCCCTGAGCATTCATTGTGCTGAAAGCTGCTAAGAAAATCCACGTGCACTGAGGAAACTTGGAATACTGTTTTGGAGATAAGTGCATTCATTTTCTGAGGCAAAAATTTACCATGGTTGAAGCAGTAACAGTAAATAGTCACTTGATATACAAGTGTCAGTCTCCCTTTCAGAAGACAGATCCAATACATTAATTGCTAAAGTGTCATCAAATATCTGACAGATCAGACCCGAATGGTGTGGTGTGCTTACACCAGACGGCAATCTGAGTCTTAAAAGTAAAGTTACAGCCTTCTTTGCTGTAAGGTTTCCAAATGGACATGTTGTGCATGTTATTTATGGACATCTGCCCAGACCTTCAGATGAACAACTCAAGAGATGTGAGCTTCCACCTCAAACTCAGTGACAACATCTCAGTTCTCCAGTTTAACTGTTGAATTACTGATTGTTTCTGCAAACAGCCAAAAGACCGAGAAAAGCCAAGAGGGAACTAGAAGTTACTATAATGGTGTAAAATTAAAACCAAAAAGGCAAATAGAGGGAAGGAGAGTCTAGTGAAGGACGAGAAAGACATGGAACACACGGAGTCCTGAAGGAAGGGGACACTGAAGAGAGAAGAGGAACCACAAAACTCCTCTCAACCTGAGAGACCCAGAAGCAAAAGGTGAGCCACCCTCCAAGCCCACCGGCTCAATCCTTCTCTCTGCACCTTTCCAAAGCTGCAGACTGGTCACTGTGGTTAGGGAAAAAGGTTGTACTGTACCTCCAGCACCTGCGCTCCCGCTCTGCTGTTCCCTCAGTTACCACAAAGATTGGGTAATCTGATTGGGTTTCTCCTGACTCCTGTTTCCACAGCAAGCAGTCCTGCCAGAGCCCCCTCATTGCACCCAGGGCCCCACAAAGCACCCCAAAGGGAGGCCTTGCTGAGGGCAGGATGGCCACGAGGCTCAGGACTTAGGCAGCCCTCCCGCCTTCCTTGAGGTAAACCTGATGCAGAGCTGTCAGCATAGACCCAAAAAGACAGCAACCACATCAGCCCCAGCACAAAAAACACATGGATACTCTACCAACCTCATCAGTGTCCTCAACAGCCCCTAGGCAGACACCCCTCCCCGCTCCAGCGAAGCAGATAAAAGGCATGAAACACGGTATTTACCTCCCGCTGCTGCTGCCCCTCCTCGTGCGCCATGAGGGCCGGTGCTGGGCCCAGGTGTTCCCTGTTACCTGCACAGCCCCACAGCTGCTGCCCCTCAGGACAGGCTCCCAGCACCCAGATTGTTCCACAAAACTTCCCTCCAGCCTTAGTCATCAACTAATGCCTCAGATTTCAGTATACACTGTCACCTATGTTGCTGTGCTTTGACATCAGTGGTATTTCTACATCACAGACTTCCCGTTTTTGTTGCGGCCAGGACAAGCTGCTGCTTTGTAATGAGCAGTAACATCACTGGTCTGATTTGTCATCCATGTTAGATTAGGGCAGGGGGATGCAGAGGGTGGGTGCCTCAAGCCTTCCCCATATGCCTTAGACTGGGTTCTAATGTCCATATACAGTACTTTCTGGGCATATTCATCACCCTGACTGGGCTTATGAGCTGGCTGATCAACAGACAACAACATACTGCAGAAAAGCTGCGCAGAGGCAGATTAAAGGACATTCATCTGGTCTCTGGAGCCACAGGTGTCTTCTGGTATGTGCTGGTTACAGCCCACCTACAAATAAAGAACTGGACCCAAAGATGGGCCAGGTGTCACTCTGTCTAAAATATCCTCTGTTCACTTAACCTGCACAGAGCTATTACTGGGGCCAGGGGTGGCTCGAGGCTCACAAGACAGCTGGTGCAACGCCTGCTCCTTTAGCACAGTTCTCAGGTTAAGCTGGAGATCTTTATGCTGGCGCTGGCCAGAAACCTAAACGCAGCATTGTTGAGCTGTTTTGAGACTCAAGATTATCACTATAAAGGCACGGAGGGCAGCACACTGTGGCAAATTTACCTCTGCTTACAACCACCACTTACCATGCAAAACACAGCAGTTCTGTGAGCAGGGCTTCACTGCACATTCTCCATTCAAAGGGACAGGAGAAGCCAGCTTTTAAAAACTAGGGCAAAGGCCAGTAAATTATCACATTGTTATTTAAACAAGGAACACCAGAAAGCCAGCTTTGTGAATGTAAAGCTTATATAAGCTTCTGTAAGCCGAGGAGAATAAACATGTTTTGCCTCCCAAATATGATCATCAGCTGGAGGCAGCAGCACTTAATCAGTGAGAAATTCCCAAGAACTTTGCAAAACTAGGAAGAAGCAAAAGCAATGATTAACATGCCTTTCTCCTCTTCTTTATGTCTGACATCAAAAGAAACGTGTTTGTCTGACCCACAGTGTATTTATACATCCGCATCTTATGGCTTGCTCTGTCCATGACTTCATCAGCAAAAAGTGTTTAGGGTTTGCCTGGCATTAAGTGGCCAGACAGAAATTAGTCTAGAAATGGATTATTAAATTCCACTGTCAAACTGAAGTAGTCAATAAATACAGTGGAATGAAAGTCCTTCAATTATATAATGCTTTATGTGTACTGTTAAAAAGTTCCCATACAGTATTTCAGTCATACCCATACAGGTTTCAGTCCTGTTTTGATTTCTTCTTTGCCTAACCCTTTACTTTCTTCTGTCAGGCCTTATCCTACCTCAGTGTGTAGCACTGCCAGCTACTGAGTTGCCTACATCTTTTTGGGAACCATCCCTACTCAGCAGTGAGCCAAGTCACCACATTTGGATTCTAAACTCCAGGACTTCAAACCACTCACGCAGTCGAAGGATCACAAATCAACTCCACTTCTTCTAGGCAGAAAAGGATGTGCTTCCAAGCTGATGGGAGAACTCTCTGTTCCCTTTCAAAAGGCAAAGGAAAATTCAGTAGAATGCCATTAAAGTCATAGGATGCAAAACCGTGACAGCCCCACCCTCTCACCTGCCTCCTCAACAGCAATGCTAAAAGGATTATCTTCAACTCATCTTCAGTCCAATCAACCACTTGTTTCTAAAACCACATTGTTGCTGCCTTCCAGCACAGTCCATGCTAAATTTGTACCAATAGAGATTCCACTGTTATCCACATGGGACATCATTAGTAGCTTGGATGAAACCAAGCATATTCTAGCCACAAAGGACCAGAAGATGGGGTGCTCTTTTTAAGAATTAAAACACAGGCAGGAATTTTTATAGTTGTTGTTGCTGGTTTTGTTGACTTCTGATGAGAGTTATCAGACAACGTATGTTCTTCTGAGTTAGAATCACTTCAACACCAGAAACTTATTTGTGGGTCTTATTTCAGCAGAATTATTTTCTTCTCAAAGAAATCTTAACACTTCAGTACGGAGTTAAGAAGTCACATCCATTTTTTTGGACAGTTTTAATTTTCTTCATCTCCTCAATTACCCTGACCAGGATTAAACCGGATTAACAGAATGGGCATGCTTTGGTCCTGCCTCAGACTGCATTCATCTTAAGTTTAAATCTTACAGTCAATGTACAATAATTTTTCAAAAATGCTCCTGCTGGCAAAGCACTGTATGGTTCTTAGCAAGCCATCACACAAAATATTTAATTCTCCACACTTGCTCCAAAAGTATGTGCAAAAATAAAAAATGCAGCAAATTCAAACGCTGTATAAGGGTTAGTTAGCTTTTGGTTTGGTTTTTTTTCAGGTCCCAACAGCACTGAAGCCGAAAAAACTTGCATTTAAACTAGATAAAGCAACGCCCTCTAGTGTTCTGCGGAGAAATCCCGTACAAGCCTGCGGAAAGCCTTAAAAAAATTCATGTACCCTCTCAAGTGACAGTCAACGTTTTGAAAGCTTACAGCTCACATGCAGCATCCTTGGAATTTTCTATTTATGACTGTGGCCTGCAGAACTAGTTGGAATCCTTTCTTTTCCTTCCCTCCATTGCTGAGACTTGTATCATAATTTCAAACACCATCTGGGGACTGTCTTCCCACCTGGAGCACGTGTCAAATCTCATCATACCACCCTGTACCTTCCCCAGGTACACACAGCATTTGGTACCCTGTGTTACTGACCCAGCACACAACCAGGCTGTTACTTCTGGCTTGAGAAGCCTTCTTACAGAGCTCCAAAATATAGCAGATTTCTTTAAGGCAGCAGCTGTCCCAAGATACTGATAAACTGCAAACAGAACTACCCAAATTCAAGAAAGACTCAAACAAAGGACAGCATTCTCATAGTTCAAAAAAACTCCAGCAGAGCTATCAAAATATTTATTTACATCCTGTACACGTTACAAAACTCAACTTTGCATCCCACAAAGGACTGGAAGATATTTCGTAACTGGAGGTCTGAAAAGCAAAAGGTAAAGTCCTTGATGAAGGCTGCTCTTAAATGGCCAGATAGGAGTCCTTAAATTTTACCATCCATTGCTCTTGAAAGACAACTGCTGGGCTCTCACCATCTAGACAGATTAAAACTTGAATGACTTCAATTAAACATTTAATCACACCAAATACTTTTAAAATAATTAACAACAATAAAAAAATCCTGTTAGACTACTGTTGTTTTGTTATTTTGCATGCCACTGATCTGCTGCAGATAGAAACCACAGGTCAAAAGGGAAGCAAAAAAAAAAAAAAGAGAGATTGGAAGGAAACACCAGTTCTGCCCACGTCCTCTCTGAAATAAAGGGGGAAAAAGATGAAACTGACTATTTTCTGGCAGCCTAAGGGGACTGGTACACTTTGAAAACTGCCAATACAAAGACAGCATCAGTCACAAATGCCCTAAGCCCCTATGTGATTTTGCAGGCACTTGAGGGGGCAGCAACGCTTGACTGTCAGGTGAAAGAAAATACTGTATTATGGTTGGACACAAGGTCTTTTCTTTTCCTAACTAAATGATTATTTGATTCTATTAAGTTGCTGTCTGGAATTTGTTTCTTGTCTGAACAATTTCAGTCATTACAAGCAGGCCTATTAACAGTGATTCACACTCCGGCTAGGACATTCACTGGAGCAAGGTTAATACAGGCATGTTTTCTTCAGAAGGAAGCTAGCTTGGCCCATTTGATAGGTAAAGACAGGGGCTGAGTTCTTTGGACCAGGCATCACCCTGCACCTTCCAGAGGAATTTATTCATAAGAACAAAACATCAGAAATCTCTTTAAAAAGTTTTGTTCATAAAAGTCAAGTTCTAGAAATAAAAGCCTGCCAGAGTGACCATGCAAAAATTACTGGATATAAAGAAAACATCCAGTGAGATCATATAGCTAGAGTAAATTCTGGGCTTGATGTGGCACTTGTGATGAGCCTTTTAGGCCTCTGTATTTGCAGCCCTTGTGTCTGAGGCTGCAATTCAGAATTTGGATATAGAGGTGGGATCAAATTAGACATTTTTAAAATTAAGTTTGAGCTAGGAAACTCCACTTCAAAATTCAAATTGCATTCTCCTTGGAGGGCAACCAATACATATTCTAACTAAACAAGCAGATACTTTTTCTCTAATAAGAGGTGGTTACTGCCAAGCATTCTGGCCTGCAAAGGATTTATTTTTGATCTTGTTATATATGTAACCAAGTTAAGGGAGAAAAGAAAGCAGTTTAGAGACCATCCAAAAGACAGCCAAGAGAGGATAATCTGTGTTTGTACCACTACACTAGGAACTCATATTTCTCAGAGGTCTGACACAATACATTTATGTTACTCAGTGTACGCACAGAACACTGTCTTGGGGAAACTGCTTGTATGTATGCTCATACGTAAAAAAAAAGCTCTCAAGATCAGATTCCTCCCTGTCACACTGTCATTCTATTTGCAGGGTACAGTGTGAGGAAAGGACCATTCAAAATCCAAGGTACAAAAAAAGCAATGGAAGGATCTGGGGAAAACAGACATTAGCTGGAGAACCCAGTTTCCAGCTTGACTGAACAAAACAGCTTTTCCACTTCCTTCAGTTTATTCAACAGTCCAGTGCCTTTCAGACACATTCTCATCCTCTCTGGGAAGAAGCTGAACAACTTGAAGGAGAACGGAGGAAAATGCTCCAGCATTCATCACAGAGAGGCCACACACACACCTGCTGTCCTATCTTGACAACATGTATGTTGTTCTGCAGGGCTGGAAGCATTCTACTAGTGCCTCACTAGGCAAAGATGCCAAGAGTGTCCAGGTGAGACACTAAGACCATCTGAACTGCAAGTAGTTTCATCAGTGAAGTATAAACTGAGCTCTTCCATTCTTCACCTCAGCCCTCTTCTTGCACAAGTGCTTTGCTATGAGTCTACTGCTGGTGCGTTCTCCGTAATTTCTTTCTGTGTCACTGTCTGCAGGTACTTCAGTCGCATGGGAGGGAGCTGGTCATAAAGGTCAAATCCCAAAGGACTCTCTGCATTCAGCAGTCTGTAGTACAGCAGGTGCTTTTTCAAGTTCTGAAGAAAGAAACAGAAAGGTATGTAATCTTTCCCACCGTCTCCAACACAACATAGCAAATCTGCATAGTACAATTCCATTATGCCCAAGGTATTTAATCACATCATCTTCAATAGAAGAGCTATAAAAGGCAAGTTTCTTCCAATAAAATTCACTTTTTTTGCATGAGAATTCCTCTTCTAAACACAGCTCCACTGTCTCCTCAATAGCCCCTCACAGTGACTTCTTGCCAGAAACCCAAGTGGATTTCTGAGTGTGATCTAGTCATTCACCCTGGACACTAATCACCCAGTGCCAAATGACCCAGCTCTGTCCCACAAAAGATAGATTTTGGCAAGCTCCTTGAAAAAAAGAGAAACCTTACATCTGTCCTGTTCTTTTCAGGGGTAGCATCCAACTAAGAGTTAAGACAGATCACTGCTGGCCACCTATTCATAACTGGGCTATAATCATTCCTCTAGCATCTCTAGCTATCCAGATATAATGCTGCTTGGACAAGAGGCATGGAAATACAGTACAGGAGATTCATCTAGGTTCCAATGGGCTCAGTGTTTTGAGGTCAATTACTACAAGAACTGGTTAAGCATATTTATAGTTACAGCAGGCCAAAACCTTGCTGCTAATCTCCTCTCATTCTCAAATTAGCAAGGTAATTAAACACAAATTTCAAAAGCCAAATATAAGTCTATAAAACCACCATGTACAGAAAACTTAATCCCCAGCAGCACAAACTGAACCTCACAAATCCTACCTCATCCACCAACAGCCACGTCTTCCGCAGCATGCTTTTCCGAGCAGCGTCTGTCTCCTGGGAACAAAACACATACTTTCCTTAATATGGTGCAGTAGCACCTTTGCCCAGGGGCATACAGCACTCCAGGATGATTTGTTCATTATAATGATGAGCAGCTTGTTCCAGCAGAAAATGCTTGAGGTGTCTTATCACTTAAATCCTGCCTCTCTGCTCTTTTCCCTGATCTGAATCTCAGCTGACTTCTCAACCTCCAGGTAGAACTGCAGATCAGAGGTGAAGTGTTGTTAACTATAACTATTCACTGATAGAGGCCCCAAGGTCATAGGGAGGCTTCTGCTTGGTTACTCAAGCAAAGTCAAAGAAAAGAGTACTTTGCACCTTAAGATTGCTAAGGCAGAGGCCAAATCATATTTCTTAGAGGTCTGACACAATACATTTATGTTACTCAGTGTACGCACAGAACACTGTCTTGGGGAAACTGCTTGTATGTATGCTCATACGTAAAAAAAAAGCTCTCAAGATCATTACAAGCTCTCTCTGCCTGATCACCTTCCTTATTCTTTCTGCTTATTCTTCCCCCCACACGACAGAACACATAATTGCTGACCTCAAAGATTTAGGTAGGACTGGCTACCATTAATGCAAGTGCTTTAGGGTATTATGAACAAAAGCTGCTGCTTCATATGTGGATTCTCGAACAGCTGACCAGTCCTCAACACGTTTGCTTACAATCTTTGTTTTCAAGTCCCAAAGGTCAGTGTTTCATCACAAGCCACACTGGATTCACAGGGAGAGAAGATGCAAAACCCAGACTGCAGCCCTGAAGCTCTGCTATCCATTACCCACCTGCGTTGTGCTTTCTTGGGAGAAAATGAAACTGTTCACATGAGCCACAGCCACCACGTACAGAACAGGGCACCAGGCATGGCGCAGCGCACCAGTGACCAGCGTTCGGAAGTAGAGGTGCAGGAGGTTCAGGTTATCCTCAGGAGGGGAAGTATAGCGCTCAAGAGGCACAGGAAACTGCAACAAACCCATCCAGAGGCAACATTACAATTTTTGTCAGGGTCTAAGTAGTGAGAGGAAGTTCATGACTTCTAGGGTGCCCTTCCTTGTGCTTGCCCACCTATACAATGCAATGTACCCCAGTGGCATGACCCCCATTTGCAGCAGAGCTGCTACGGCCCACCCTGACCAATGTGACATGCCTTGACAAAGTGTTGTCAAGACCTCTTCAGCTTCATGGAGAGATGATTTACCAGTCCTATCACTGCAGCTGATTTTCGGCACAGATAAGATGAGCACTTAGAAAGTAAGAAGACAGAGTACTTTTGACAGCACCACTAAATTCTATCTCTTGTGCTCTGCTCACTCAAAAGAAACGCAGTCCTACACTTGACAGATCAAATTTTCCTGCTGAGTTACTCAGCAGAGCACAACTCCAGTGTAACTATATGTGGAAAGACGGTTGAGAGAGAAAATGATTATTTGTCTATGCAAGGGCAAGAAAAAAGTTCTTACCAAGGTGTGAAAACACTTATTTAAGGGAAAGGTAATTGCTAGCAGAACACGGGGTGCGACCAGCCCTTCATACATACAACCTATAAATTAGAAGGTTCTCAATGGTTAGACCAAGAAAGGTTTGGGACGGTTTCCACTGAAGACTGAGCAATTTCACAGCTCCTGCCCTCCACATATATGCACAAATCAAGGTTGGAGAATCACAGGCAAGAGCCCAGTGAGCCAGAAACATGTAGCAACAGGCAATTACCATAAGCTAGGATTACCTGCTGTAACGGCACTCCCAGCGCCCGCAGGATATTTGTGTGCTCCCCAAAAACACATAGACGCAGATGAACACTGAAACGCTTCTGTAGAGGTAGAAGAACAAAGACTCCAAAGAGTGGATCTCCAAAGGAGACACCCTCAAACTGCTCCAGGAGACTTATATAGAGATCATGGAAGGACGCCAAACCAGGGAGAGGAGCATCCAAGTTCAGGGAGTCCAGGGCCTTGGGTTGGCAATACACAGAGAGAAGGGCAGCTGTGTAGCGGTGGATTGGTGCTTCTAGAAAGAGGTCACTGCCTGTGAGGAAGACGCACATGAGCCGTGCAAGTTTGGCAGCAGTCGGGATGCTCTGAAGGATTTTAGAACGCCAAGTTTCCAGCAACAAGACCCACTGCAGATTCCAGGTCACAGTGTTGATGAGATCAAGTGGGAGAGAGTTCAGTACAGCCCCACGTGTCTCTGCATTAGTCACTTTGTTGTAGAGGCTGATAAGTGGAAAGAATGGCCAGTCTGAAGGCAGGATGGGCCCTTTGACCTCAGGAAGCAGCATTGACTGGATGAGGTAATTCCGCCCTTGGTAGGACGCCTGAGAACGCATAAGGGTGGGCTGCAAGTGGACAAAGTGAGACAGGTAGCAGGAACGAATGGAAGGCAGATTCTGGTATGATTCTCTCAGCAGGGCACCACGAGTAACCTTTGGAACAAATGCTGCCGCAGAACCAGGCTGTGCCAGTTTGGCACTGGTGCCCAGATGCAGAATATCAGAGAAGTCAGCTGCTTCTGGCCCTCCAGCTCTCCCTTCCCTGTAAGGTAAAGACAAACAATATTTTAAGAAACAAACGAACCAACAAAAACCTGAAATGCCAAACGAACAACATACCACATAAATTAATCTCTACAGTCTTCCTGGAAAAGGCAGAGTAGTATACGCAGATCGCTCAACACTTTCTACATCGAGCTATTCTAATATAGAGGGCCTGTGGAGCATCAGCTACCTTGGTATTTACAGGGAATTCACAGAACCACATTTAGAGTCAGCAATACTGAGGCCGTGCCATGAAAACCCTCCACACAATGCCAGTCTAGTGTGGAGGCTGAAACCCCTTGTCCAGAGAAGCAGCCTACTTACCAACACAGACATGAAGGTGCTGAGATTAAATACTGCATTTCAGATACGGCCTACACAAACCAGTAAGACAATTCTCAAAACAGCAGCTCTGCAGCTGGCAGTGGCAAGGTCAGGAGAACCATACGAACTGAGAGAAACTGTGCATGTGGAGGGTGTTTGTCAAATCCGTATGTCACAATATCAGACCAAAGACTCACCATTTTGTTGACCCAAAAAGAAGAACAAAACACCACCACACAAACAAATTCACTAACAAATTTTCCTTCTTTCTGAAAAAACATACTATCTCCTTATAGCACCTTGGTTCAACCTCCTACAGGGATACACCACGGCTAATTTCAAGTAGATTGAGATGAACAAGATAAACTGCTACCATCTTCTTGCCCAGATACGAGAGGATTTGTATTTGAGATGCTCATGATTTCTTCCAGTGTAAGGTGGAAGACGTGGCATTTGTCAAATCAGCAAATATTTGTGTAAGAACTTCAATAGTAAGGGTTTGAGGAAGATTCATTAAGTTTCTCAGGCTATGTCAAATTCTCATTTATTTTCTAGACTCACTACTCTCAGGATGGCAGATGCTAGGCCTTACGGAGGATCAGTTCTATCAGGAATCACACAAGCATTGTCACAGAGGAAATCAAAAGAAACTCATCACATTTCTCAACACCACTACATCACAGAAAAAATATGCAACCACACTGCTTGCCTGATTAGAAGGCTCTGTGCCTGGAGAATACGCCAATGAGTACGTAAAATTAACCACAGGCCCTGTTAAAGGCCAAAAATTATGACAAAATTGCAGTGCCAACGTGTTTTTTCTATTTTCCCCATGTTTTCCCACGTACCAGACTAGAGAAAGGAAAAAATGCAAAGCTTACGGAAGAAACTCTGGATTAAAGGCAAGATCCAGTAGGACCTCGTGAGCCAGATGCTCACTCCCTGGCAACAGACGGCTTAGCAATGCCATGGCAACACAGTGATGGAGTGAGGCATGCTGGGTGTAATCCGGACAAGTGCCTGCCTGTACAGGAAACAAAACAACAGATAAAAGCACTGTATCATTTGGCAACAAGACATTCAGCCAGGACAGGAGGGTCACACAGGACACAGATCTCACTGGAAAGTGAAAGACTGAAACAGACTGCAAGAGCTGTCAGCATTCATACCAAGAGATATTTCCGCTTCCCCTGACTGCCTTAGATAGTAGACAATTTTTCAGCAACACACTTGAAAACTTTGTTCCTACTCTACCCCAAAGAAAGGCAAAAGTAGATTTTTTCCATCCAAAGTATTTTGGAACTAAATCCTCACATCAGTAACTGGAAAGATATTATTTGCTAGTGGGGCAGAAAAGTCAGCAGAAGAGTCGCCAGACCTAAGTCAGATACAAGAAAGAACAGGGACGTGAAGACCAGCTGCCAGTGAAGTCAATTCCTCAGGGGAAAGAAATGAAAGGACTAATAAGGATACCATTCTCCGAGCCAGCGCTAACACAAGGTACTGCAGGTGATATTCGTGGCGTAAGATCCACGCAGATGAGGGAGTCACAGAGGGAGGTCCAGTCTGCCAGCTTTGATGCAGGTAATCCTTCAAGCCTCTGAAGCCCAGCACAGAGCTGTACTATAAAGGAATCACAAGCGGAGACAAATAATATTAAGACAGTTTGCGTTTGGAGGAAAGAAAAACACAGCCCTCTCCAAGGCCCATCCCCTACCTTCTCTCACATGAGAATTCCTGTTGGCTACTCCAAAAGGCATATTTAAAAACAGTCTTATAAATACCTGCTTTTCTGCCTCAGGGCTCACCTGCATCCATCATGATCCTCCCCATCACAGATAACTGATAGTCACTGCCTACATTTTCCATATTGCTTTGTAAGGCAGAAATCTGGCCAGTGGTTTAAAATGTTTTTCCCTTATCTGGCCAGATATTTCCATTAGTAGCCAATCACCTAATTTAACACAAGGTGACACAGAAAGGCTTTGAGAAAGCTTATGCTAGGTATTCCATCTTTCTAGGGCTCAGCCATTTGCTCTTTAGAGTCTGCAATCCTCCATGACTCGCTAATTCTAAAAATTCAGAACAAACCAAAGCAGGAAGGACCCTCTTCAGTAGCACTGTAGCACTCATTCTCTTCTTTAATATTATCCCATTTCTCTGTTATATATGCTTCAACCATGCTTTTCCTCCACTGACACTCAAGTTTTATATTTTGCTTAGCCAAACAACAGTTAGTCAACTCTTCTCAACATTCTTTATAAATCCATCCTTTAAGTATCACCTGCTCCGTAATTCCAGCTTCCTGGTGCCACCTGAACATTGGAATTCAAAGACAAGATGTTTTTCTGATCCTCATCCCACTTGTTCTGAAAGTGGGACTGTTTCTCTCTATAATACTTTAATATTTTTGAAATTAAAATGCACAACAATTTGCTTTTAACAGTCCTTCTAACATCTCTTTTATGCCTGGGAAGGTACAAATACTAACTTCTCTCACAAGCATATCATCATTTACCTAGAATTTACAGTGAAAAAGTCTATTCTCACCTTCCTGGTCAGGCCTTTGTGAATGTGAGTGATGTTATTGATGAGAAATAGGAGGGCAGTGAGGAAGGGGAAAGGTGACTTGGAGCCAACCACGCTCAAAGGAGGTTTGCCTCCAGTGCAACTCAGAGATGCAATACTGACGACAGATTCTGGTGCTGGGGAACAGGACAGAGGGTTGCACAAAGCAGAACACGGCCTGTGTGAACAAATAAAGAGAGAGAAGTTAGGTTAAAAGCACTCATAGTGCTGAGGAATTATCTTATTGAAATGTTGCTATCTTTCTGAACTGTACTACACATTGCAGTAAAATGGAAGCCCTGAAGACAGTGAAAGCAAAAAGCCTGGTACACTAAGCACTACTGCCATACAAGCTAATGCCAGCGAGCTGTCAGGAACTCTTACCTTTGGCTGAATCAGTCATGATGAGCAGAAATACTGATGCAGTGACGCATCGCTGATGTCAAATACTTGAAAGCATTGGACCTTTGATTTTAAAAAAATATGCCTTTCCCTACATACATACGCACACCAGGCTAATAAGGCTGCCCACCCACTCAAGACATTTCGATAATAAACTTGTAGGCAAAGCCAAAAAGCCAGATAGTATCTAAAATTGACATTGCAAAAATGCTGCCCTTTATATACTAATAAAATGCATATTTTTAAATTGTATTCAGAAAGAACCTAGCTTTAATGTACATGAACATGACTGTGCAAATCCCTCTTGGTGCGTGTGTTCTGTGCAGGTGAAACTACGAATTCTCACACCAGCAGTGCTGCCGGGGCCCACAGCAGACACATAATGCCTGTACAGGTAAGACCACCACAAGGAAGAGTGACCACAAGCAAGTTGCTCACTGGTAATGGGGTAATAGGGCAAACCCTGTCAAAGATCCATATCATTACTCTATGGCAGAAAATTAATTGCTTAAATGTATTGCTCTTTCTACCACTGATATTACATGTATGAGATGCATAAACACATGTGGGGCTCACGAAGTACCCTGAACTCCTGGACCTAAACTGCCCAGAAAGTTTTGACGAAGTAAAAATATTAGGGCAGAGATTAGCTGACTCCGGTTTTTACCAGCCAGTGTTAAGAACAGCCTAGAAGAATTCTTGCTGATGAGCTTTTATAGCCCGACCAAATCCATTGTTTTCAGACCTCAAGGAAAGGCAGAAAAGGGTCTAATGAGTGCTCTTGTATTGGAAGCTTTGGTGTCAAGAGCTTCAGATCTCAGTTTCAGTCACAAAAGAACATGGGCTAAATTGTTTGGTGACCATTCGAATACCACTAGAAACCAAAAATTTCAAGTGCCCTTTGTATCAGATGTTCTCAGAGGCAGGTGGATGCCTCTCTGACTGCAAGTTAGGCCTTTTAGAATCCCCACTCCAGAAGATTAATCACAGCCTAGTAAGGAGGCTCCCTCTACAGCAGAAAGACAGAATATCTGCAGTGCTTAACTGTTCCCAGAGCCAGAGCTTATGTTATCCAAATGTCTCAAAGAACAGTTTGGTATCTGTTCTTGCACTTCTCTGCAGGGGTTTTCACAGCCCTAATGAAGCTCTGAAGGAGCTTAAAGATGTGAATCTAGTTAAATTCTTTTATATAAGCAGCACCACACAGAGCACATAAGCAGTACATGCACACACACACTCACCTCATCAGGCAAGAGGGACTCAACTAATGTTACTTGTGTTACTTTTTTTTTTTAAGACCAGTGAAACCAAAGAAGAATCAAAGCCAAGGGTGACTAAAATAATCTGAAATTGATACAAAAACCCCAGCTACAAGGTAAAGCAGAAATGCAGCAGCACCAGGAGAAAAGGAGGAGCTGCATAACCTCTGCAGCCATCATGCCTTTTCTGTGATGAGAGAGAGGACAAAGCAGGGTATAGACAGAGACCTACTGCACTCCAATTCCCGTATCTGGGGCACATTGCACAGGGAAAAGAAGAGGGAGGGGGGAGAGCTGTCACACAGTACAGGATAGAAATGGAGCTCCCTTAGCTTCTGACAACAGCATCTTAGCAGTGGAATGGTTTTACCTGAGCAAGTCCCACATGCTGTCTATGGCTGGCTGGCTGAGAAGCGGCTGCAGCACCTCCGATGTCAAACGTTCCAGTTCCTCTAAGCAGTCAATTGGATTGACTGATGGCTGTAGAAGACATGGAGAATGACAGGAAAAGAGAGTGAATGACCACAGCATCTAGTGATAGTAAAAAGACAGACTGATTTATTTGCTTCCTCTGTGTTTATTATCTTTTTGCCAGACCCCATCACCTACATAGTGGTACTGCTCTAGGTTAGAGCTGGCCTCACTGCTCATAATGTGGAAGCTGAGAGCTGGCACCTCAAAGTGTTCTCACACTCAAGTATTAAAATGCATCCCAGAGATTCTGAATTGGCTGGAAGCAAGATATGAGATCCTTGGAATCAAGATTCCCTAAATGAAAACTTGGCTAAACCCTCCTCCCCATACCATCTACATGTTTCTATTTAAATTGAAGATGACACAAAGGTGATCAGAACTACCTTGAGAAAGCTGAGTGGCACCATGAGGATCTCCAAAAACAAAAAAAAAAATTAAAAAAAATCAGCTGCATAAAGTGTGATTGACCTACCCATCACAGCACGACTGTGGATGAACACTGCAAAGAGGAGGAACTGTGGCTTTTAGAGAATCATCCAAATTCTTCTGACCCTAGTAAGCAATATTCCAGGTTGAAGGAACATGCTGGCAAATTTTAACACTTTTTATCTTCATTAGAATGCTGCTTTGGGATACAGAAATACCCATTTCTATTACACAAAATCTGATTTTCCTCCAGGTGAAATCTGCCTCCAGAAATCAGTAAAACCTTTGTGAAGATGTTAACCTTAGTTTTTAATAGTCTAACAAAAATATTCCAAGAAGGCCCCAGTATACACTAATCTAATTACTATACAAGTTGATTTTTTTTGCACTAATCTATTCAAACATGCTATGTACAGGTTTTTTTTTTAATCAGCTAACCACAGGTAGATGACTGAACTTCTTTTTAAGTGGAAGCTAAAAAAACCCAGCACAATTCAAGGACTTAAGAAATTGTTTCCTCAGTCACTCTTCTGGGATATCCGTAAAGGTTAAAAAGGAGCATTAACCTCTTGGCTGTCCTGGTTCTCTAATGCTCAGGACATAATCACAGCACGTGAAAGGTACACCAACCTTTGGGGCACTGAAGACATCTTTGAGGGATACTGGCAGTTTCCACCCCAGCCATAACTAATAAACTCAGTTGCTCTTGGCAAGCTTCAGAGGAGTTGCACAAGTGTGAATAACTACAGCCATTAAATTATCCCAACACCTTCAACACAGCTCTCCCAGGTTGGAACTCAGACATGTCAGCTGGGCAGTAAAGAGGAAAATTGCATTTATCTTTAGAACATGAATCTTTAAGGTAGCTAAAGCGTAAGACATTATTCTTCGACAGCACCACACGGACGCGTGACCTTCAGAAAACTCACTTTAAAAGATGATCACATACTACAACTGTGTGTTACAGAATTTGACCTTGAACATCAGTGAGGCAACAAATAAATTTATCTTTATTATTTCCTATCCAAAGTTCATATGGCATGACCCTTAATGCTCAATCTTCCACCCAGATGATTGCAGTGTAGGTGTCCACGTGTAAGCTCTCAGACCAAAGCAAACGCAAAAATGCATGCTTTGATTTATCCCACTAGGAAAAAGGACTGCCAAATTAAATTACGCTGTATTTGCTTCACGCTTTGGATCTCTGTAGTAAATCAGAACAATCACAGCACTACCACGTACCTTGATTGAGACTCTGATCGCAAAGGATGAAAGGACAAAAAGACAGATATTTGGCACTGCCAACATACAGAGTCAGCAGAGTCATGTGACCCTGAATGTCGTGCAGCCCAGACATGAGCTGTGGTAAACAAAATCAGTGCTCATCTAGATGCCTCAGTATCTTTTTCAGTACTGCCTGTAAGTTCAAGATTTCAGAGGTAATACACAAGCTGATGCTGGTGAGATGAGAAGACAACCTGTATTTTCAGGCCTTACCTGTTGGCTGTAGGCAATGTAATAAACTCCCAAGAAGATCACACAAGTTGTGGTCAGAGGCTGGAGAGTTTGCCAAGTTTCTCTCCGGGATATCTCCTGAAGGATTTTTTTCAGACTTGTCTCAAGGAACGGCTGTAAGCCTGACACTTGATTCCATGCTACTGGAGGAGGTGGAATCGGTTCACTGTCTTCTGAGCTATTGCTGAAACACAATGCAAGAATGACACAGGATAGCAAATAAATGTCAAACAACTGTCTCTCTATCAATATTAATAGAAAGATGTAGTCTGGAAAATTATATCCAACAGCATAACTAGGGGGAAAAAGTCTTTGCATAGTCCAACAACCCAGACCAAATAATCTAGGCAGAAAGGATAAATGTAGAATGTACTTACAAAAGCTGAAGTTTCTTCTCTTGCACTACTCTGCCCCTGAGCTATACTCTAGCTTTACCAGAAATGCTATCTCAGTAGTCACCTTTAGTTAAAGAGTTTATTGCTTTCCACCAGAAAAAGTACCTGTGTCTGCAGCAAATCCTACTGCTTTGATGTCTATCAAAACCAACCATCTCTTAATCCTGACCCATCTTGATTTCCGCAGAGATGTTCTTTCCTCCAAACCTCAGGGTGTTTACTTTCTTTACTCCTAAGAGAAGGTCAAAGCAGCTTCCTAGCTCCTTTCAGCAGGGCATTTGGCTAACAGTGCCCTTTCCGCCCCTTAGCTTCATGTAGATTTTGACTCCTGCCTCTGGCCAGGCTAGCAGGCATACAGCTGTCAGACTAGACACTACTCTGATCTTGTGTCAGAGGGAATACACCCCACCATGCAGAGGCTCAGATGTGAGACAGTATACAATTGAAAATGAGGCGGGGAAAAAAGGTGACAGCCAGGTCTCCAAACCCAAGAAAGAGAAGACACAACACCAACTACTGAGATGCACAGAATTGTGACAGAGAGAGCCTACCTGCTCAGCTTGGCCTGCAGCTCTGCCGTGTAGCCTGCTGTTTGTGTCACATGTGTCAACAGAGTAACCACTGCTGCAGCTCGCTGCACAGACAACTCAACCACAGGGCTCTTCCTGCTGAGCAACTCAGGCAGGGACTGCAGGATCCTCACCAGCACAGGGTAGAGATCACTGTAGTATGAATTACAGAATAGATACGGTTGGAAAGGGTCTCTGGAGATCATTTGTACTTCAATTCCCTGTTCAAGGCAGGTCAGCAAGAGCAAGACTGCCCAGGGATATATCCAGTCAGATTTTGAGTATCTTCAAGGATGGAGAGTTCAGTATCTTGCTGTGCAGCAATGCTCCAGTGTTTGATCACCTTTACAGTAAAGTTGGTAAAAACTAGAGTAAAAACACTTCAGTGGAATTTCCTGTATTTCCATTTGTGCCCATTGGTTCTTCACTTTTCACTGGAAGAATGTGACTATCTTCTTTACACTCTCAAATCATTTATTTATAAAGATCGTTAAAATGTGATTATGAGAACCATCACCATCACCACAATAACAAAATTAAACCAAAATAGAAGAAAGATGACAAAGGAAGACTACTGCTATTCCAATTTCATCTGAATGGGACCTAGCTAATACTCTGCCTCCAAGCACTCTGATTATCTCTTGAAAAAACTACTTTAATTTTATTCTTGCTGGGGAGTAGTTCTCAGATTCTCAGCCACACTTAAAATCTTACAACTTTAAGGAATCTTTTGCTGTTTCTTTCCTCAACGTTACTCACAGTGCTAAAACAGTATACACAGTTTTTACTGTTTTTAAATCATACACCAGATTGTGCCAAAGAACACAAAATGCTGTTGTGGATGAGAATCTCCCTTCTGAAACTCAATACTGGCCTCCCTTTTACTCTACTTCACAGCAACTCCATAGCCATCTCTCTTCTTCCAATTCAATGCAGTTACAGGAAGAAGATTTAATGCTTGAGCCAGGTCAGACTTATACCAGCACAGACCTTGGCAGTCAAGCACAAGAACTTGCCCTGAGCTGGAAGTCGCTGTATCACGCAGTCTGTCTGCACCAGTCTGCCCCACTCAGCGTGGTGACTGCTGCCCACAGACTGCCCCTAGGTCAAGCAGATTCAGTCCTGGGTGCACTGCAAATCATGTGTTTTGATGTCATACAAGCACAGATTATTCATCCCTTCAAGGTGAAAAAGATGCAGCCCTAAAAAGCTACAGCGGTCTCCCACTGTAAAGGAGAAACAACAAAATAGCAGTGCTTAAACACAAGAGATAGTGAACAACCAGAAAAAGGCAATACTCAGCATAAATACCTTTAGAAACTGAGTTTTACTGCAGGAGGCAAGAGAAGGTGAAGTAAGACACCCTGAAGAGAATAGAGACTAAGCCTGGAGATCCCTCTATTTGCCCCTTTGGAGCAGGATGTCCTTTGTCTCTGTTGTGCCCTCCACCCCCATTTCTCCAGCTTTGAGCTGTACCTGTAGAGGTCGCAGGCCTGCCCATAGCCAGCAGCCACAGCCCACAGCCGGAAGGCTTCAGTGCTCAGCCTGATGGCTTCCTCTCTTGGCAGAAGCAGATCCAGAGGGTCTTCAGCAATAAAGCGACTTAACCGACTCTTCATTTCAAATTTGTTAAGCTTCAAAACAAAGGAAAAAGAAAAGGATGAAGAACAAAAAAGACAAAGGGATAAGGGGCATCAGCTGCATGCATCATTATGTCATTGCTCTGACACACATGAAGAGCTGCAGATTTCAATTCAGTTCATTCTGAACTCTTCTTGCACTGCTCAAATCTGCTTCTATTTCGTGCAATCTTAAGGAGCAGACTACGAAGGATCACTAAATGGTCAATGGCTATTTAGAGAGAAGTATTCCTGAAAGGGATGCCTAGGGGTACCTACTCCATTCCTAACACAAATCAACTACACCTAAATAATTTCTGATGGAGGTTTGTCTATCCCACACACATTCTTGTTTTGGATGCTCTCTGCAGCATTTAACTGATTTTTTAAAAAAATATATAATTAGCCTTCTTTAAATAGTCATAAATACAACTCTCTTAGTCAAGATAACAAGTAAAGATATACTTTGTGAAAAACCGTGTCTACAAAAGTACTGAACTAATGCTGATATTCTTCTGGGGAGATCACACTAGATGGACTTCAGAGGTTCTACAACCTACGTCTTTCTATAATTCAGTGTTTATTTTATACAAAAGGTACCTCCTTCCTATTACTTTCATAAGGTTATAGAATTTTGACACCTTGGAAATGTTCTGGGGTTATTTTTGTATTGAATTAAGCATGACATGACTCATTTGCAGTTCTCTAGAAATAATTTTTATCCTCCCCTACATCTGGGTATTTTTACTTAACCATAAAAAAGAGCTTCTCTTTCCTTCTCCCACACACATAAAAAGCTTCTATGCGCTCTGTCTAAACAAATGAGGTAACAATGTCTTTTTCACAGCACAAGGACATATTATAGGTAATTTAAATTTCAAATGCTTTAGAGACATCTTGTAGGGAAATCAATGCACACCAGCAAGAAAGCAAAGGAGCTGATGAGTCAAAACTATAAATTCTGACACCTCTCCTACAGAACAGAGGACAAAGTCAAATTTACTTCCAGGAGGAAGATGGAAAAACTTTGTTGTTAGCTAAAATAAATTCCTACACTGATGGTTTTGATTTAGTTTTTTATTATCTTCCACTCCCACGTTTAAGTGCATGTAACAGAACATATGAGAGTATGTTCAGTAGCAAAGCCTGAGTGTCAGGAACCTTCTAAGCAATTTTTGTATGCCTTGAAATACCTAGACTACACAAAGCCTGAAGCAGAAAAACATCTGAATTTTACTCTGTTATGTTCCTAGTACCACTTACAGTCTTTAAATATCCCACTATCCATCATTATTCCCTATATTTTATAGCACAGGCTGGTATTCTGTCGAGACTAGCAGTTTTCTGGATGGCAATTTGTTAGGTGCTGTTAACAATACTGCAGCAAAAACCTTAAGAAGTGCTCTTTGCACTGTAATGAGTGCTGCTCTTCGTAGAGTTCATGCATTTATAGCACCAGCATGACAACCTATATGAGGGAATGTAATCATCTCTGAAGTGGGAAACCTGTCCAGAAGGTAAAAGGAGTTGAAAACACTGATGAATTATCTCAGAGTTATTAAGACAAATTAATGGCAGAAAAGTTCAAGCAGGGTTGTAAAACACAAGGATAGTTGATTATGTACTTGGTTTATACAGTCTTATGCTGCCTGTCACTGAAACATGGGAGAGTACAGAGCATCACACATCAATGCATGTTCTAAACATCTGCTCCTGGTCAGTACCACCGTGCTAGGCTCTGTGACTTTTGCATGAGTGCACTACGCAAACCATAAAAAAGCAGAGTAAAGCTTGAGACAGCTCTTCTACCATTATGCAGGAGAAGCATCATTATTATGACACTGTCAACAATTCCTTCAAAACACACTGATACACTTTCCTCACACTGATTTCTTCAGCTTCAGCTCAGAGTCACCTCCAGTTAGTCTTCTCTCTTTACTTAGAAAGTAAGGCATAGAGAACAAAGGCCTGTGCAATCAGAAAAGCTCTTCCAAGGACCACTCACCAGCCTGGCTGTTGCATTTCGGCCTCCAGATGCCAACACCCTGATGAACTTCATAGCACTGGCACAAGCAACTCCATGGAGACTGGTAAGTAAAAACCCTGGTTCAGCCACTTTGGGATCCCACTGAGTAGGGAGAAATTCGCTGACAACGGTCTCAATCAATCGAGGACAGTCAAGCAGCTGCAGAGAAATGGCAGCGAGCACAAATAACTAAAGGTATGCAGTTATACAGACACGCAGAAGACATGGAAAACAGACATGTTTGTCTGATCTCCTTCCCATAACTTTACTTGATCTTTCTTCCCTTTTCCAAACCTTTCTCTATCATTCCCAAGCTCCTATACAATGGGAGATTTACCTGGCTGCACGCTTCAGAGGAGTGCCTTGCTATATGGGTGAGGATGTGCAGTATGTCCAGGACTACTGTTGGAACAGGTCGCACCACCTCTAGGATGTACCTGAGCCGGTGCTGGATCCGTGTCTTCAAAAGTCCCTGAAAGGTGTTTAAAAAAAAAGAAAATCTGTTATGCTCTAAACAAGTACTCTCTGCACTTCAGTTGCTGGAAGCCAAATGCAGATTACATCTTCTGCACAGAGTGTTTTAAAATTAGCAGCCATGAAACAAGTAAGTTTCTGTGGATTTGCAACTATGCTGGCAAATGAGCAAGAGTTATCTGAACAGAGCAGGAACAACTGAACTTCTGTTCTGAACCAGACCACTGGAGAGTTTGGATACTTGTGTTTTCCAGAGTATAAAAACTCTAAGTGACAGGGAAATAACCTTCCCTATAAAAGACTGCTAAAACCTACTGCTGGTGAAGAAGGTTCTTGTGCTCCTTGAATAATTTTGGCTAGACACCACCTCCAGCTAATGCAGCACTCTGTCTGATACTACCTGTCATGTCAGAGAAAGTTGACAGAAACAGAGAACAGACACAAATTCCTATTTTGCAGTAAGAAAAGAGATGCATAGGGATGATGTGATTTTTTTTTTATGATCAGTGGCGGTGCCAGGAAAAAAATCATCAGTTTCTGTAACAGTGTGATGCATTCCTGGTTCTGGGAAAAGGCAAATCCGTAATACCTAAGTTCATGTTACTGATGCTTTTAAAAATTTGCAGCCAAACAAGTGGTAGCTCTAGGCTTGACCAAGTTCAGCAGCTAGTTTAAATACTCCTTTTCCAACTGTGTGGAACAATCGGGTTGTAACAGCCAATAAGAAGGTGTGAAATGGAACTGCACAGCAACGGGAACAGAGGAGAATTTCATCCCAAATACCTACTGAGTTCAGGCTACTCAGAGCAAGCTGAATTATTCTGAACCATGCAACTGTTTACAGAATCACAAACTGATCTCCTGGCTATCTACAACTCTTTTGTTACATTTTTTAAACAGTGCCACACACCTAGCAGAACACAACTGAAATCACGAAGCCTCTAAACAAGACCAAATGCCCAAGTACAGTAATTCATTCACCCAGTGATGCTTTTATACCACATGCCATTCAAACACAAGCTCAAGCACAAGGACTAAGTGATGTGATCACAGGTTTTAATGATTGCAGCAGGCAAGAGGAGTGCACTGGCTCCACCAAGGCTGAGTTTGAGATAACAAAGATTGCTATTTTTAGATCTCATATCAAAAATACGGGATTAGATTTAAAATGTGGGAGGAATTCCTTCTGAATGCTGTAAAACTCTTAATCTGAGAAATGCAAATATGACATTTGGGGAAATGGTAAGTAGCCACCTTATGTCACATAAGAAAAGAGTATCACTGTACAAATCTGCTATTTCTGAACTATCTAGCTGTAATATTCTTGTTTAACTTTAAAAAAGTGCATACCGGCATTTTAATAACGGCTCAATTTTTAACTCAAGTAAATGAGCCTGAAAGTCATGCCTGTATGCAGTCTTTCAGCAAGTCTTACCAGTGTGTTTGCTGCTGAATTCCCTAGAGGAAGTTAAGAGATATTAATGACACTGAAATCACACAAGTCAAGTCTCAACATTTTTAGAGACCAATAAAATTATCCTCCTGGTAATATGTAACAGAAACATAAAAACCAACAGCCAGGCAAGAGTTCTAATTCTTGTTCAGAATGTTCTTGTCTAGCACACACAGGAGGATAGATGTTTCAACAGCACACATTGCACTGTGCTGAGCCTACTTTCATAAAAAGATTCTGTGTCTAGCTCTGTGCTTACCTTAACAACATCATATCGGGCCACATCTGGGTCTGGCTTGTTTTCATCCTTTGATTTTTTATCTTGAGATTTCTCTGTTCCATTTAACTCTTCCTCTTCCTCCTCTTCTTCGTCCTCATTGTTAGGGACAAAGGGGAATGCAGCCATCCCTTGGTACCATGAGAAAGTCCAATCAAGATATTTCTATAGGGAAATGTTAAAGCATATGAAATAAAATTCTCACAAAGAAAGACAAAAAGACAAAGACTAAAACTTTTCAGGGATGCTTTTGAATATGGAATGCTTTATTGATTCCTATATAATCCCAAGAAAACGTGAACACAATAAAAGGTATTCTAAACATATACAAGTAGAGTTCAAAGCTTTTTCAGGGAAATTAATTCAGCCTGACACACACAGACTTGGAAAACCACTAAAAATAATTACCGTGATGTGAATTAAATTCACTACATAGGTAACAGAGATTTAGTTTAACCGGGAAAAAAATAAGATTATAAATAAGTAAATAAAACAACTACCAAGGCTCTAGGCATTAAACTGAAATTTGGTATTTATTTGCCCTATTCCCATTTCTGGACCTGTGTTGAACTTAGGTCACAAATAACACAGAAAGATCACGCAAAAATTGATATGATAAAATAAAGACTGCTTGGTTTATTTGTTCATGGATGTTTCACTTTTGTTTAAACATCCCTCAGCTTAAGCAAATAGAAAACCCTCTTTTTTTGTTCACAGCTAATGACAGTGTCAGGTAGTCTCAAGTTCTATGGTAATAGCCCAGCTAGGGTAACAGTTTCAATTCCTCAGAGGTGATTGCTCCCATAACAGACCTACTTCCCCCAAAATGTTTTAGAATATGAAAGACAGCCAAATCAAATGCTTGCACTGCTTAATAACTGCTATAATTTTCCATTTCCTGCACCCACAATCAGAAATAAATACCACATTAGTCAGAAAAGTAGTGGTAGACTTCAATTGCCAAGTACCAAGGAAACACAAGCTATTATCAGACATCAAAAAAAAAACAAACCCAACAGTATTAACTAAAGATGGTGGGTGAATGGCATGGTCAGAAGAGGCCTGACTTGAGGGGGTGAAGCCATAAATCCATCTGGAATACAGAGTTTGGGACTATAGTCTTCCTTCCACCAAGAGAAGGAAAAGAACTAAGACGAAGTAGCTGGGTCTTCAAAGGAAACAAAAAGAAAGTTGCTTCCTTCCCATAGCCATTGATGGAGGAACAAAACTTTCAGACAGCATGATTTTTATGTATGCCGATCTTCTGTGTTTATAGTGCAGATAAATCCTATTCATCTTACAACTCCTGGAGCAGAAGGCCAGGCTTCCAACCCCGGCCCTCTCTCAGAGACCTTTTG
Source organism: Rhagologus leucostigma (assembly GCA_013397725.1). Lineage (NCBI taxonomy): Eukaryota > Metazoa > Chordata > Aves > Passeriformes > Rhagologus > Rhagologus leucostigma. Next base: position 541,293 of record VZTD01005548.1, on the reverse strand, counting down.
AAATTCAGCAATATAAAACTCTACGAAGGACTCCGTGAGTTAGAAAATATACTGACACAGCATTCAGAGTGCTGCTTCTGGCAGCAAGAGTCAGCAATCCCTGCTTACACAAGACATCACACCATAAGCTTTGATCTGAAAAATCAGAGCACTGCCGACACTTATAAACCAGAGTAGCACCAGAAGAGAGAAAAGTACATTAAGAAGCTGATTCACAGTATTAATTACCTACAATGGGTGGGCAGGACTCATGTAGCAGAACTCCATTAGGCTCATAGATAAAAAAGTAGCAAAATGAGGAGAAAGCTACCTACTGCTTCATTTCCCTTGCCTCCCACTAGGGATAGCTCTACAGGCTTGGTAGAAGTCACAGAGGACTTCTACCCCATCTCTTCTATCACCAGACCCTTTGCAGTCAAACACAAAAGCAGCTCTCAAGGAAGGAACTCGTAACGCCATCCACAGCATGCTGTGCCTATGACAGACTGTGGCGGCAGGTGTTCTGGTGGGTGCCACAACCTTCCGAAAGCATCTCCAGCAGGAAGCCGCTCGGCAGGGCCAACACACTCACGCGCACACACACACCGGACAGCTTCTTCGACAAGTCAACAGCAAAGAGATGATAAGGCTCTTTGTATAGAGTTCCACGGGAGAGGTTTATCTCAGCCACGTGCGTGAAGGATTCCAGGGACGAAGGAAGGGGAGGGAGTGTCCAGGTTTATATATGGGGGCGAGGAGAGCATCAGGGACCAATAATCTGAGAGGAAGAGGGCGGTACATAGGCGGGGCTAGGCTGTGAGAGCAAATGGGGAAATTCTGAGGGAGCGGCGAGGGAGCAAGGGCCACTAGGAGAGCAGGGAAGAGAGAATTTTCTAGATCAGGGATATATAGGGTAGAAGGGGGCAGGGAGGCCAACAGGCGAAGCAGAACTGGGGTACATCAACATAATGAAACAAAGGATCCTGGGAGAGGCCTTCTCTATCTCCCTAACCTGGGGACAATCTTTTGGCTTAGGGACTGTCCCACCAATGGACTCCCTTGGTCCCCAAGTCTGTAGGCCCACCAGCCTCCACAACAGACTGCTTTGTCCAACCAGGAGTACATCTTAATCTGGCTGCTATAGGCTGTCTAATAGCCCTGGACATCTTGAAAGAAGTCTCAACCTTCTAACAGGTGAAAAAGCATCAATGAGAAAATAAACACATGAACAGGCAAAATTACGTATGCATCAGTATTACAAAAACACATGGGAACAGGAGAAAATGGACAATGACAGAAAAAGAAAACAGCATTATTATGAGGCATAAGGGAAAGCATGGAGAATATTTAATCTGCTAAGGAGAAAAACTATGAAATAAGAAACAACATAAGAGGCCATATTAAAAAAAATAAATTCTACACATATGTTAATAGTGGCCTGATCTAGATTGCAAAGATATCAAAAGAAGAAGAAACTTGGCAGTGTGCACTGAATTTAATCATAGGGCAGGGCTAATTCAAACAGGAGGAAAAAAAGATACCTGAGTCTCTCAAACTGGGATAACACACTCCATCATCTGTCTCAAAGCACTGCAATGGCATTCCATTCACCATTAAGCTAACACATCCAGTAAACCTTTGTTCAAGCTACTTACGATGTCTTCTCATTCTGATTCCTGTAAACAGCTCAGCATGAAATCAAACCCAAGCTCTTAATGATTATCTTACCTCATCATCAAGTGACACCAGCAGAGCCCGGAGAGCACCAACAGATGCTGCCATGACATTATCCACTGCATCATCCAGCGAGAAGCGCAGCAAGAAGAGAAAGCCAGCATCAAACAGCAGACGCAGAACGCTGCCCTTCAGTGAGGAAGCAAACTCTCCAGCCCTGGCCTGGAAAGTGTGCCAAACAGAGCCAGGGTTAAGGCTGTCTCATCTCAGTTGGATACATCTCTGGGTTGTCACATCTCAACATTCTGCATCTTTGCCTCTTTCCACTTCTACTGTAAAGCTGCTAAACTGTGCAGGTTATTCTTCCGGTATTTTATCCTCCACTCATTCTACAGAGGCATGCAGCTACAGTTCCTTAATGCAAGAAACCCTTCTTTCTTAAGTCTGAACCCATCTTTTGACTTCATCCTGTTCTATCCCATCGCCCTATTTCTTCTTCTCTGCCTCCAGTGCCATTAGGGGGAATGTTAGCACTTCCCCAAAAAGTTAGGTGGAAATGTGCACAGAAGTATTCATTTTGCTTTCTGCTCTTGGCACATTGCTCTGTGAGTAGGCTTGGTTCTTTCTCACCTCCTACAGAAAATGCACATCATGAAGCTGGCTCAGACAAGAGGAGTGAAAGGGTCAATGCCAAGAATAGGTTTGTCACAAAAATAACATTAAAAAAAAAACAACTTGCATCCAAATTAACAAGAGAACTGAAATTGCTCCACTGCTGCTGAAAAGCACTTGAAACGACTTGTTGGAAGAACAACACTCTGGAACCATCCAGAGAAACCTGCATCTCTGTTATACCCCAACACTTAGTTTATCTAGCAGTGAGGATCCTCAGTGAAACAGAATGCCCTGTTGGTGCATTCTGTTGGTGCAAAGTTGGTGACTTTGCTCATCTTCACTGAACAGCAGAAAACAAACAACAAGTACCAGAGATTCTGGACCCTGATTCACCAGAAACTTGAATTATGGGGAGAAATTCCATCAAGTGACTTACCCTTTGAACAATACGACCTAAGACCTGTAGAGCCAGTGTCCTCTGTTGTGTAACTTGGCTGCGAGACAAATGAAAGAGCTCTTGCAGAGAATAACCAGCCCTCTAAATGGCAGGGGGAAACAAAACACAGAAACCAAAAACACCCCTCAGCTACAGGTAAACACAGGCCCCTTAAAATAAGATTAACTGTAACATACTGTGTAACAGAAGACAAAGTGCAAGCCAATGTTGTTTGCCACTTTGTGGCAATTGCAGAAGAGATGCTAATCTTAGATGTCACAGGAGAAAATTGAACTTCTTAAGAAAAGGAAGTATGTGCACCTTTTTCCAACACCACAGAATTTTAATATCATTAAAGAGAAAAAGCATCAACAGTTTTCTGGAAGTAATGCAGTTAATGCATGCAGACACAACTTGTCTTCAGGAGTTTGTTTCTAAATAAAAATTACTGCACTTTTCAAAGGGTTTTTTTTGTCACTAAAAAACTTGATACAAAAGGAATCTACCAAATCAAACACAGAAAGCAGAAATGCGTGTACCTTTTCTATTATATTACACCCACCTACCTCTGCCTCTTCTCCATGGTGGTGCAAGCCTAGATGTGTTGGCAAATCAGCATCTGCGGGAATCAATTCTCCTTTTAAACTGAATCGAGCTTGCATCCCCTACAGCAAAAGGGTGGAGGGAGAAAACTATTATTTCTATGGCTGTCCATTCCATTCATCTCTTAAAATAACACTTTTTACATCACCTGCTGGAAGATGACAGTTCAAAAACTCCTCAGGCCTCAAATTCTTAAAAAAAAGTACTCCTATCATTCCTTTTTTCTCAGTTTTACACCTGTTTCATCCCAGATTACAATGGCTAGACTCTCACTTCCTAGCTCTCTTGAGTGCTACAGACTGAACTGATCGTGTATCATCCCATCCTGTGAAAGAAAATGGGAAATCTTTCAACCTGATGGCATCCCATAGACTGAGTAGCCAGAGGACTCATTTTTGAAGCCTTCAAAACTGTTACTGCTGAGAAGCATGATCCAGACACAAACATGCAAAGTACCAGTTTCTGCTTTCCAACCTTTTTCGTTTTCTTCTGCCGAGGTGAGGGCAAATCTTTCATCCATTCTAGCTTCTCAAACTCTACATTGTCCATGTGAATCCACTCCTTCCTGGGTTTCACAGGCAGATCATCATCTTTTTGTGAGGAGAAAGAAATGTCAGTCTTACCTTCCAAGGCAGTGATGAAGGAAATACTGTTTCTTCTTTGCCAAGCTACTTGGCTTAAAGACTGTATCAAATATAAGATTATGTAAAATAAAAAGAAAACAATTTTCAAATTGACTATTGTCTGATGCATGAACATCAAAGGTTTAAAGCTATTTTCATCTTTCATGAGAGCAAGAAGAGGAAGTAAACAGCACTGTAATGAAATTCACAGACAAGGCTAATTTAGGAGAAGCTGAACAGAAGTCAGGACACAAATAAGGCAAAATTATCAGAAGCAGTGCAGAAAAAATAATATCAGCCCTATGTTTGAAAAAGCAAACTAATATCATCCAAGGAAGAGAGTGTTAGGGGGGACATGAAATGATTAAAAAGTATTAACACAGAGTCCCAGCAAATTATCGGAAGCCAGTATGATTTCAGCCTAGATACACTAAAGGCAGCACAGTATTTGTGATTTTGGTTGCATTTGTGATGCTGCTCTTCAGTATCCCTCCCTAAAGGCTTGAGAAGATCAGCTTGGGAAGAGAAGATCAAAACAGCTGAAAATTTGCACAGCTTTCCAGAGACAGCTCAGTGGGGAAACTGGACAGTTGAACAAGAATTTCAAAGGTGCAAGTACTAAATGAAGAAATTACTAATTTAACTTTATAAAGAGCTTTGACTACAAGAATTTGAGAAACAAGACATTTATGTCTGATATCACAAGAGCTGTCTTAGGAAAGAGACAGATCAGCATGTGGAAGAATCTCACAAGTGAAGAGACTGGAGAGATATAACCAGGAAAGGTAAGGCTTTGCTACTAGGATACTACCCCAAACCCAAATAAGAAGAGATGAGCTAAGAAGTCTTTGCTATCTCAAAAGAAAGCACATGTAAGGACAGTAACAGGCAGTCTTAGGGCATGAAAAGCATCAACACCACTCGTGCTGGAGCAGCCCAGAACTCATCTGCATTGCAGCTATTAATCCTGGTACTCCAGTCTTCTCTTGCAAGGAACAACGAGTCCCACTGAGATGCTCTTCTTTCATCAGATCTTTTCCTGCTGATAACTGGCCTGAAACCTAACCTTTTACTTTCCTCCAATTAGCAGATAAACTTTCAAGAAGGGTGCTCATCCTCTCCAGAATGAAGCTTCACCCTTATGATCAATGTGGTATTGAATCAGGCAAGGAACCAAGCACAGAGTTATCTTGCTCAGCCAGAAAGCTGTTCCGCAGAATTTCAGCCAAAGGCTCAGCATGCATTTTAATTGAAGAGAAGAAAAAAGCATCTGAAATGTACGAAAGTGGAATGTTTGTGGGTGGTAGATGCAACATGAGAGGAAATAAAATCAGCAGAAAAACAAAATATATTGACATTTGTAATTTAACAAAATGTTTCCTCTGTTAATCACTAAATTGATAGGGTTGAGTTAATCATTCTGTGAATAAGATTATGCATGTTACTACCAGCCCTTAGTACTATGATCTTGTTAACAAGAAAAGATGGATATATATTTCAAAGCATCAGCAGACTGTTAGTGAGAAATCCCTTTACAGAAGCACAAGCTGGCAGTGTGAATGCAACGTTTGCACGGAACTTTTTCAGACTTGGGTTACGTTAAAGGCTACCGCCCAAACTCTTCACTTTTTGCTTTGTTTCCCCTGTTCTCTCACTGACAGAATTTACTTTTCCATTTGATAAGGTCACAAGTTGCTGGATAAAGGCTTCACCATCTTGTTTCTAATAACCAGTAGCTTTTTATCTTATTAGAGAGGCAGGTCTAACTTTTGAGCAATCCCATTGTTTTGTGTCATCACTGGAAATTCAGCGTGACCATTTCTGCTGGGCTATTCAAGATGAGTTTACTTCTGAGTATAAACACATGCTGAAATCCCAACAAAAAGTGCTAATGTCAAATTCATTTTTACATCTCCTGTTGGCCAAAATGGGCTGCAGGCATAAACTAAGGTACTGGAAAGGCTTCCCTTGGTTTTTTAACTGTGTTTCAGCTCACCCTTTCTTTGTTGTTTCAAATATCCTGGGAAAACTCCTCTTTTTTCCTGTGCTGTCTTCTATAGGAGGCAAAAGATGTCAGCACACAACGTTCTAAACACTGAGCTATTCCCAAGAGCATTACTATTATTACCACTGCAGGCTGAACAACACGCTTCTATTGCTCCCAGGAGAGGAAAAGATGTCACTTGACCTGGTGCTACTTGTGCACTCAATTGTTCTGCGACTAAAAAGAACTAAAAATAGTCCTTTTGATTAAAATGGATTTGTGGAAAAGTAAAACTTGGGGAGAAACTGCAAAAGGACTGTTCAGTGAAGTGTCTTCCTGAAAAAGAGGCTGAGCTTTACTTCTCCTGCACATGTACACACACACTGACAGACTCATCCCTCTCAGCAAGAAAATGGTAAATGCTTGTTATCTCTTGCAAACATCAAGCTGAAATCCCAAAGTGACTCAGAGACTTCTTTGATCAGTCTGCAGGTTATATTGGAACACAAAGGATGCATTAGAAGAGATGATCGAGAGATGCAGAAAGGCAAAAATTGACATGAAACTGGGGGAGAAGGATGTTAGGAAAAAAAATGCGAGGAAAATAACAATGGGAGCTTAAAAATCACAACAGAGAAAAATAAATTGCTAAAGAAAAAATGCAGTGAGGAAAGCAACAATAAGAGCAGAAGCCTAAAGGGAAAACTCTTCCTTTCTCTGCCATGAGAATGTATGGGGTTGCTCTAGTTGCTGGAGATAAAGCAGCTTTCTCCTCATACAGACATATATTGAGCATTAAAGGGTTCTGTCGTAAGAGGCAACAGCTCGGTAGCACTCCACAAGAAGCAAGACATTCTACACCTTAATACTTCCCCCTCCATCCAAAGCACAAAGAAAATAACTTTGCCTTGTGAAATTCACTGTGTGGCTTCTGAGATACAAGACACGGAATGGGGCCATCAGGAGCAGTGTCACGCTAAGACATACATGCTCTATATGGGCAATTTCCCTAACGTGAGAGTGATTGTCATCTCTGTGCTACCCTGTGAACAAATCATTAACCCCTACCTACCCAACATTCTCTTGTCCCCAGCCAGTACCAGTTAAAAGAAATTATTCAGGCACCAGCTGAATCTCATTACTACACTCTTCTGTTTTCCTGTTCACATGACTGAACCAAAGAGCAATGATGCCTACTTTAACACACATTTTCCCTTCAGAGGCCTCAGAACAAATTTCAAAAAGCAAGACCTCCCAATGAACAGCTCACTTCCGTTACATAGTGTATCACCTTTCTAATCTGTGGAGCCCATATAGAGATGTTCTTTTTTGAACTCAAAATACGTATTTTTTAAATGTCCTAAAAAAATTCAGATTTGGATCACTACAAAGTAGCATAACCATCAATGTGGACTGATGTAAACACCATACAAATATTTCTGTTCAGAAAATTAACAATATGCACTTTGTTTCTTACCCGTGATTTCTACCTTCATATTTTCTTCCTTTCTTACACGTTCTTCCAGACCTGACTCCTGCATGGAAAGAGATGATCTTACATCATGCTGAGCCACAGGGAGAGATTCCACAAACTCCTCCGATCTGTTCAGTTCCATTTTTAATTCCTTTTTCTGGCCTTCATTGTTACCACGCTGTGATTTCAAGAAAGCAACTAAACTGGGATCTGCAAGTATTGACAAAGAGACAGACAGAGATGTGACAGAAAGTCTCAAAATACTTCAAATGCCTATAGCTCCTGCTATTTATGTTTCAGTCTTTTCCACATGTCCTCTTTCTTGTACCAACTGTCACTTCTCTTCAAACTGAGGCACTTCACTGCTTTATGACCTCTTAGGCACATCAGCTGGGTGCAACTGACTGGTGAGGAGACACCAGAGAAAGAACTGACAAATGTCTTTCAGGGTAAAGCAATCACAAAAAATCTGTTTTCCCAGCTTACAAATAAAGATAATTGCTTCTTTTCCCCTCACTGCCCACTCAAATGGCACATCCAAACAAGACTATTAACTACGGAGAGAATTCTGGTCTGTGGTCCCTGCCTGTGGACCACTCAGTGGCATCAATCTGAACACAAGGAGAACACACAGGACAGACAACACAAAAATAATTACCTGGTCTTTACTGAATTGCAGTAGAACTGCAAGTCATAGTTCAGATACTATATTACAAGGTGACCTTTGTTTGTTCTGAACTGACTCTCCATTCCAATTACAGTCTGACAACATCCAGAAAAAAGACATAGCCATTCTCTTCATGCTTTGAAGAGAAACATTTGGAAGGTAGATGTGTTTTGAGGGATAGATTATATTCATATGGCTCTAAGATCATCATTTTACTTTCGGATCTGCTACAGATATCCCACATCATTTTGGATGGAGTGCATTGTCTCTGAATACTCTTCGTCTAGAAGATGGTGTTGGGATGCTTATGCCAGAGGTGAACAGTAAGAGATTGTGCATTGTGCCTCAACAAGGTACAGAAATACTCCAGTAAGCAGTGTCAGAGATATATAAAGTAGAAGAACACAACACCTACAGTGGTTATTTATTCTTTGGAGGACAAAGGACAAGCAGTTGAGAAATGCTCTGTACCTGAGATAAGCCATCTCAAAAATGACTTCCATGTCTTTGAAACATCTATCCCACACTTATGATTGCTGCACGCTCTCCTCAAGGATGCAGTTTAAACCGTCCTTGGTGAAGGACAGGCATTCAGCCCAGTCTCATTAAAGTGTTCCTATTTTTTCTGAATGCAAGCACAGCTCTCACTTTCTCACACTTCACTGTACACAGCAAGGAAAGACTGTATTCATTATTTCATCATTTCACACAGTGGCAAAAAAGTCACTGATATCAATCTGTGCATGGTATGTCAGAAACTAAGCCTACTTCTGTCCAGAGTCTCCACGAACAAAACCAGAACTGTACCAACAATAAGACACTGCCCAGCACAGAACTCCGTACCCATTCTCATACTTCACACCATGGAGTATCATCTGCTGCATAACTAAGAAGTTAATTCAGGGACTGGACAGCATTTCACATCCACAAATCATTCACACTCCTGAATATGGAGAAAAAGTCTCCTTAATTCACAGCTCTGTGCCTGTCCAGTGCCTAAATCCATTTGTAAGTCAGCAATTTAGTTTAGGAGTTGCTTCATCATGTATAATTCTCTACCTACAGATATTCTGGGAATTCCAAAATCACTCACAGCTTCTTTAAGGCCTCAAAAGATTAATATATCTACAATTTTAATCTACAAGGCATATAAAAAATACATTGCTTCAGAAAATTTTGTTCAAAAATACTTAAAATACATCCCATCCTTTTTAAATTCCGTAAGTATTCACTTCACTAATATCCCAATGAATGGAGTGGTGGGGACAAGGAGCAAAGATCACAAATCAGTCACAAGAAGCAAGTGCATAAACAGGGTATTTTTCATACACAAGCCATTGTTATAAGCAGTGAAGCCAAATAAAATACTCAGGTCTCTGAATGAAGGATGTACCTAAACAATCTGGCTGCAATTATTTTGTGTAGTTCCTTTGCCACCTTTCCAGTTATACCCAGGCTGCTTGCAATGAAGTCAAGATCATTACTATGATCTTTAAGCTGAACCCACAAGAGATTTACGCACCTAAAAGGCAAACTTAGCTCTCACAGCTAAATTTGATGCTAGAGGACCTGAAATCATGAGAATTTTAAAAATCCTTGTCTGCCACCTACATCTGTACATCTGCTCTTCCTGAGCATATAAATTCATCAAACCAACACCAACAAGTGTTGCCGTGCCCCAGATCACACAAAGTCTTATCAAACATACCACATTCAGTGTTTTCCTCTACCTTTTCATCAGTTGCCAGTGACAGGCATTCCCAGAGCACCACTGTGGACAGGGCTCCAAACCAGAGACCAGACTCCTGCCAGAATATGCCTGCACCCAATAGCCAGATAATTAAAACACTTCTTCAAAAAGTCAAGGCTAATTGCAAGTTTTTCTGCTCTACCAAGTATAGGTTTGAATTGAAATCTCCCACATGCCCATATGTTCTCCCCATTTGGGTACTGACAGTTCTGGCCTAAGTTTTAGGTATTTTGGAGGGGAAGACCAAGGGTTCTCTCTCATCTCAGCATTGCTATGACACTGCTTTCTTATCAGCTTCAGAGAATCGCATTTTAGGACCTTAAACATTTATGTGCAACCATGTATTTGGAGTGCAAGGCAATAAAATGTACAGATCATCTTAACCCCCAGCAGAGGGGTGAAGAGAAAGATTTAAGCCAAACCAACACTCATTGAGAAATAAACAGTCTTTAATTTCTTCATAGTTAGTTCTTACTCATAAGCTACTGACATGACATGAAAGCAAGATTATTCACATATGAAATGAGCAGGAATTCCAAGTTCCCATCGTTGACCCACGAATTTGCTAAGACTTCAGGACACCTACACATTCAATAAATTGCCTCATCTCTAGAGCTGACCGTGGAAAGCACATACCTAGCTGAGCCAGAAGCCTCGCCTGCTCCTGTAGGATCTCTTCCTCAGACATGGACCGCAGCTTCTCCAAGTTCTCTTTGTGAATAGCTTGAGCTTCCTGCTCACTCTTTTGGCTTCCAAGACCCTCTCCCGTTATGAGACAAGGACGCTGAGACGTCAAAAAGTCACCATCTTTATCTATAAGAAGCAGCAGAAAAAGCAGTTACTAATTTATGTCTACAGCATTACAAATAAATCTCAATTCTGTCATTAACAGGCTTGCGTAATTTCTCCTTTTACTTTTTTTTTACCTTGGTAGTAAAGTTAGAATAGGAGTAAAGAAGTTTAGTTTAGCTTCAAACAAAACTAAAACATTTGTGCTTTCATCCCATGTCACAACAAACATGTTGACATAATTTCTAGCTTGTTTCTTTGGGAGCTTGAGGAGGGATGGCAGGGGAAAGGAATTATGTTTCTTTAATGCAAAGCAACAGCAAGAAAATGTAAACTGGAGCATAATTCACAACTGATGAGCCAGAGCATTCTTCCAAGCTAGTGAATATTAGATTCTTTCTCTGCCCAAGAATGCCTGAACCCACATTTCTACGTCAGCTCAACCATGACCTAGTAAATATCTTCTGAGTAAGACAGAAAATTAAAATTATTAGGTAAACCAGCTTCCAGAGTGATACAGGACCAATTCTCAACACAGGCATGTTTGCTTCTAACAGTCTCCTGTACTCACCTTTAAGGGTTAAACACATTAGAAGTTACAGCAAGGGGTATTTTTCCTACCCTGAACAAAATTGAGTCCCCTTTACCATCTGATCTAAGTCCATTCTATATGTTCATTTTATTTAACGATAGCGCCAGGTAACACGCTCCTTCGGTCAGTGTGACACCCTCCAGCTCTCCTGTAACCCACTAGACAAGGACCTGACTTTGCGGCTTTACTGCCTACGTTTTATTCATATGCTGCATATATTGACTTGGAACATCCCTATGCCCCTAAACCAGCCAGCCCCAAAAGCATCAAATCCCTGTTCAAATAGCAGCAATGACTCTCAACATAACACCAGGAAGATTTGATGTCATTTCCACAGCAGTTGTTTTGCATATTGAGCAGGAAGGGGTAAGACAGAGTGACCTGGCAAAAGCTTCAGTAAGCTTCCCATCACCAGCAACTAAACTAAGGGTCACCAGAGACAAATATGTTGTTACTACGAGAAATTAAGCTCCCCCTCTTCTCTTGCTTCTAGTGATCCTGCCACAACAGTCTGCCTGAAGAGGCCAAGCCATTTTGTAATCTCTCTGTCGTGCTACTACATTTCCGAAGCATTCGTGTTCAAGAGGATCACAGCTATAAGGCTGTTCTGCTACCCTTTCAGCTTTCTCAGACAGAATGCTGTCTGAATGTACACATGCCCAATGTAACCGGACACACAGTAAGCACAGTATAGGGACCTGGCTGGTGGATTCGTGCACGCAGAGCACAAACACATGGCAGTTCTCTTACCAACTCTCTGACAGGGAGCAGGGCTGACAAACTTTAGCCAAATGGTGATAATCCTCAAATGACATATGGCCTCTATTTCAATGTGAAAATATTGTGTCAGGGTAAAATCCAGACACAGGGTGGTCCTAAGAAAACTGGACTGCCCAAGACAACACAAATAAAATTAAAAAAAAAAGCCTGGAGATGCTGGTAACAGTGGAACTGGCTTCGTCTTTCCTTGTCACGTTGCTGTCAGACAAGTAACTGCTGGAGGTGGCACTGACTCATCAGCACTGCCTCACAGCATTCCTTATGGAGCAAAGCCACAGTCTCATGGCAGCAGATCTGGTGACAGAAAACTGAGCTTTCAAACATTTAAGTAGGAGTGAGAACCCACATCACAGTGGTCTCAAACACTTTCAACACAGAACCACCCTCTTCCTAAAATTGTGGAAATCAGTGATGAAACAAGAAAAACTTTACATATAACAAACAGAAGGGAAAAGGAGGACAAGAACCTTGAAAAATAAATCTATTGCCCTGTGTGAAGCAAAAAGGAAATCAGTGAGAAAGCTAACCCAATTTTCAGAATGCATCTCAGAATTTTCTCTTTAGAATTTTTAGTTTGCATCTCAGACCATTTCAAATCATTGCCACAATACAGACATTCCAACTGACCTTGAGATTCCTAAACTGAGGACAACAATGCTACCCTAATTTAAAAATATGGAGCACTGATGTTATGGTTACTAAGGCTATGTAAACACAGTCGGCTGGATAAGCAGAACCTTCTCCACTTACCACTCCTGCTGCTGGGGAAAGGTGCCTCTCCCACGGATCCCTCAGGATCCAAGGCATCCTGAGCTGCTGAGCTTACTTGCACGCACTCGGCAGCAGAGGGAGCCGTCGCTGCCTTTTCAGCAGTTCTTTTCGCTGCCATCTTCTGTGCAAAGATGCTTTTTCTTCCAGATCCCAGCTGCACCTGCAAACAGGGAAGCCATGTGTCCGCTTTCCTCTCCAGAGTCTCCCTGCACACCTGCCACTAACAAATGTATAGACCTGATCCTAAAGACACCCTCAGATCAGACTTTGGGACATGATACAGGGAGGCTGCTGACCTTTTCCATGCATGTGTGACTCTTTTTTAACACACAGTTTACTGCTACGACAGAGAGACAAAAGCATGGATGTTTTTGGCACCTAGAGAGGGAAGATGATTAATTATAAGTGAATTCAAGCAAGGCAAATACACCCAAAATGTCACCAAACACAACAGTTCCAGCTTTCCTGCTGTTTGGAAGCTCTGCATAGCTGAATACCTTGGATTTCTAAGTATAAATGGGGCTGTACTTCACTGTGCTCACCACATGCTTGGAACAGGCTTCTTATAAAGTGATTAGTGAGCAGCAGGGTGAAGAGATTTACCCAGTAAGAAGTGGCCAAGTGGTGCTAAAATAACCCTGGCTAAATTACTGTGTTGCTTGCCTAGGTGATGGAAGGGCATGGTTCTGAACAGCCTCGTACAGGGGATGCACAGGAAATCCAAAGGAGACTAAGAAAAAAAATCGCTTGCATGTCCCCAGTCCAGAGAAGAAACTTAAAAGACAGTCTGAACATTTGGTAGCTGCTTTGTGCACTTCCACATCAGATAAACAAAACTGGTAGTTTAAAAACTATTACTTTTGCTTTTCAAAAAAGCTGTCCTCCAAAATAAGCTACCTCCTCAAAGCAACCACAGCTGTGAATCACATATCAATTCCCAGCATCTGACTCCCACTCAGCTAGCAGTCCTTGCTACTACAGCAGCAACTGATAATAGCAACCACGGCTTCCAGTTTTACAGCCTCAGAAAAAAATTATGTCAAAATCAAAAAAGCTGCAAAAAATAACCTGAGCAACCATACTCAAATGTCATGCCAGGAGAAATCAGGTGCAGTAAGAACTTGGTGGACAAATTAACAGAGACTGCTCCTCAGAGAAAAACAAGCAGAACAGGATCAATTCTATTACAGCACTGCAGATTTGAGCCACCTTAGTGAAGTTAGCTGACAGAGGCTGAACCAAGAAGATTCCAGTGTTATTTAACTGCAGGGTATGGAGTCAAGAGCACCTACTTGATGGTAGCTTGGTAGAAGAACTCTCTCCTACACTCAGGTGGCAATGCCAGAGATATGCTGAGCTAGTTCATAATCTCCAGCATACCAAATTGGTTATTCTGAGCCCTCCCAAGCCCCATTAAGCATTAGGCTTTACTGGGAGAAAGTTTAATTGTTAATGAAGGTAGCATAAAACATCTGCTCCTAATCTTACCTCACTTTTTATCTCAGAGCGGTGAAATGTCCTTGGAAATGGGTCTCCCGTGGGCACTGGCATGGTCACTGCTACTGCACTTGTGTCTCGTTCCTGAAGAAAAAAATTCAAACCTTGTAAAACCATTTCAACAGCCAGACATGCTTGTATCATTTAGCTGAGAGCAGACTCAAAACCTCTCAGCTCTGCAGCTCGCATCGTCACCAGGCTCAGAATACCTTGTGCTTATTTAGAGACAAAGTGAGGCTATTTTTCAAAAGACTGGGCTGCCAAACTCCACACACCACTCAAAGAATCAGATAAAGGAAAACCTAGGCCAGTGCAAAGCAATGAGAACATCCCCATTACAGTCCAGAAATTCACCCAAATCCACACTACAGCACATGCCTGCATGCAAGCAGTGTGACCTGTAGGCAGTCAGGGCTGGAGAGCAGATCTTAATCTGTATTTAACTAAGAGCAAAAATACACCCAAAGAGCTTTTTTCTTTCAAGGTGCTTCAGGACACTGGTCTACAGTGCTGCTTCACTACACTATAGAAATAAAAAGCAGCAACAGAGCCCTTAGTCTCTGCTTAGTTCACAGCATTCAAAAAAACAAGCACTAGATCATCACACAAAAAAAGACATACAATAATTTTGCTGAAGACTGCTGTAATGTGTCGATCATGACTCTCCAATCTTTCCTCTGGATCTTCATCCTCGAAGTGGACATTAGCACTTTTGATCTTGGACTTTTTTGGAGGAGCTGGAGTTAGAGCTGGGAGAGTATCAGGAAAACCTGAGGATGGGAAGCAATAAGAAGAAAAAAAAGCAGTCAAGTTACTGCTATATAACCACTGTGCATTAGGTACCAGACTAAGGCTTCCTAACAGCACCTTTTATTCCTCTGATGAGAAACAAAGATGAGGAAGCAATAAGACAATTAAGAGTCCCCTGTCTCTAACTTGAAGTGTGTCGTGTAGAGAAACATGCTGGAAGATTTTATTATTTATGTATTGGCACAAGGTCTTTCCAAAGAGCTCCATAAGCAGGAAAGGATACTGAGGTCTGACTGTAAGTATTAAGGGAAGAAGTAAGGTTGTACAGAAACAAATATCGTCCTTGCAGGTTGTGTTGAGGCATAGAAAAGCACATTTCCACTGCAAACTGTTAAAAGTGAGGGATTTGTATGATCACGAACAAACTTCTTCCCACCCACTATAAACAGATCATATTTCCTCTACCTGGAACAAAGTACTGCAAGACTTATATTGTTGCTTTTGAAAAGCACCTTGTGCTTCTGAGATCAAGCACGTGACAGAAGTGTTACAGCTACTATTAATGGAGAAAACAAAAGCAAGCCAGATCTGCTGGCTGAAAACTGGAGCTGCTAGGAGAGGCAAATCTCAAAGACACTGAGAACAGGGTCTGGACAGATGGCAAAATAAGCGGTGTCCAAACAGTACAAATTACAGAAAACACCTCCTCCTGGCAAGGTACCACAGCTGATAAATGTGGACTAAGGCAACAAAGGTGGTTCTACTGGATGCTAGTAACATTGGACAAGCTAATTTTCCAAGGCTAAGGAATAAATAATACTGCAAGAAGGGCAAAAATGCAAGGGAAAAGCAGCACTGGGTTGAGAGGGAGGTGAAAGGCAAGCAGTGAGGAACAGTGAAACACACAGAGAATCATAGTAATTCAAAGAAACAAACAAATTTACCATCCAACATGACTACATCTTTGCTGTCCTGTAGCGGGGGTCTCTCAGCATCTGTGTTCCCTTCCTTCCCTTTCCTCTTGTCTGCTTTCTTCACAATCTTCACTGCGGGTGAAGCTCTGGCTGCCAGGAACTGGTTTTGAAAGCGCAGCAGGTCTGCCTCGGACTCCCCAGGCTTTGGTCTCGACAACATCCTGCCTTCTCACTCTTGCAGCCCAGCCACACGTGCTTTTCACGTAGAACCCAAATACATGGAAAACTGGTAACAGAGCCGGATTTCCTGGAGATAGGACGGGGACAGCATGGGAAAACCACTCATTCTTGTCCCACTCTTATGTTTCTGTACATACTACAAATCCCCTACTTCAGGAACACCCAAAGACACATCCACTTGAACTGGAGTCCCACACGAACAAAACCTTGTTCTTCATCGGTGAACAACAGACTACTAGAAAAGCCTACACGAGGTCTGTCAGCAAGCTAGGAGCAGAATGGCATCCAGCCAGCAAAAAGCCACACAAAAAGTGCATCACTGCCAGAATGCCAACAGCACGGCCTTGGATTTGCAAAGTCAATAACATCTTGTCCAAGACAACAGATTTGACTTGCTCAATTATCAATGCCAACCAAGAATCTCTGAGGCACAGTATCACATAAACTTCCCCCTCCAGCATGCCATCTTCTCCAGATCCCAGCATTAACATCCCTGGCAGGACGCAAGAGCCTGTCCACATAGGTTTGGACAATGCACTTGCTGACTGTTTGCTCTCCTTCTCACTCAGATCTCCCAAATGAAAAATGTCTTTCTTCCTGATGTGGACCTCATGTTTTCGTTCTCTTTCACTGCTCTCTTACTGACAGAAGCTGTGCTATTTCCAAGCATCTTCATTCGCTGCCCAGGCCAGTTTGGGGTTGAAAAACAAGAGTGAGACTTACACAGACTTTTACCTCTCTGCACATCTCATCAGGACAACTCATCAGGAAGGCAACTATTCCACCTCCCATCTACCAGGCAGGAAAATATTTGTGACTATTACTCCCCACCTCTGATTCCCAGAGCCTGGGACCAGCAATCCATTTCTCACAGGCAGCAAGTAAACTGTTTGCAAATACATTTCATTGTACTCCTAGCCTAAGCACACACCTACTTGCTGTTTATTTATGGAGCTTGCTGCCACAACGGGGCTCCACAGCCAGACTTCTCTCGCGCTTGCTCCCTCTTTGAGATCCATAAGGAGCGAACACACATCCCAAGCCAAGTGTTCCATGCCCTGTCAGCACAGGCTTCAAAGCCCAAAAGAGGAGGATGCCAGCGTTAACAGGCACAAAACACACAGCTGGAAGCAAAGGCTGCTGCTAAGCTTTCTGCAAGAAGCCTCCTCCACACAGAGCTCTACATAAACTTCTCCAAGTCTCTCCCTATCGAAACAATCAAGAAATACAGCGTGTCTGGAAACTGCCTCTGTTTCTCTGGGAAACTGTCAGCACAAGAACACAACTAAGCAGCCATTGTTCACCAGCTTGGATGTTCTTCCAGGAAGCCTTTCCTCAAAGCCTTTGCTCCAATACACATGGGACCTGCAGACAGAATGAACGTAGGGAAAACACTTGGCTTTCTAAGGGGACCTTTTTCCATGTCCCATGGAAGCCAACAAAGCACATTAGCAACACTCCCTTGGCCGTCAAGAGGAGTCATTCCTACCCACCAGAGCTCAGAGAAAACATGCAGGACAACTAACAAACTCCTGGGGATCAGCACTAACCCCAGCATCCTGCAGCCTGCTTACCTCCGACCTTGCAACTGGCTATTAAAGGCTCACCATACACCATCTGTTCGCCCAGAGGGACCGCCAGCCAGCCAGCATAAGCAACACACTGAGATGCTGTCCTAGGAACCCAGGTAAGGGATCAGAAATGCTGTCCAAGGACTATGAGTAGCTTTGCACTCCATGACATAGTGATTGCTATGTGGATACACTATCATCTTACTTGATAAAATCCAATACTGGGACGCTTTTTAATTTCTTCTGGCTCATCTGCATTTACAGTGCATTTTTCTTCCACAGCAGCAGAGCCCAACATGCAAAGGGAGACTTTTTCATCACATCTATGAACTAGAACATCTATGAACTAGAAAGAGTCAAAACAGAAAAGATGTATATGTTGAAGCAAAAAAATCCTCTCTGACTGCTACTGTCATTTGTGAACCCTGGGGAAGGTCTTTTTACCCATTCTCAAGTCTACAAGTTTGCATTATTTTGATAAAATTATCATATTTGGTCAAAAGAGGAATACAAGGTCCTGCTGTCACAATTAGTGCCTCAAATTAACCTCTTTCTTCAGACCTTGTTGGTTTGGTAAGAATTTAAAAGGAGAAGCAGAGAGTCAAATCTCATTCCCTCCTGGGCAGCCAGCAGCCAGTGGAAAACTACAATTTCCCCATTTGAGATCAGCAGGCAATGAAAGCCTCACTCAGGATTATTGACTCCTTTGCAAAATGTTGATGTGCATTCTCTGCTCTGTCACAAAAATGCTTTCTGCACACAATGCTGTAATGGCCAAGTCTTCTTGACACTTTTAGCTGCTACAGAGAAGGCAGACACTGGAAAGACACTCCTCCCAGAAGCAAAACCTCAGCCACATGAGTCAACATCTGCAAGAAATTCTCCTCAAAGAGGCTCCACATCTTATGCCACATAAGACTCAGTGACTGTGACTCCACGTGTCAGGCACACAGCGTGTGCACGCACACAGCACCTTGCCAACAGAAACGCTGCTGTCCCCAGCTTGTCTCGAGAATCTCTGCAATAAACAGGAACCAGAATAGCACAAAATAAAATGAAAAGCAAGAAGCTGCTATTAACACACTGAGGAGCTGATGCGTCCCAGCGCTCCCACCGCGCTCACAGCCCTCAGGGAGTTTCACAAACGACTCTGAATCAAATCTTAAACAGGCGACGGC
Source organism: Rhagologus leucostigma (assembly GCA_013397725.1). Lineage (NCBI taxonomy): Eukaryota > Metazoa > Chordata > Aves > Passeriformes > Rhagologus > Rhagologus leucostigma. The sequence continues at coordinate 522,406 of VZTD01005548.1, read as the reverse complement.
GACTCGGCCTGGCGAGGCCTCTCTGATGGGGGAGGGAGGAAAAGAGGGAGGACCGCAGCGGAACAGGCGCCGCAGCACGCCCGTGCACGGGGGGTACGGCCACTGTCCCGGGAGCGGCGCGACGGCTGTAGCCGCGTTCCTCTTTACACCAGGGTAAAGGCGAAGTGCTGGGCCCCTGCAGGTTACACCGAGCGATGCGATGCGAGGCCAGGCCAGCCCAAGCCCGGCCCGGCCCGCCCCACCGCCGGCCCGGGGTTCCCGCGAGCCGAAGAAGCCCCGCTNTGCATGCAGCAGCTGCGCCTTGTCATTATCGTATGCCGTGCCTGAGACGGAGGTGTTTTGGGAGAGCAGATGCACAAAGCTCTATGAACATGGCTGTAATTTATTATTCATATCTGACTGCTCATTTGTAATACGTGCCAAGCTTTATTAGAAACATGAGAGAGCTGTTGGAAGTTGCAGGAGCTTTGATTTTAATGTTGGTTATTGATTTTAGTGCTTGGTCAACTTTCAGGCTTTATACAGAAAGAGTCAGGTTGGAAGGGACCGCAGTGGGTCATCCGGTCCAACCTCCCTCCTCAAGCAGGGTCGTCCTAGAACACATGGCACGGGATTGCATCCGGGTTTTTCTGAGTCTCTCCAGTGAAGGAGATTCCACAACCTCTCTGGACAACCTGTTCCAGTGCTTGGTCACAGGCACAATAAAGAAGTTCTCCTTCATGTGCAGATGGAACTTCCTGTGCATCAGTTTCTGCCTGTTCCTTTTTGTCCTATTGCTTGGCAGCATCGAGAAGAGCCTGGCTCCATCCTCTGACACCCTAGACACTTGTGAGATGGATAAAGATGACAGACCTGGGAAAAGAATTTTCTGAGCATGAGAACAGGCACAGATTCTCACTACAGCTTGGACTGGACAGGTGGGCTCACTGTTTGGGAAGGACTCACCGCAAGCCCTGATGCTGTAAAAAATGAAGCACTTTTTCACTGTTTGGGGTTTTTTTCATACCTTTAGAAAGCTGAAATACTACGGAAAAGTTACAACCAGAAGCAAATTTTATCCAATATGACTACTGAAAGCACTTAAATCTCTAGATTTCTGTTCATCTTCAGACCGGGCATCAGAGCACCACTGGTTTTACAAAAGCGTGGGGCAGATGCAGTGGTGCAAGTAGAAGACTTCTCTCTCCCACTTCGAGGCTTTCCTGGGGCTGAACTTGGGAATGATTTCCTGTGGACCTCCTGAACACAGTTCAGTTCTCCCACCTGGACAGTAAGGCAGGGAGGCTGTGGCAGTGGTTGCATTGGAATGTGTTTGCGTGAAGTGTTGGGACTGCTTAGACTGTCTGACAACTGCTTATCGTTCTGATTCAAGCCTGACAGAAGCATTTTCCTTCCCTGACTCCTCTCACACTGGCTGCACAGCTTCTGCGGCCACACACAGTGTCTCTTAGCATGCAGGTGAAATGAGAAAATAATCTTTTTTGCCAGAAAGACATACAAATGTACTCAGAATATATTCAGTTTTAATTACTGCAAGACAGGAATGCTTCCCATCACAACTGCCAGAGCTGTATGTATCTTTCCTTCATTCCATTAATTATTTACCTTCAGTTTTAATAATACAGTTAAGGGCACTATATATAGCTTCTGCTCTATCAATAAATCATGCTTGTGTGTCTTCATATTTATCCTATAAAATTATAAGTACCAACATGCTTGCATGGATTTGCTAAGCGATTCTAGCAACGAAATTCCCAGCAGTGCATCTCTTGGAGTCTTTGGAGGTGAACTCAAATATTCCTACTCAACAAGAGCTATTTTATGAGACTTTTTATTAGATTTTTTTATTCTATGAGGTCACCAGTCTTTTCACAAGTCCCAACAATCTCCTTCATCCCCTGCTTATAGCTCTGTGCTGATTTAAAACCCAGCGGGAATATTAAACCTACTTGAGCTGCCCCCTTTCCCCTACCCCCGTCTGGTAGTGGAGTAAACACTAGGAGAGATTATAAACTGGAATCACAATTTACTGAAAAATTGCAATAACCACAACTATATTAATAAAAGAGTGTACAAAAGAGAGTGTTTTACCCACAAAAGGGTATTCACTACTGAACAAACAAAAACACTTCCCGAAGACCACACCCAGTGTGGTTTTCCTAGACAAAGGCAAAACATTGACTGGCCCTGTGCTGGGTAACATGGTATATATCAGAAAACAAAAGCAGAATGTCGGGGAGGCTTGCAATTTAACTTTCCCCTCTCAGACCAAAAACAATGGAAGAACAGGGACAAGGCAAAACCTGGTGGGACCTGACAGAGCTCTGAAGCAGGTCAGAGGACACTCCTCCTGGGCCTGACTTTGTGGGAGCAGGACTGGAGAGCTCGGTGGTTCCAGTGGCAGCTCCGGTGGCTGCTGCAGTCACAGCAGCTGCAGCTTGGGCTCCACGTGGCTCAGCTGGGCTCTGCAAGGCTGCCGCTTTCTCTCTTTTCTTTCTCTTGGAGCAGTTCACCAACTCTTCGGCTCACTGGCGCTGTCTTTGAGCACCAAACCAGAAAAACCATGGCTCAGAGGAACAGGAAGGGGACTGCCAGTGGCCGATGGGCTAGGTCCGCCAGGCTGACCCTGAATCCTGCACACCCTCGAGCACGGCAGATGGCCACCCTTCCACTTCCAGCCCCTGGCTTCCTCCTGCTGCAACCACGTCCCTGCCATGATGTGAATGGTGTGGAATTATACAGTGCTAGAAACTCTACCCTTTTCCTCTACAACCGTAATAAACTCATCACAAGCAAACAGTTTGACGTGACTTTTCAACCTATCATCAAACCCAAGAATCCACACAGTATCATAAGGGCAATGTACACAAGCCACCTTCCCCATCCCCTAAATCCAAGGCACTTTAGTATTCATGTGACCCACAATCCAGGCTCAGTCCATCAAACTAGTCCTTCGGTTGCATTGCTTGAAACAGTTCTCCCGTTTGTTCAGCAATCTCCTTCATCTTCTGACGTGCCTCTTCTATGGTGGTGGTGGCGTTATGGACAGTGACACAGCATTCTCCATCCGTTAGGTTTAGCATCCCACACACTCCATTCTCTTTCAACAACAACAAATCTAGGGCTAATCGGTTCTGCAAAGCCATTTTTGATGCCTGCTGGACCTGCAAATTTGGTTCCCCGAGTGAACGTCCGGTCCAGTTGCTTAACACATGGACTTGCCTAGTTAAGTTCTCCAAGACATATTTGTGCTGTTGGATAACTCCACTGGACACAAAAAATGATTCTAAGTCTAATGCAACATTTTGTCCCCAGGTATAATAGTCAGGGACTTGAATCCCCCCAATCCACCCTTTTGCATCTGTTGGATTGTGGATTTCTCTCCGCCCTTTGTTGTTACGATAAAGTGTATAATTGAATGTTTTAGATGGACACATGGTAGGAAACCCAATAGTACACTGGAGTCCAGCCATATCATACATGTTCAAGTGGGAATACATTTTCCCATCTGAACATGCCCATACTGTTCCTCGTGGAGCTGGATATTTGGCTTGTGAACACTGATACAGGTCACCTTGGGGAACTTCCTGTGCTTCGCTACTTGAATTCCAGATCCTTCTTCGGTCAGCGCCATGTTTAACGGGAATGCCACAGGATAGTGCTGTCTCCGAATTTTCATAAGACCCATTGCAGCGCGTGTCTTGGTTTAGATAGCCGTAGTTGGGATAATCCCAACAGGTACACATGTCCCGGATAAAAGTTCTCAGCTCCGAGATGTACCAGGTTTCTATAGGCTCACCTGCGCCTGTGGTACAATCTAATATACGGGAACAATTCAGAAAGGAGGTCTCTGATTTACTTTGGATAATGCTTCTATGGTTCCTCACTTTCCAGCAGATGCTCTCTCCATTAGGTAGTGTGGTCTGATGGTCCTTACAGTCTGATTTCTCCACCTCCCATTCTACTATTTTCCCTGTGGGGGCCCTGGAGGCCCATTGTAGGGTAGATACAGGGTCAAAGATTTGTTTCAGAGACCAGGCCCACTCATAATTTGTTCGGTTAACTTGGTGTGTGGTTCCTGGGTTATCGGGGATTTGTATACACCATCCTGCATCCCAATGTAAATTGTACTCATGTTCGAAAAACCCACCCTCAGCAGGAGAATCCCACCATGGTACCACCGTGCAAGGGATAGAAGTGACATTTTGCAATGTCTCAGTAGGGTGGGTGTCTAATGACCGATAGCATGTCTGATTCCATAAATGGCTCCAGGTGGAGTTGCGTGGGAGCTGGTAAAAGGCTTTCTTGTATTCTACCCATGTCCCATTTGCATCCCATTGTTGTCCTTCTTTCTGCTCTAAAAATGGGGACTCAACCATTCCCCAGGTAATATTTCCTCCTGTTTTTTTAAGATTATCCAGTTCTCTTGTTAATATTTCTGAAAAATTTAACCAAATCATCATAAATCTAAACCCCTCTGATGCAGAGTTGGGGAGGTTAATACATATTCCTTGATTTGTATGATTCCAAATATGCATAAATCCTTGTATCAACTCCCAAGCTAAATTTGGTTCAGTACTGTGATTCTCAGTCACTTGAGACAAAATCATACATCCATAATATAAGAGTAAAAACTTTTCCCACACCATTTTTTTTTCTAGTAAAAAGGCAAAATAGGCTTAGGAAAATCAAACTAAAAAATACACAAAATGATCCAGCCACTCAACAGTTGAAAGCATAGGTCCAGCAGTGGATTTCAGATAATCTGTAAAACATACACATGCATAAAAACAAAACATGATTAAAAGGAGGGAACAATCCACCACCCAGGCACACAAGTTAAGTGGCTTTTTTAAGGTCAGGGGTATCAATCCCACTCCTGGTAATTCTGCCAAAACCAGTTGTCCTAGCTCAGTTTAAAGGCACAGAAAAGGCACAATATTACTTTTTGGGCATAGAGCATGATAGGGGATACACATGATAGAGTCACCCCAAGACAGTGATGGAGAGGATTTGCAGGGTCTTTGGCCTCATTTGTTCCAAGGAGTATGGGTGGGAATTGGAGACAAAAGGCTGTGAGTTATGGGCACCCATTAACTCCCCAGCAGCTATTGATTCTCTGTACCCTATCTGACACCCCCTTGCCCATCCAGGTTCATGAGGTTTCAGGGACCTCTTCAAGAGTCCATTGATGCATTCAGCAATATCATTTGCCTGGGGATTATATGAGGTGTGAAAGATCCACTGTATTCCTTCATCCCATGCCCACTCTTGAACCACCCTGTCAGTAAAGTGACTACTATTGTGGGATTGGAGGGACTGGGGCCATGGCAAATAATTAAACCACAGCTTCAGTCCCTTGACAGTGCTGTGCCCTGCTGCTCTTGCTACTGCCTCAGCTTGAGTGAGCTCTGACATTACTTCCACCCTGACAAGATCATAGTGCTTTCCTTCTGACTTCAGGAAAGGCCCTATATAGTCCACCTGCCAGGTCTCCCAGAGGCCTCTTCCATGTCATTAGTGAAAGGGTGCCTCCTGCAAAGAGCGTTGTTTCTCTAGTCCCGTACAACACGGGCCACAGACTGAGATGACAGTGTTACACAGTTCCCAAGTGACAGGCCACCCTGTGTTACTAGCTCTCTTAAAAGGATCCTTAAATCCTCAGTGGTCTCCCTTGACATGTAACCACTCTAGCATATGTTCCCATTTTTCTTTTCCCTTTGCTGCCATACCTGCCACACGGCTCAGTGAATCTACCCAATTATTCAACAGGTGAACTGGATTATCCCTCTTCTGGTGGGCAGGAATCCATCCCACCAAGGAACACTTCTGCTTAGCCAAGTTTAGGATGTCTTCCCATTTCTCTCACTGCCACACTGGCAACCCAATTGATCGCCCACTGGTTTTGTTCGCAAAATGGGAGCCACTTGGTGCATCCCTTAAAAACAGCAGAGGACTTTGTATAAATAAACACTGGTTCTTCAGTGTCAGCCTCTCTAAAAATCACCCTGCACATGGCTACCAATTGTCCCATCTGAGAACTTTCTTCTCCCCTTGTCACAATCCTGTCCCTGAATCAACACGCAGGAACACTGCTCAGTATTTCCCTGTCTTTTGGAGGATGCATCAGTGAATCACACACTTTTCAGGTGGGGCTCAACTTGAGGGGTAGGTTTTATATTAGAAGGGAGGCTCCTGGTCCAGTAGACTGACAGGCAGTTCTTGCATTTGGAGCACTCTGGGTGCTCCTTCCTCTATCTGAGGCATGTGGCAGCAATGACGTAACTGTTCATACCACCTTCTTCCTGGTTCTCCCTGCGCAACCCCCACACCAGGTGGGGTTCCGGCCAGTATGGGTTTCAAAACCTTGAAAGGTCCCACTAGAATAATTGGTTCTTGCCATATGACTTTTTCAGTTCCCTGTAGAGCTAGATGAGCCACAGAGGCACTTCTACCAAACGCAATAAAGGTTTTTTGCATCTTTAAAGCTGTGCAAATAAAATCTGACAGGGCAAGTCAGACTCTCAGGTCCCCATTGCCACGTATGCATTGATAATCTATGAATTACAAAGTCCCATTTGATATGAAGAGGATCTGTTGGGATATATTGGTCCTAAAACCTGATATAACCCAGCCTCAAATATTATCAATTTTAGGACTTCTACATGGACAGGGGTCCCGTCCCAGGTGGTCCTCTGGTGTGCTAAATCACGACGAGGGCAGGCTATGATGGAGAAAGCCAGGATGTGTTTTCCCCAAATTACCAGCAGGGCAAGGGCATGTCGTAGCTCCTTCTTCTATCCAGAAATTTTAATTTGCTCAAGGGAAGTCAAGGTTTTGGGGTGAACACACATTGTTCCTCTCCTCCACCATACTCCCAGGAACTTTATCTCAGAAGATGGGGGTTGCACCTTTTCCGCTGAAATTGGAAAACCTAAATTTTCAGGGTGAGTAATTATCTCTGTTTGGGTTTGTCCTACTGTTGTGGCACTGGGGCCACCTGCCAATATATTGTGAATATATCGATCTGCTTTAACTCCCTCCACAGGCATCACTAGAGAGCATGCCATCTTCTCCAGATCCCAGCACTAACATCCCTGGCAAGACGCAAGAGCCTGTCCACATAGGTTTGGACAATGCACTTGCTGACTGTTTGCTCTCCTTCTCACTCAGATCTCCCAAATGAAAAATGTCTTTCTTCCTGATGTGGACCTCATGTTTTCGTTCTCTTTCACTGCTCTCTTACTGACAGAAGCTGTGCTATTTCCAAGCATCTTCATTCACTGCCCAGGCCAGTTTGGGGTTGAAAAACAAGAGTGAGACTTACACAGACTTTTACCTCTCTGCACATGACAATTCATCAGGAAGGCAACTATTCCATCTCCCATCTACCAGGCAGGAAAATATTTGTGACTATTACTCCCCACCTCTGATTCCCAGAGCCTGGACCAGCAATCCATTTCTCACAGGCAGCAAGCAAACTGTTTGCAAATACATTTCACACTAATTTCAATCACTGATCAGCACTAGCGCTGCAGACTTGGCACCCTCCCACACTCGGTATGTTGAAATAGTTCGTGCATATATGATCTCTTCCACTTCCAAAAGCCCAGCAGGACTCGGGCATGATTTATTGTGAAGCTGGAAAGGAAAGTGGACTTGGATTTTTAAAACTACAGTTATCTGCCATAGGGATAGGCAGAACACATGAGAAAATGCAAAGCGTTTGCATTTGTTTGCCCCAATCTCAGACAAAACCACAGTTCAATAATTGTGCAGGCACAGCCACTGCGCTTGAAGGCATGGCTTCTCTTATACTATTACCATACTTCATTGTAAAATATGTGGGGAGAAGCCTTGGGGGAAAGATGCTCACAAACACAAGAGTTATTGCCTGCAGAATTTATGACCTACACTTGGAATATTTATACTGTTTTCAGGGATCTCCTTCTTGACCAGGGTTGGTTAAGTAGAGAAGAAAGGGAGCCAGGAAGTTTTACATTTGTTGATTGGTTTTATGCAAGGTATTGGTGTAAAACCATCAACCAAAGGCCACTTCAGGGCAGGAAGGCAGGAAGGAGCACCCTGCTGTGGTACCTTGCTACCGTCAGGGAAGGGCCTAGCACAAAAACACCTGGGATCTCATTGCGGCTCTGCCTGATGCTGAGAATGCAGAAACGCTCCCTTCCAGCCCACTCCCCTCGCAACTGCACAGCAAAAACTGCAACCTCCACAGACAGCTCCTTTTCTCTTGTGTACTCCTAGCCTAAGCACACACCTACTTGCTGTTTATTTATGGAGCTTGCTGCCACAACGGGGCTCCACAGCCAGACTTCTCTCGCGCTTGCTCCTTCTTTGAGATCCATAAGGAGCGAACACACATCCCAAGCCAAGTGTTCCATGCCCTGTCAGCACAGGCTTCAAAGCCCAAAAGAGGAGGATGCCAGCGTTAACAGGCACAAAACACACAGTTGGAAGCAAAGGCTGCTGCTAAGCTTTCTGCAAGAAGCCTCCTCCACACAGAGCTCTACATAAACTTCTCCACGTCTCTCCCTATTGAAACACTTAATCAAGAAATACAGCGCGTCTGGAAACTGCCTCTGTTTCTCTGGGAAACTGTCAGCACAAGAACACAACTAAGCAGCCATTGTTCACCAGCTTGGATGTTCTTCCAGGAAGCCTTTCCTCAAAGCCTTTGCTCCAATACACATGGGACCTGCAGACAGAATGAACGTAGGGAAAACACTTGGCTTTCTAAGGGGACCTTTTTCCATGTCCCATGGAAGCCAACAAAGCACATTAGCAACACTCCCTTGGCCGTCAAGAGGAGTCATTCCTACCCACCAGAGCTCAGAGAAAACATGCAGGACAACTAACAAACTCCTGGGGATCAGCACTAACCCCAGCATCCTGCAGCCTGCTTACCTCCGACCTTGCAACTGGCTATTAAAGGCTCACCATACACCATCTGTTCGCCCAGAGGGACCGCCAGCCAGCCAGCATAAGCAACACACTGAGATACTGTCCTAGGAACCCAGGTAAGGGATCAGAAATGCTGTCCAAGGTCCATGAGCACTTCTACACTGCACAACATCATGACTGTTATGTGGCCACACTGTCATCTACTGTTGTACACCCTGTCTACAGTAAAAGTCTCCAAAAAGAGCTTTCTGTCATCAACCCATCAGCTCTGCAGGAAGTTTTACAGGCGTGGTTGGGACGAGGGATCTCAGTCAGACTAAAAGAAAACACAAGAGCACAGAAGGCAATAAAGCCACAGGTTGCTTCAAGGGCCAAGATCCACTTCTGAATCAACCAACTTCAGTCCAAGTGTGAGCCTGGGCAGGAAGGTCAGTCATGACAGTGAGGGACCCTAACCACCAGTGCAGCACCAGTGTGTCACAGCGAACGGCGTTTACTTTAAGCCGTAAAGTACGGAGCTCCACAGTGCTCTCCCAAATGCTTTCCAGAAGCAGCGTGTAAGCTTTGAGGCAAACGCTGCCACGCTGGGCCGCTGCTCTCGGCAGCTCGGGCCGCCACTCACCTGCGCCGGCACCATGCCGCTCCCGCCGGCACTTCCGCCCTGCCCCGGAGCACTTCCGCCCGGCCGCCGTCACTTCCGCCGGCCCGGCCCCGGCCCTGCTGCCCGCGGGGAGCTCAACTGAATTAATTGAATTTTCATTTCGGCTTTTGACGCGTTAATCACGACCCTGTTTCCCGGCACTGTGGTTACGGCTGCCCGCTGCTTCCGCCCGGCCCGGGGCTCCTGGAGGGACGTCCCGCCGCCGAGCCGCGGCTGTGAGTTCGCCCTGGGCTTGTGCGGCCCAAGGCAGCTTCCTCAGGGCGTTTTCCTTGGGTCCAAACACAGGCCACCAGCATCCCACAGCGAGTGTCCGCACACACAGAAATGCATTCGTGTGCATGCAGCAGCTGCGCCTTGTCATTATCGTATGCCGTGCCTGAGACCGGAGGTGTTTTGGGAGAGCAGATGCACAAAGCTCTATGAACATGGCTGTAATTTATTATTCATATCTGACTGCTCATTTGTAATACGTGCCAAGCTTTATTAGAAACATGAGAGAGCTGTTGGAAGTTGCAGGAGCTTTGATTTTAATGTTGGTTATTGATTTTAGTGCTTGGTCAACTTTCAGCCTTTTTATCTGGGAAATGAATTCTCTGAGGATGAGAACAGGCACAGATCCTCACTGGGGCTTGGGCTGGAGCAGGTGGTCTCACTGTTTGGCAAGAACTCACCTCGAGGTCTCTGATGCCTTAAGAAATGAAGCACTGGGGGGTTTTATCCTTTCAGAAAACTGTGATACTAAAGCAGAATTACAGTCAGGAACAAGTTTTATCCATTATGGTCATTGAAAGCACTTATATCTGTAGAAACTAAGATAATCCTTCATCCTGTCAGCAGACAGCCAGCCTTAACTACATTGTCCTTAACTACATTGTCAGGGAAACAGGGCTGTGATTAACTCATAAAAAATTGCAACGAAAATTTCAATTTTTAAAACGTTGAGCAGCAAACATCTCCCTCAGCTTCATGTCTTCTGATGAGCAACCGTGTTCCTGACATGGTAAAGTTGACAACTGCACTATTTTAGGTCGCTGAGCACTTCTTGAAGTAGGAATCAACTTGAAGATACCCCATTAGGCTTACTACATAGCAAGAGTGACCATGATTCTAACTTTATGGTCAGACATATGATTCTGGCAGAGGTGTTTGAGCAGTTACTGCTGTTACATCTGGTGTGCTTAGAGATGCTCCTAGCAGGAGGAATAAATAGATCTGCTGTTAATTACATTTGGAGATTTGCAGAAGGGAACCTTGAGAGTGTTTGGCGTGCTTCTCCAATGCCACCCTGCCAGACTGCAGTCCATCAGCTGGTGGAGCTCTGCTTTGCGCTCCCTGAAGCAAACGGAATCATATTAAAGTCAAACCTAGTTCAAGAATAGCAGTGCCTGCTGAGAAACGGGGTGTCAAATTCTCCATTTCACTGAAAATAACTGCTACCCTACCACCACCATCTGCCACTTAATATTGTTGTTCCCAAATTATGCTGGTTTGGGATGCAAGAAACACTTGGAAATAATTGTGCGGGTTTCTTGCAGTTAAACTTCAAGAGCAGAAGCTTCTCATCCTTTTTATGTGGAACCACCCACCATGCTGATGGCTCCAGGACTCTGTTGCTGCCACAGGTCTGGCTGATTGAAGTGGGAAGTTTAACGTGTCCTTTGGCACCTTGTTGCCTTTTGTGTATCATTGCTTCTGGGGCAGTGAAGGTCACGTAGGGCTGCTCCAAAATCTGTTAAAATCAACAGATTGTGCCTCTGACTGAAGCAAAGTGAGAAACCAAGGTTTTAGTTTTTGCACTACTCATCTTCAGACCGGGCATCAGAGCACCACTGGTTTTACAAAAGCGTGGGGCAGATGCAGTGGTGCAAGTAGAAGACTTCTCTCTCCCACTTCGAGGCTTTCCTGGGGCTGAACTTGGGAATGATTTCCTGTGGACCTCCTGAACACAGTTCAGTTCTCCCACCTGGACAGTAAGGCAGGGAGGCTGTGGCAGTGGTTGCATTGGAATGTGTTTGCGTGAAGTGTTGGGACTGCTTAGACTGTCTGACAACTGCTTATCGTTCTGATTCCAGGGAATTTAACAACTGGTTGTAAGGTCACTTTCACCTCACTAACGTTGTTAGCATGGAAATGGTGTAAATAAATGACTCTTCATCCAGTGAAAAAGGATATCCTAAAGGTGTTACAGGATATTTGACCCTACCTGTCTTTAACTGAGTCAATTCACTAAACAAGATGGCCTGAGTCATGAAAGGGCCTGCTTTGAGCCTATCTTTTCCTCTCAAACCCAGCAAAGATATCTACGGAGACATAACCAACTGCTAGCTGAACTTCGCTTTGCTTGAGTAGTCCTCTGATTCTAATCATAAAACATTAACTTTGTCTCTTGCTTGCTGCTGAATCCAGCCTGTGCCTTTCTGAAATGCTTCTCATGGGCATGGTCAGCACTGAACTTTGCAAAACTATCCCGTGTTCTTTGAGTTACATCTTGTCTGAAACTACCCTGAGGGTCAACCAGACAGAACTGATCAACACCATGGGCAGTAATCCTACCCTGAGTGTGGGGTGGCATTCAAGCCTGACAGCCAGAAGCATTTTCCTTCCCTGACTCCTCTCACACTGGCTGCACAGCTTCTGCGGCCACACACAGTGTCTCTTAGCATGCAGGTGAAATGAGAAAATAATCTTTTTTGCCAGAAAGACATACAAATGTACTCAGAATATATTCAGTTTTAATTACTGCAAGACAGGAATGCTTCCCATCACAACTGCCAGAGCTGTATGTATCTTTCCTTCATTCCATTAATTATTTACCTTCAGTTTTAATAATACAGTTAAGGGCACTATATATAGCTTCTGCTCTATCAATAAATCATGCTTGTGTGTCTTCATATTTATCCTATAAAATTATAAGTACCAACATGCTTGCATGGATTTGCTAAGCGATTCTAGCAACGAAATTCCCAGCAGTGCATCTCTTGGAGTCTTTGGCGGTGAACTCAAATATTCCTCACTCAACAAGAGCTATTTTATGAGATTTTAAAAGATTGTCAGTCTTCTCTGACAAGCCTTGAAAATCTCTCTCATCCCCTTCTTCTAGCTTGCCACAAGTCAGTTTCACATGACTTTCTAAAACATGGTTTTGGTCTTCCAAAGCAGAGAGAAGCAGGAGAGCCTACAGCTGAATGCTTTCTCATTGGATTGTAACAGGGAAGGGATCAGAACAGCAAAAACAATATGGCCGTGGCCTTGGTGGGATTAGAAAGGTAAATCTGTAAATGTGGCAGTCTTATCTGTGTTGCAGAGATGATAAATATTAAGATGAGTTGTTTAAAAAGCAGGTGACCATGGAAGCAGATAATTCTTCTGTCCAGAAGACAGAAACTGAAGTTGAGAACAGAGAAGCTGGAGAGTAGCATGGTGAACAGCATGCTGGTGAATGGAAAACAAATTATCATAAGGGATCAGTCCAAGATATAAATCTTACTTGTGTTAGCTTTTGTTAAAGAAATTTTTGACACTAGGCTCCTATCTCCATCAGATAGATTTATTGGCACAGATCAGTCCCTATATCTGGTAACTTGAGCTAGGTGCCTTAAAAGAGGGAACCCGAACAAAGAAATCCTTGGACACTTATACCCTTACAATCTAAACTCCTCATCCCTCAGGTGACAGTCTGGATCAATAGCAGTATTAGGTTCTGGGGTCTTCCTGCTTTTCTGGGTTCACTGTTTTGTTACCCAGTGGTTGCCATGTGGTCACCTTCACACCCTGTTAGGTCGGGTTGGGCGGGGGCTTCAGTCAGTTATGTAGTTCATGTTATAACATGATTGTTACTGTTCATGTTCCTTATCTATGGGCTGTCCACTCTAGCTATTCATTTTGTAGTCCTTGTAAAAAAGAGTTGAGTCTGGCAGGATAAAATGCTCGGTAGTAAGTCGTCGCCTGTGCTATTCTGTGACAGCAACACCCCACTGAGTAGGGGGCATCCCTGGGACTCAGTGAAGCAAGGATATTTTAAATCAAATCTCTTTTTCACGGATAAAAAGCACACATCCATGCTCAATGTGAAATGATTTAACCATGTAAGTGAGAGGGAAGGATTGTGTATTTTAAAAACCCAAAACAGCAGAGTATTTACTCATCACTAGTCACGCATCTGCCGTACATTATGTTGCCTTTTGACAGTTAGCATGGGATTTCCTCTTTGTTGTTTTTTCATCAGTTGTTTCTATAGAAATACCATTTTTATCAGACTAGATGAAAATATCCTGAAATAATACACCTCTTCAGCAAATACAGATATTTCTTGCTCAGTCTATATATTGTATCCCTATCATACTGGATTTTCCTCTCCTCATCACAACATGCAAATAAAACCCAGTTAAAAGCAAGTCGCTGTACAGCTGGGACTCCAGAGAAGACTCTTGTGGAAATTAGAATGGGCAGTCACGCAAATGTATTTCTCAAGTCAGGTCATTCAGACGCTGGCTCTGAAGTGTGTTGCAGGTGAAAATCTGTATTTGCACAGATGGTGAATGTGTTGTCATTGACAGTCACTGCTTCACAGAAGGCTTAAATGAAAATGGTCTTGAGCTGACTCTGCCTGACAATGCCCTCTGCCCCTGCTATCAATGAGGAAAGCAACATTTCTGAAATCCATCTTCTCTTGGCTGAGGACAGTCTCTCCCTTGGCTGCTGCTGTGGGATCTATCTGACAAAATCTGAGTGACGTAGTCAATGCATTCAAGTCCACTGTCATAGATTTTAAAGGAAGCCTGTCGAAGTGCCTAAGCCTGAGATTTCAAGCAATTTGAGACAGTTTTTAAAGCACTGGATATGGTCACATGATTACTCTCCATGGCAAATTTCCTGAAGAACTGGCTGTTTTGTTGGCATTAGAATTTGTTCCTTTCTTCTTTTCAGATTATTTACTGTTGTATCATGGGGAAAACCTTATACTTTTGCATCTGAACAGGATGAGAGTGATGTGTACATGCTTTATCCGAAACCCATCTGTACTAGTCAGCATATCTACTGAAAGGAGTGCCATGGGAAGCTCACCTCTCCCAGGCTTCAACTCTCACACCTTGGGAACAGAAAGCAAGGCCTTTGCAATGCTCTTGATTTTGGGAGGGACTTTTATGAGGGCAGGTAGTGATAGGACAAGGGGAAATGGCTTTAAACTGACAGAGGATATGTTTAGATTAGATATTAGGAAAAAATCATTCACTATGAGAGTGGTGAGGCACTGGAACAGGTTGCCCAGAGAAGGTGTGGGTGCCCCATCCCTGGAAGTATTCAAGGCCAGGTTGGACGAGGCTTTGAGCAACCTAGTCTTGTGGAAGGTCAGGTGGAACTGGATGATCTTTAAAGTCCCTTCCAGCCCAAAGCATTCAGTGATTCTGTGAATATTCGATGTAGATGCCTGCACAGCAGCAGTTCCTACTGCCAGTGGACCCAAGCCTGAAGTACTCAACTCTAAATAGCTGTGCTAGTGCAGCTAGATCTGCCAAGAGTTTTTAACAGTGATGATCACGATGTCCTGATGATTTAAGTGATCTGGCAGAACTAACTGCAGTCACCGAGAACTGGGTTTTCACCTTCATCTTTGGAAATGTAAAGGGCTGTGATGGGTAGCTGTGCCTCATCTTTTTAAATACTTTTCCACGAATCTTTATTAGGCCAGAGCAGGTTTCCCATTTCCTTAGGAGGGCTGTGAAAAGCTGTGGGTTCCCAGAGGAGTGTGCTGGTGGTGTGCATTTCTGCTTCTCATGTGGCAACACACTGCTTCACCCAGCTTTCTGGTAGGGAGAGACAAGCAGCCTAATGAGAAACAAAAGGACAGCTCAGCAAAATGGAAGAGATACTTGGAAGAGAGGTATTCTAAGGAAGCTACCAGAACTATATTGTTATCACATTAGATATCTAATGCCTAGAGGTGGCTCTGATAGATAGTGCTGCATCACTTTTAAATTCTGTTGCCGCCATATAAATAGAAGAAATTACTTTGCCAGTCTTCCACAGGATAGGAGTTTGCACCCTGTATTTCCAGAGGCTCAGTGCTTTTGAGGTTTGGTGTATGCATGGCAGCAGGACAGGACCGTTCCCTCACTGGTGGTATTTGGTGATGGAAGTGAAGTCAGCAGAAAGCTTCACCTGTTCACGCTTTTATACCAGGCTGACATGTGGGCATCTTTCTAGAGTACTCTCTTATGCTTATTTTTTGCCTGACAACAAGTTCTCTTCAGTGTTGTGGGTTGGGTTTTTTTAAATTCATTTTCAGAGGTAGTTATAGCTATTGTGATCTCTCAGTTGCCTAAACCAGGAGCAAAGAAGATGAGAGTGACCAAAGAAAAGCTCACTGGCAGAGAACCCCCCTCCTGTTAGTGGCACGTAGTACCATTAGCAACACCAGCATTTAAGAGCCCTTTTCTTCGGCAGCACAGTTACAGGAGAAATGTCAGAGAACACTGCAGTGCTTGCTCAGTGTCACCATGTGGGAGCATTGATTGCTCAGGTGCGTTGTTGCACCTTTCCATTATGGTTTGTCACTGAGGGCCATGCTTTTTAAAAGTCTATTTGGCACTGGACAGCAGCCCTGAGTGCTGGCAGACTGCCTTCTAGAGACATACAGCAGCAGCAACTGCCCAGCTTTCTTCCCGTGGGAAAATGTTGGTAACTCTCCAAATTATCGACTTGGCTCTGGAACGACAGTGACCAGATGGCTGTTTTGCATTAGAAGTCATGAGCTGTGGAGGTTAATGGATAGATTTGGGCTTCTAAGTTCAACTTGGGAAAGAAGTTGACCAAGCCCCATGATAGTTAGGTATTTCTTGATAAGGATGAAAGGTATTTCCTCATCTTCCAGCCACACATGCGATATTTTGGTGCTTGGAGCTGCTGGTCATTTGCCTAGCCTAGGATTGCTCCTCTGGTCAGTCAATGTGCCTGAGAACCTCTCTTTCCTGTATAAGATAACAAAATATTGAAAACAGATTCTTTCATTGGTATTCCCTTTGATTTACAAAGCCCCTCAGTGGTGCGGAGGAAGAATCTGGGGGCTCAAATTCCTCATGATTGTCCATAGCACTCCATTAATATTGAGATGTCTTTACAGTATTTGTAAAAAGAGTTTTATCCTCATTTTCTCCAAAGCAGTTTGTGGACAAAACCTGGCTAGCATTAGGCTGAGCTACCAAGTCCCCCTGAAAAGCAGGGTACATCAGCTCAGGCTTGGAATGACATGAGCAGCAAGCATCAGCCTCAGAGGATGCTGCTGGACTATCATAGACATGACCTTTTGCTACTGCCTGTCTCTCAGAACATCTCTCCAGTTTTGTGCAGGTCTCTTCAGCACACCTGGAACAGGAAATGTCAACACTTGAAGGAAACAACACTCCTGTGCACAGAGAAGGGCAGAGGCACATCTAGATCTCTCAGGTTGCCCATGGCCCTTCCTGTCCTACCTGGGATTGAGAGTATCTGTTCTGTCGCCATCAGTGGAGGTTGGTGAAGCAGAAAAAAAGAGATGTTGGATTCTGCTTCAATACAGCAGAGGAATAACCTTTGTTTTTTCCTAAGTGCTTCTTGGGAACAACTCAAGAGAATGCTGTGAGGGAAGATGAAGCTCTTGGTGACAGTGATAGGGAAAGAACTAGGAAAGACTTCTCAGGACTTACAGGTTGAAAAATCTGGGAAAGAAGTTGTGGGGGGTGGTGATTGTTCAGGTATTGGAAATAGCATGTCAGAAGGAGTAAGATAAGTGAAAGAGAGAAATAGGAGACAGGTGCCAAATTTGAAAGACACAAGCCAGAGAAAAGATGAGAGGAGAGAACATTCCATTCTGAAAGGAAAGAGCAAATGTCAGTGCAAATTCTGGCATATCTGCACAATGTGGCAGTAACGTTTCTAAATCTAAAGATTGAGCACAGGCATCACTGCCACCAGGAAAGAGATGGCAGGAGACCGAGCACAGACATCTGAGAGAACAGGAGGGAAGCAAAAAGCCTAAAGTGTAGAGATGGGCTGTTGAAACTCAGGCCCCTCAGGACACCAAGCCTGCTGTTTACACAGGGGTGCCCCTGTGCCAGGGTGGTACCAATACCACATGGCTCATTTCATGCTGGTAATTGGAAAGGCATCACGTGACAACAGGCTGGTGGTTCATCCCACGGTGATCCTCAGAGCTATGATCATCACACTCATTGTCAAAATGCCCCTCGATATACGGCATCCTTTGTCAGCAGTAACAGATAAGAGCATGCAAAGACTTTACAGCCTAAGAGCCAGTATCGCCTTTGTCCTCTTTTCCTCTAAGAAGGCAGCAAACTACAAGCACTGGAGGATGTAATCCAAGTGCTAATAAATTATTGATGTCTCCCTTCAGCTTTTTACTTACTAAAAGGATATCAAAGCTCATTTTGTGAATGGTCCAGACAG
This sequence comes from Rhagologus leucostigma, assembly GCA_013397725.1. Lineage (NCBI taxonomy): Eukaryota > Metazoa > Chordata > Aves > Passeriformes > Rhagologus > Rhagologus leucostigma. The sequence goes on along the minus strand of VZTD01005548.1, from coordinate 504,381 downwards.
ATTCTCTTTTGCTATATCCACAATTTGATTCAGAAATATTTCACTAAGCGTTAATATTGAAGCAACACAGTGTTCTCTCTTTACAGGTTTAGTAAAAGGTAATAGACATGTTTTGGATTACACAGACTCATAAATAGATACAGTGATATGACACTTGTAACTGCAATAGATGTTTGATTTTTTTAACTTTAAAAAAGCAGAGCTTATTATTAACTAGGAATACACTTTTTTTAAAATATTGAAAGCCTGTTGAGATCACTGTATTTACTCCTTACAGATAGTCTGCATAGTTCTTTGGCAGCATATACAAGTCATAGGACAGTAAGACTTAGTTTATTTTTAGCAATAGCTCCTCTCTTCCAATATGCCTATTTGCGTAAGTGAACTAACAAACCATCTGTATTAGAAATAGTCTTTACATTACTGTCAGCTTTGGAACAGTATGTGGCAGTTCCTTAACACCGTATATTAATTTATGCTGTTTTTGGAGCAGCAGAAACGTAATTTGAAGCCCTCATACTGCAATTTTCTGGGTAGGAGTCTCCCTGGAACAGAAGGCTTAGTTTTTCTCTTTCAGTAAAGTATTCCGCAAGTTTTGATGGCCAGAAATGCTCAGGATCTTCATATGTGTCTCATCTTGAAGACAGATACCAGGCTTCCAGGTATATCTTAAAAATGGTACCAGCTCTTTGCAAATTTAGCCCAAATGCCATCTCTCACTAAACAGAAGAGCAAAATTCTGCCTGCTAAGTCAGTGCAATGGCCCAGCTGAGCTCAGAGAAAGGATTGTCAACATTTTTACAGTGGCATGCTCTGAATGTCAGGGTGCTGATCTTAAACTGACACAACTGCAGTTCCTGACTGCACCAGTTTCTTCTTGCTCTGAATAGAGGCAGCAAAGCTACACATGCATGTTGTCTCTGTTCCTTGCTAGCTGTTTAGAAAGATTGAGTGACCAGGCACAAACCTCAGAACAGAGAGCTGATTTTTGCAATATGATATCCATATTTTGCAAGCCAAACTGCTTATCACGTTTTTGGTGCTATATACATAAATATTCATAATTAATCTGTGTTGGAATAGAGTATAAAGCTTCTAAAGAATAAAAATAGCCCCTTCAGGCATCTCATAGCAGTGACACTGATCCCCTGCATTTGTGAAATTAAAAAATGAGCTTCTTTGCATAGATTTGCAGTAGTCTCTGGAGTTCAAGCTTCCTTTTTTGCCTTGTCCCTTCAGTTTGTGAGGGCAACCTTGATAGCTGAGATTGATACCTTGAATCTGGAGCTACAGATGAGGAAATAAAGATACCTGGTGAGAAATGACATTTCCAAAGCTTAAATCTCAGGGATAGTAACCTTCATTTCCCCTTCTCCAGATCTCTTTCATCTGTAGGCTTTTTTCCCATGTTTTAGCTTCAGGTACCAGCAGAATTCTGACAATATGGCAGGTGGGAAGATGTATATGCATGTGCCTTCCAGATCGAAAGCCTGAATTCAACTAGGGGCTACATATCCTCAGAGACAACTTCATCTCTTAAAGGTGGAAGGGCCAATTAGCCAGTCGTTGAGACTGCTGGCAGCTGTTAGCCAAACAGCAGTCAGGATTGGTTTAGATGAAATAAATCACAGCTTATTCAACATCAAAAACAGAGTGTCTATGGAAATGAAAATAAATTCATGAAGTTGTTCAGGCAGCCCCAAAGTCCAGTGAGTATTAGATGTATTTAATAAATAAAAGCAACCATTTGGACTGGGATGGCAGACAAATCTAACAGGCTGAGCTCTGCCAGGTCTTTGTTTTCTGTCCTTGTCTGACTCAGCTTTTGAATATGATGCTCTTACTCCTGGGCTGAGTGGCTTGCCAAGCTGACACCTTTTTGGTGCACAGCCTCTCCCTCCTGAGTGTACAAATGGGGGCCCCAACTTCTGAATATAATCAACCCTTTTGCCTTACTGAATGGGGATGCTTCTTCACAGCTGCCTTGTGATACACTAAAGCCCATTTTTTCTATCTCCCTTCATGTTGCCTTTAACTAGGGCTTTTAAACAGTCCTTACAAATAGAAATTTGTCACAAATATAAAGTTCATCCCCAGTCTCTCAATGCACAGTTTTCTGGCTTGGCACATTTCCCTTCTAACCACAACACCTCATCATGCCCCAGCACCTATTCCATAGCATATTTAAGGGTCACTAAAACCACCTAGACAAACACGAGCTGACAAGGCAGAACACTTTCAATATCTCTCTTGCCCATAGATCTTGGTGGGTATGTCACAGGCACTCCTTATGCATTCTTTCTGGCTTCTTTCTGTGTCCTAGATGTGACCCACTCCCTGCTCATCTGCTGACCACCTTATCTTCCAGAGATTTCCCACTGTACCACTTACAGAAAGGAAATGGAGTATTTTAAATGTGCATTTTCATGTGGTTTATAAACCTGCATTGTAGTCCCTTCCACTGTGCATCTTACAGCTTCTCTCCAGGTCTGAGAGAAATAAAAGCCAGACTACTTTGGACTTATATATTGGATGCAGCCAAACAAATGCCGTTTCTGCCGGGAGGAGATGTCATCAGGGGAGGACAAGGCACGTGTATCTGTAGCTACAGTGGCAGTTGCTGCTGTGCAGAGTAAGCCAGAGATCTGTGAGGCAAAGGGAGTTCGTTAATTGTCTCTTGTGGACATCTTGCATCCCCAAAAATGGGTAGGTTTCTCAATCCAGCATCAGCCAAGGCTTCTCCAATGCAATGCATATCCTAAAATTCAGATTTAGCAGAACTCAATACTTTTAGAAAATCCACGTTCTGGAGTTTTTTGCTTTATGCATTCACACACCAAGAACCATTCTCTGCTCTACAGTCCTTCTAAACAATCTCTTATGCAGCCTGAGTGCCTTGAAACTGGAGTGCCGTTTTCCAGAGCAGCATGCCTGAAAAAGCAGCAAGCATGTTGTGACAGGAGTTGAAGTATGAATATTAAAGTGAAGGTTGATGCTTCAAGAGTGTTCACTTGCCTGTTTGCAAGATTTTTATGAAGGATTTAAAATATATGCTGCTCTAGGGCACAGAGAGAGAAATGGATCAAATGAGATGAGCCTCACAAGAGTGTAATGAAACATGAAGCAAACATGCCAAGGTAAGACGGTGCAGTACACCAGTCCTGATCAGCAGGAGAGCCAATCATGACGGGATGCGCTGAGCACAGGATGCAAGCAGGAGGAAGAAATATTGGCAGGGCAGGGAGTTTGCAGGAGGCTGCAGTTGTGGGGGAAGACCTGTGCAGGAGACAGATGAAACCAGAGGAGAGGTTCAGGCCACAGGGAGGGTAGGAAGGGGCAGGAGCAGCTGGGTGCCTCCATTTCTTCTGCCAGCTACTCCTCCGAGAAAAAGGAGGTGAAGGTGGGCAGCAGGGCCGGCGTGCGGGGGCAGCCCCAGAGGTCCGTCCCGACAGCCCTGCCCTCTGCCCCCGGTGCGCAGGTCCAGCGACCAAGGAGGGGAGTGGGGCATCGTCGGGCTGCTCCGTGAGGGAGCGCTTCGGCGGAGCAGCCTTTCTCCTCCTCCTCCTCCTCCTGCTGCCCCTTCTGCTGCTGCTGCGGGGCTGCGTCCCGCCGCCAGCCCGGGTGAAGTCGGGGCGCTGGGCAAAAGCGGGAGAAGTGGCCGAGGCTGAGCTGCGGGCGGCGGAGGCGTGAAGATGCTCTGAGAGGGGGGTGGCCGGCGGCGGGGGTGCACCCGGGGCGGGCGGGGCGTACCCGGGGCTGGGG
>VZTD01005548.1:473599-500028 GCA_013397725.1 Rhagologus leucostigma | reverse complement strand
CGCATCCCGGCGGCCGCTGCTTGCGGGGTTTTACCGACGGGCCCCCGGCGCCCAGCCCTGCGCCGGCTGCCGGGCTCGGGGCGGCGGCTGGGCCAGCGGCTCTGCACCGGAACGATGCAGCGGGGGCGAGAGGGGGCCTGCCCAGTGGAAGTTCGACTAAATGAGCCCCTTGGGGTTTGGCCTAAGAGAGCCTGCCTCTTCCCTGGGACTTGTGAAATGGTCAAGGAGACTGCAGCTCTGCGAGGCACTGGTGGAGGTGGCCGGAGGGGCGCAGGGAGCATGAGAAGGGGCTTGCAGTCTGGGGCTCTGGCTTTCAGGTGTTTGAGGGCAAAAGAGGAGGTCATGCCTCTCCTTTTCCCTTGGGGCCTAGGCACTCCTGTTGCCTAATCTGCAACAGAAAACAGTGGAGAAAATACAGCGTAATACGTTTTTTCAGATCATCTGTGAAGTGCTTACTGTGGCCTTGCACATCATAGAGAGGGAATAATGGATGTGTCTGAGTGTTGACACAGAATCCTGAGCCACAAGGTATTATCCAGACAGAACTGCAGGGCTGTGTGACAGTAGGTGACAATGTATGTGTGCTATCCTGCACACTTGGGACAGCAAGCTGTCCTGTTTTAGAAATACTGGAATTTTCTGCTATGCCTAATGTAGCCTTTGCTTCCAACAGTTTTGACAGGTCTGCCATTTACGTCATGTAATCCATGTGCAGTTCATGGGAGTGAACTTTCTTCATAATGTGGAGTTTAAAATGAATGTACATGGTCCTAGGAAGGCAGAGAGCAGCCTTAAAACAGGCAGAGAAAATTGAAAACAGAAGTGAAAGCAGCCCTGGAACATTGCTGTTTGTAGTCAGTCTGCTTGAAGCTTTTGTTAACAGGTCCCATGGCTCATCAACAGTCACATAATCCTGTAGTCAAAATCCAGTAGCCTCAACAAAGCCTATGTGAACCTGCAGGATACTTTGCCTAAAACCAAACAGCAGTTTTTAAACTACCTATAATTGAAAATTGACTTTATGGCTCAGGTTGAAAAAACTATCATCCATGGGTGAAAATTAGGGTTTTCTCCTGTTTGATTGCTTTTTAAACACATGCGACACAGTTCGCCATGAAGAGCTGTAGCTGGATCCAGGATACAGCTGGTGTTCCAGCAGTAGAGCACACCAATGTAATTACAGCCCTGCAGATGATCAATAGATATTTAATGCTGGAAGGGATCTTTTGATTTATTTGGTCTAGGACCAGGAGCTACTGAAGGCTTTCCAATGTATTAAGGCCGCCATAAAAACATCTAAGCCATTTGTAGGCATGAAAGCACTTGATCTCTCTGCTAAGCACTATCTATATCTTGCTTCATTCATCCTGTTCTCAGTTTTTCTTCTGTTCCAACACAAACATTTGCACATTTGAGTCTATATCTCAAATGCCTGTGATATCTTAATGCTGCAGTCCTACAGTGTTGGTCTTTCCTCATGCCTTCCCCATCACCATGTAAATAGTCTTTTTGCACCTGGGCCTGCAGTTGCATGTAAATGCTCTGTATTGGTATTAAATGGGCATTTCATGGGCTCCTCTGTTAAGCCTTGTCATTTATGGGTTTCACTTAGATCAAATGCATGGACCTAAATGGTAACAACGACTGAAAATTGCTTTTATTGGGTGTTAAATCAATGTGAGATACAACCCTGAGCTGGTAACAGAGAATGTGTCTGAAGTCTAAGTTTTTATTTTTGAAAGAAGGACAAGCGAAGGTGCAGCTGCAGAGCAGGAAGAGGGGCAGCAGTTCAGTTACCTGCCTCAGCCATTGTCTTCTTCTGCCAAGGACCACTTAGGTTTCCTGCTGACTTTGCTGAATGTCAGAGCAAGCCCTCAGATTACCTGACAGTGTTCTGGTTTGGGGTTTTCCTACTTAAACATTAATTGCTTGAGCTGAATGTCCTGGAACAGATGTGCTTTTGTTATTAGTGTAGGATTCTACCATTCCACCAACTCTTGTAACGGGAAATCAAGTTCTTTCAGGGGAGGGTATGCAAAGGATTCCTTTTCCCAGATGTTTCAGCAATTGTTGCTGAAGATTGATTCTCTGGAGATACTTGCCTTTGCTTTCCTCTGTGAAACAGCAGAACCTGCTGCTCTGTACTGCCCTGGTTAAGCAGTAGGCTGGCTATTTTTATTGTTACTGTGACAGCCTATACCTACACTGAAGAGTTGATAGTGACTTTTCTTAATTTCTGTCAGTTTATACCTCAATAGGGAAATGGTCTTAAATATTTAAATCTTTAAAACTTAGTTGGAAATCAAGAGGGTTTTTTTCAGTAAAACAAAGCTGGTGAGTACAAACCTCATTTTTTGTTTCCAAAGCCAAGTAATCACTAAAGAAAGCTGAAAGCAGCAGCCACTTGACATTTTGAAATATGTATTTGTCTTGTCTGTACTGGCAAAGTCAAACAGCAGTTGTCCATGCCTGTTTTTATCTTCTCTTCCATATTTAAGAACTTAAATTGGGTATGACATAATGTAATCAGTTAAGCTATTTAAATAAAAGGGAAAACCTCATGGGTCAATGTTCCTGAAACCCGCATTGGCCTTCTGATGGAAATTTTATGGAAAAGAGGGGCCACTTAAAACTGCCTCATTTGCCTCTTGTTGCCACTGCACGCAACAGGGGCGAATTTTTAAAGTGCTACTTGTGGTCACAACAGTGCTAAAGGGGTGTTACAAGTTAAGAAAACAAACACAGTGCTTGTTTGCAGGCTACAGCTTTACAGGCTGTGGGGTCAAAAGATAGCTGGGACCTTTCCTCTTCAGTGTGCCATTGGAGAGACACCCTCTGCTTGGGGCATTGACTCCATCCAGTTATCCAGCTTTTTTATCCTTTTCCTCTAACATGTATTGTATTTGTTAAGGCTCATTTTATGGCATTGAAAACACCAGGCATAAAGCCGTTAATAACACTGCCTTTCTCACCTCAGTTAGCTTTAAATTGCCCCCATCTATGGGCCGAGTTGTACCCAGGTGGATGGGAGGTTAAACAAAAGCTGAGGAGAGACCATTGAGTATCAATCTCCCAGAGAAGGGCTATTTCCTCGTAAACCTCCCCCTTCAAAAGCTGCACGAGGCACTCACACAACAGACACTGATGCCCAGAGAAGGGCAGGAAAATGTGAGATGTGATTCCAAGGGAAACTCCGCTTTTCCTTCTCCTCGGATTTTCCAAACCTCGTGCAAAAACCTGCTCAGCTAATCCCCTGAATGAAAGGCGCTGGTTAGCCTGGTGGAAGGCTGTCACCATCCCAAGTGACTATCATTGACCAAACAGTTATCTTTTTAAGGCAAGGTGCATGATATTCACCCTCTTGAATGAAGGTCAAATAGGACAGGCCCCTTTCTTCCCCTCCTGCCCTTGGTCGATTCAGCAGACGTAAACCAAAGAGTTCTCCTCATTCCTTGTCCCAAATTATTTCCCTCACAGAGACAAAGGAAAAAGTCCATCAGGAGTGGCAGTATTTTTCATGATCCTGCAGTTTCAGGCAGTATTTGCATTGCAGATTCTGTCGTAAGAAAATCCATGCTGAGCCATTGCATCTTTTTTCTGCTTTTGTTCTTTTTGTTGTCCCACTTTATCTTCTGATCACATGTCTTTTCTTGGTGCCGTGGAGTTGGCTGTCTTCTCTGCAGTTCACATGAGAAACTGTCAAGAGTTTTTGAAAAATAGATAGGAAATACCAAATGAATGAATCTGAGCTCTGAAGGGCAGCCTGGGCTCCAGCTGTGTGGGCTACTACAGGCAGAGTCTTCTGCTCCTCGCCACTGTGGCTGAGAATGAAGTAAATTGCTCCTTCAGGCTGACTTTTCCAATCCCTCCAGCAAGGGATTTTTCTCAGTGAAGCACTGGACTGTAGCAACTGTAGAGCTTGTGGAGTTCTGCTACTGGAGAGTTGCAAGGACAGTTTAGGGAAATGGATGTTAAGTGCGTAGATGTCGCTTCAGGGGAAAGGGACAGAGTCGATGACTCAGTGGTAGGTCCCTTTCAGACTTGGTTTCTAATGCTGTTCTTTCAGGTGGACAGACAGTCACCTGATACTGGTGGAAAAGCAATGGGTCTGCACACTTTTTGGAAGCCCCAAATACTCTCCTTGTTCTCCCTTTCTTACTTCAGAGACCGCAGAGGATGATCTCCCTCAAGAGGGGAAGTGTGGATACCAAGGATGCTTTGCAATCAGTGCAAGCCGTTGCAAGAGTGAGGTAGGAGGTGTCTTCTCCCTGGGAATGGAGCCCTTTACTTCCTCTCATCTGTTTCTACACCTTGGAAGAAAATAGCTCAAATCCTTGCCAGTGGCCAGGTACTTTGTGGAAACAGAGAGTAAAATGACTAGAATATCCCCAAATAGTCCATAGTGAGTAGGGCTTGTTTCTTTGCGTGTCCTAACACATTGTCATGAGTTGACACCAAAAGTAGTGGCTGCTGAGCTATCACAAAAGCACTGTGAGGCCCTTCAGTTGTTACAGTGACACTGTTGTGACACGGCAGATAAGGCTGTCTCTGAGTTTTCACGAGTTCTACTTTTTGGGTAAAGTATGGTTAAGTAGTTAATTAGTTTTTAAATTCTAATAATGGAAAATATAATTCACTTTCAGACTCCAATCGTTCATTGTGCTCCTCTGAGCTTAAGACCTGTAAAATTAAAAATAGCACATAGTGAAACTTTTTGAGGTCACAGTTGCTGTAACAGCTCTCTTAACTCCCTAAAACTCTAACAGGGCAGCTTCGTTTCAGCAGCACTGCACAGGGGAGCCACCCATGTGTTAAAGTGAGGATGCTGCCGCAATGGAGCTGGACGGGTCTCTGCCAACAGCACCACACGGTGCAGGGCAGGGGTTGAGGCTGCCTCTGGCAGCCACCCCTGCCAGCTCCTCCCTAAGCGCTGGCTGCTCTGCCCACAGCACATCTCCCCTGCAGTAAAAGCAAGGAAGAAGAGTGTCCTGCCTGAAACAGGCAGGACAGATGACAAGTGGGAAGGAAGAGCCTGGCTGCGCATGGCACAGGAGGCTGGCAGCCTTCCCAGTGTGGAGTTAAGGTTGTGAAGAGCAGTGTCCGATGTAGCTGGCAGCCTCTCTCAAGGTGCTACGCATGCCACTGGGAGAGGATGAGGGGGCTCACACCCCCTGAAACGTGTGAACTTTTGACCTCCGTGGTTTTACATCAGGTGAATAATGTACAGAGAATCCCAACTCACACGGAGCGCAGTTCCCATACAGCTGAGGTGTTGCACATCCCAGTTCAGCGTTCAGCCAGCAGAGGCCTTGTTCAGGAAAGACTGGTAGTACTGGGCCTTAGGGAAGATGGGCTGGGAACAGCCACCAGCTGTTGAGAGCAGGGCCTGGCAAGGTAGGAGCTGACAGCAAAGGGCAAAGAGCAGGTCACAAAGGGTCCCACTCCTGGCAAGGAAGCCAAGAATAGGTAATTGAGGTGACTGGCAAGTGTGGAGTCTGAATAACCTGACCTTACCAGGGAAGAGAGTGGGATCAGTCAGAGACTTCTGCAGGTCATGGCTTTGGGAGAGAAGTGATTTGTGGTGATGGATTTATGGCTGGAAGCCTTCTTCATACCCGTGTGATTGAGTGCCCTTAGGAGCTGGCCTGAGAGTTGTGGAGTACAATACGCCCACAGGAACAAGCCATGCCATCTCCCCCACCCTGCAATGGGCAGAGGGAGCACAGAGCACTGTGGAGGCAGGGGTGGTAGCATCTGCCAGTACAGTCCTGCCAGCATGAGGGTTCCTCTAAACCAAAAATAAAGAGAACAACTCTCTTATGGCTTCCTAGAGGTGAGGTGGCCAGGCAGAAGTGCCGGTACCTGGTGGAAGAGGAGTGTAGTGAGGGCATGTGCTGAAAGGGTGGGGATGACAGTCTGTCTTCAGGCCTGAGGTGTTCCATGGTTCTCTGCAGGGGACTGCCTGTCAGCAGGCCAGGGCAGGAGCTAAATCCTCTGCTTCCCACCACCTGGTACTCAGAGTGGCAGGGTGCAACAGCTCACATGCAGGTGACTTACGTTGCTGGAGTGTGCTGCTGCAATGCTCATGTGAAATCACTTTATCAGGGCTATTTTTTCAGTGTCTTCAGGAGGTGTAAGAAGGTGTGCTGACAGCATGACATGGGTCAAAGTCAAGGCAAGAAATAAAAGCCAGGTGTCCTGGCTCTCAGGTTCCCTTTTAACCATTAGGTTTTTAAATGAATTTTCAGAGAAGTTTTCACCTGCTGTGCTGTCACATATTGCTGCAGAATGTGTCACAGAGAAGCAAGAGAGAGAGAGAAGTGATATTTATAATGAAAACTCGTTTCTCCCAGGGAAGCATTAGCTGCTGGGATACTCCCTTATCTTAACTGGAGCACCATTATAAAAGCCTGGCAGCGCTGAGGTCACAGCTGTGTTCAGCAAGGTGCAGAGATGGCTAAACAAACTCTCCAAATCTAGCAGAGCAGCTGAAGCCTGGGTAGTGGCTGGGTGTTATTGTGAGGGATGCTCAGCTCAGCAGCATGAGGGACCTGGCATGGCCACAGCCTGAGCTGCAGCAGCCCAGCACCGTGGGGCTGGCGCTGCCTCTGCTGAGGTGTGGTTGAAGGGCTCTGGCTGGGAAGTCACACATGGGAAGGCTGGAAGTTGACAGTTCAACTCACAGAGCCATGTTGTTCTGGTTTTGCTAGATATAAGGATGGCATTGCAAATAAGGGAGAATAAAAATAAAATGCCACGGTTCTGGGCAAACCTTCATTCACAGGTGCCTTTGAAAGACTTCCCCAGACTTCACTGGAGCTTGGATCAGTTCTGGATCATATTTCTCCTGAGGACTTGAGAGTTGGTTCTATATCCTTCATTTAAATCTCAAGGTGTTCCTTTAGTCTGAGCAAAGATTAAAAGTGATTCATAATCATGAACTATTTTTTCTCATTTATGTAGTCTCTAAACAGGCATTCGGTGACTAGGCTGCAAACTAGAGAACTGTTGTGGAACTAACACTCCTCCAGCTTCCTCCTCACAAGGATATCTTTCCTGGCTCTCTGCTTTTCTTCCCCAGGGAAACTGGTCCATAGCTGTTGTCCAGCTTGGCTTCAGCTCAGTCCCTCACTTCCCCACGTTGAGGCTGAGGGAAGGTTGGGCAGGACACAAGACCTATGGCAGTGGTGAGAACACTGAGACACAGGACATGCTCCTCAAGGATGAGGAGAGCACCAGTGACCTTAGGAACTTGGGAGTGGGAAGGAACAAGCTTCCGTGCACCACTGGACTATGGCACTAGGATCCTGGGCTGCAGGCTGATGGTGTGCACGGCACAGGAGAACACACGCCTGCTGCAGCACAGCCAGCCTCCTCTTCCTGTTTGCTCCTCTCTCACCCCTGGGGAGCTGCATCTCCTGTGTAAAGGTGGGAGTGAAGCAAGCATTACAGGATTCCAGTTGAACCCAGCTGAGACTTGGACAAGCACAGGCTGGTAGATAGCTACTCTCCCCTTCTCCCTTCCCTGCTGTCCCCATCCCTCAAGGACTGAAGCAGTGGGAGCTGGTCCCACTACCCCTCCTTTTCTCCCTTGACTGGTATCAGTTTTCCCTTTATCTCAGCAAAGCCACTGGTAACACCAGTGCACCAGTCAGCAAGCTGCACCTGGCTGATCCCAGGGGCCATGGTACTTTTGTGTTGCCGGCGGCATGCCAAGGGTGCAGGGAGCTGGGTCTGACTGTCACAGGATGGAGTACACAGCTGAGGATCGCTCCACTCTGCAGCCACAGGATGAACAGATGGATGGATGCTGCCGTCAGCCCTTTTTTAGGATGTCCCTGCAGTGTGGGAGCAGGGGCAAGGGTACCTGCCCGGACACCTCCATGCGGCACGGCTGGCTGTGGTGGGTGGCAAGTGGCTGCCTAGGCATGAGGCAGGCTGCGAAATACCAAGTGGCACAGCTGTTTATGGCTCGTGTCATTTGCTTGGCCTTACTAATCCAGCGGTGGCTGGGAACTGCATCCCACGAGCTTTCCTGTGGTTATGTGATGCTTTTATCATTAACTGATAAGTGTTGAGGTAAGCCTTATGCCTGTAAAATTTACCCCGTGTCTACTAGAAACTACCAATATTCAAGGCAGGGGAGTAGGTAATATGAGCTAAGTATGATGGGTGCTTAAAATGTAGAAAAAAGAACTGTTCTTGGAGTTACTGTCTTGCTCTGAAGCAGCTTGAACCCCAGCTTTCCTTTCCTGATGAACTCATACCCAGCACTGGCATTACTGAGAAAAATCCTCTGGCTCCAAATAGGCCCTTTTTATTGGTACATAGTCGAAAGCCAGTGGCAGCAACATCAGCAATTTGGGGGGGAAAGCAGTAATTTTGTTAGTGCAGCATTTTGGTGATCTTGTAAAAAGCTGCCACAAAAATAGCACTAATTTCTATTTTGTAAATGGTGACCATTTTGTTGCTAGGATTCCTTGGCACTGAAGATGCAACTGCACAGTTTTCCTTGGAGCAGGGTTTGGAAGCATCACTTATGGATATGTTTAGGACCAAATTCTTCACAACAATCACACATGCACCCTTGTATTGTCACAAGTGGCTTTCCCGTCCTGCTGCAATGAGCAGCATATGTGTTGGCGGGGATCCAAATGTCTTTTATTTCTGGGATTTCCTTTATTTCTGCTTGAAGAATTCAGAAGTATCCTGCAGGACCTAATCCTGAATCTGACATTTTAGAGTACTATAGCTCCTTCTGTCTTGACCTCTGCTTTCCTCCTCTTCAGATGCTGGCTTGAATTCGTGAGGATGATTGGTGTGAAGTAACAGACTGTCTTTGTATGATATTTCAGGGGTGTCCTAGCATCTGAAATGCAGGTGGATCAGCAAGATTTGTTTTCATAGTTCCGACTTGTCCTGCAATAGGCTCTGATGCAGAAAGGATTTAATGCCACCATTTTGTGCACCTGCCTACCCTGAGGTGTTCCCCCTGACAGCTCCGTTGATGGAAGGAGGAGATTATGTCTCTGCAGGGATTTAAACAATAAGAAACCAGGCGATTCCTGCTCACCACAGGAGGGCAGTTGCCAAAGTGAGCGCCTGAGCCAGTGACGCTACAAACACGTGGAGTGCATGATGCAGGTTCTTATTTTCAAACCTAGTAACAGCATTTCTGCTATGCACTGACGACATGGCCCCAGCCTGCAGGAAGTTTTTATCCTCACAGGAGTTTTGTGGCAGATGAGCAAATAGATGTGCAGCAACCAATCTGCTATGTGTTCAAGGACTGGAGGGAGATTATCTTTGATGCAAAACGGCTTTTTTTGGTTGCCTTCTATCCCTTTTATTTTCCTTTCCTTGCTACTGGCTCAGCAGGAGCTAGGGGTAATGGGCTTCTTGCCATTCAAGATGGATGGCAGGAGGCATTTTGTTTCAGGCTCCCCAGGAGGGGATTGATGAGATGACTGTTGTAATATCTCCCTTTCGCCTTACCAGACCTTATTACTGATACCCCATGCAGTGCCCAGATTGGGTCAGATGGTAGAGGAGCACTTCTGCCCACCATTACACCAAAGCCTGGGTTAGCACAGCCCATCAGGCTCCTTCCTCCCTGTGCTAATGAGCATCTGACCTAGGAGTTCATTTAGCCCTGGGAAGCAGTGAGAGGTTGCACTTCTACAATTGTCATTTCCCTGGTCACCCCAGACTATCTTGGGCTGATCTTTCAGCAGGATCACCTAAGGAGCTGGAAGCTGATACCTGCACCCACATCTGTTGTGGCTGCTTGGGGACAGTGGATAGAAATCTCCTTGTTGTTGCATCACCCCTGTCCACTGCAGAAGTGGGGAAGCCTTTTGCAGCGCCAGAGGCTGGTCCTGGTGTCAGGGCTCTTCCTCAGTTCTGATTGACAGCACAGCCTAGGGCTTGTCTAGCAAGGACTCAGTGGTCCTCTCTGTGTTGTCCTGCCATCAGGAGGTGGAACATTTTCCTCTGCCTTGTCTTGACCAAGATTTCAGAGTCTTGTCAGAGACAAAACCCTGTTTTCATCCAGGCTCTGGTCACCACCTGCCAAAGTGTATGACTTGTGGTTATTGATTACTCTTTCCCTCTCAAGTATCTCATTGGGATATATTAATCACAAGCATAAATCCACAGAGGCAAATTCAGTTATGACTGGTGTTTATTTATCCACCATTTTTTATTCTTTCTTATCTGATTTTATTTATTTTCTTGCAGTCCTCTGTCAGTGCTTCCCCCTCTTCTTTTTCCCCATGGACAGGAAGATTATTCTTTCTAAATAAGAGGGGGAAAAATACAAGATTAACTCCTTGCTTACTTGAGTAATCCTGAGATGTGGCGTCATTTTGTTGTTGAGGACAGTAAAGTCACCCTGTAGCCCCAAAGCCAGGTTTGGCAGAGAGCAGGAGCGTGCTGTGATGCCACATCCTGCTGAGACACAGCTGCAGCATTGGCCCTGCAGCACGCTGTCACCTCTGTGGGAATCTCTGGTCAATTTATCGCAGCCCTATCCTACCCCCCAGGCTGTGGGGAGGAGAGCAGCACAGGTCTGTTTTTTGGAGAAGTTCCCAGCAGCGAGAAAGTAGCCATTCAGGAGTATGTGCTTTCCAGGTCATGGATGGGCTGGGGTAACTGCTGGCTGATAGAGTGCTTTGGTGTTTCTTCCATTAATCTTCACCCAGGTCCTTTCTCTGGGCCTGATTCCCTCCTGCCCCTGCCCAGGCTGTCTGATCTCTATCCTCACCTGCCAGCACCCTCCCCCTGCCTCAGTGGCACTGGCATTTGGAGCATGTCCTGGCTGTCCTTTTCCCTCTTCCACTTCTTCCCACCTTCCGTGTTTCCCCCTCTTTTCTCTAATTCCATTCAGGCCACGTCTTTGCTGCCTTCTGTTTTCTCTCATTCTTTCATTTTAGACATGATAGCATTTTCCTTCAGCAGATTTGCAGCTCTTGAGGTCAGCCACCAAGGACAAATGCACGTGGGATTTAAAAGGACAGGAAATGCTTTTGACATGATTTCCCCAAAAGAGAATTTTAATGCTTTTGAAATTGGGGAACACAGGTACCTCTCCGTGAACCAGGCACAGTCAAGCTTGGGCCCCAAACTGTCCACAAAACAAACAGAATAAATTCATGCTGTGGCAGCATATTTTCTGCTTATACAGCTCATGCTGGAGTTTTCAAGGAGACTGAAGAATAAAGTCTGACAGAAGAGGGAAAAGTCATTTTGTCAATAGACACATATGGAGAAATATCAAGGATAAGGCAAAATTACGGATCAAATGTTTAAAGAACGTGACTCCAAAATAATTTCGTGTATTTCCTTTAGGCATCACAGGCTATTTCTCCCCCTTCTATTGGTGTCAGTTTGGCAACTTTCAGTTCAAATTTATTGTGCCAGTCAAAATCGGCAGGGGACAAAACAAGAGTTTTTTCAGTGTCGCCGTAACCATTTGCATGCCATGAGCACTACTGAGGCAGCTGGAAAGTGAGATGCTTCAAGCCCACACTGCAACACAGCTACTTCTGGAGTAAAATACAGCTACTGATGAAGGTCATACAGTAACAGCAAGCTAGGTGATAATGCGCTGTACTGAAGCTTTGGGAGGGTTTCTCTTACTATTGTATGCAGAACTGCTCATGGAATTATTCCTGGCAGTGAACACTGGAAATGTGAGGAGCACCTCAGTGTCCACATAATGCTAACAGCCTTGTTTTTGTGATTGACACTTAGCTTTGTGAAAACAGTTGTCTTGTATAAGTTAATGGGGTATTTAGCCATTAGACTGGCAGAGTTCTGCAGGAATAATTACCAGATTTGACACTGTTCACTGGAATTATGGCATAAAATCACTGCTGGTAACATTTACAGTTGGCACAAACATTAGCAGGCAAGTCTGTAATGATGAGATGAGCACAATTATCCTTAGGGATCTCCTTCATTTGGTAATTTAGTTACCTAGTCCAAAGCCAAATCTGAAGTTACACATTTCAGGGTGGAGAGTGCAGCCGACTTTTCAGCCGTCCTCAGGAACAGTGACTCAAAAAATACCTGGGAGCCAAGTGAGTGAGAGGTTGAACGTGAACTCCTGGGATGTTGCTGGGCAGAAATCTACTAATGCAACCCTTGAAGGCAGTAAAAAGGGGGAATGAGTGGGAGTGGAAGGTGATTTTATGTTTTTGTATGATGCCAATTGAAATAAGTGCTGAAGTCCTGTATTTACTTGCAAGGTACAGACTTAAGAAGGATCTCAAGGTGCTGAAGAGAGAGCAGAGCACCAGAAAGAGCTGGAGCAGTGAAATGAAGGACTTGAAGACCTTGGCTCCTTTAAATTGTCAAAAAGAAGGCTAAAATATGTCAGAATGGAGAAGTATCTTCAGAGTGAGAAGGCAGTCATATGAAAGGAGTCTTTAATCGCTTGGAGAATGAGCATCCTCACTTCCATGAATGGAGGCTGAAGTGAGACAAAATTACAAAGGCAATAGAAGTTCATCACCAGAACAAATTTCAAAGGGAATTGCAGGTTCTTAATTTCTTTTAGGCTATCAGTTAAAACAAGAGTGTCTTCATGGAAGATGAGCTTTTACCAGCCACTAGTTTCTGGGCTGTCCGTAGGATGGCCGAGTGAAATTGCATTGCCTGTGAGATACGGGAGCTATGAGGAGAAGGCGTAGTGTCTCCCAGTCTTAAGCTGTAAATGTAAATAGGGTTGTAGTATAAGCTGAACCTTCCTGACCCAGCATAACCATGCAAAGTTGGTAGGAGAAATTTCTGTGACTACCTGTAAGGACTGAAGAACTGCCCTTATAAACCAGAGTTGTTTATTTTTTGTTTATTTGTTGTTTATTCTCTAGTAAGAACCCCTGCCACTAGTGGATGGCTAGTGGGGTGAGTCCTGCTATCAGGCACGCTTGTATCCAGAGGCCAGCAAAAGCAGAGAGCCAGCACTGGCAAAACAGAGGCACCAGAGTTTCAGGTTAGGCATTCAAAAACCTGGGCTGGTGGAATCAGTCTGGAGGGGCTTCCCTGAGTGTGGCCCTTCCTCCTCCTGCTACGTGGGCAGCTCCTTTAGAAGAAAGGGGATAGCCAGACCACCTTGACTTGTGCCTTGAGGAATTAATTTGTTCTATGTACCCATCAAGAGAAAGGGGACCTAGAGTCACAAGCACAATTTGCTTATCCAGAAATGTGGTGTTTTCATTCTTTAGCATCAGTGTTACATTTTGAATATGCCTTTTAAAGAAAAATCTGAGTTTGAGGCAAAGTAATTTTTTTTTCATTCTTGGCCACCCCAGTGCAGTCACTTTCGGGCTCACTTAGGGTGGTTACCAGCTACAACTTACCTACCAGTGTCTTAAATCTGGTCACTTGTGAGGAGTCAGGGGGTGGGTCAGAGACCCAAAACCCTGGCCACCAGGCCTTTGCTCCTGCCACCAGAGCACGCTTGGCTCCAGATGTTAAGCAGGGGATGTGCCAGGCCGTGCATGCCCCCTCGACTTTCCACGCCTTTACACTAGGCAAGATTAACAGCCCAAATCTGCACGCTCCTAAACACGGAGCACAGCTGAATGGTTTTAATTATGGTTGCTGCAGCCAGAACCTGACCTGGCTGCTGTTGAGCCAGGAGGGGTTGGGTGGGTATGCCTGTGCAAAGGAGGCTCCACCTCAGCCCTTGCAAACGTGCTTTTGATCTTGGGCATCTGCCATCAGAGGGTGCCTTTGAAGGCAATTGCCCTTTCAGCCACTGCCTGGATGTTTTATCGTTTGCAAGTTAAGTTTCTTAAAGAAGAAATAATTGAAATGTTGCCAGCCTGGAAACTCCTGTCTGCTACAGGTGTCAGTTGAAATTCCAGTTCTCCATCAGCAGTTGGGGCTTTCCAGACTATTTTCCAGCAACTGTGGCCACGAATTAAATAGCATCTATCATTTTAGTGTCTTAGAACGCTCCACACCACCAGTCAGCAAAAAGACCGTATGGAGCTGACTGAGTGGTACACGGGTCCTTTGCTCTGTCTGAGCTTTCTGGAAATGATGGGCCAGAAAAATCAAACACGAAGCAGCGCTGTGGGGCTGACTGACTGCCTGGGGCCAGGGACAGCTCAGGGCAGGCTATCCCTAAACCTTATCACTCTCCACAAGGTTCACAGCTCAGACACCCACGACCCTCCCTAAACATGCCACCTCTCTCTCATGGCATTTTGCTCATTCCTATGAGATCTACCAAAGAATTTGGAACATATTTTGTGGTTACTGTTTTTAAGTGTGAATTTTGGCATGTGATTACGGATAGTTTCAGTAAGAGTTTCCAAGCCAGTCAGGTGCAATGAGAAGGGAGGCCTCTGAAAGCAGTTCAGCAGCATGCCAGAGCCTAGCAAGATGTTATTTACAGTGTGTGTATTTAACACAACTTGAAATTCATAAACAGTGATACTGACAGCTCAGCTGTGCTGCTTCGTGGCATTCCATCCAAAACAGGAGATTTTTACGATTTGTACTGTCATCAGAGCAGGTTGGGACCTTTTGGGTGAAACGTTTGATTTGACAAATCCATTCCTCTTCACAATACGTGGCTGTAGAATCACAGAACAGTTTGCGTTAGAAGGGACCTTCAAAGATCCCCTCATTCTAGCCCCCTGCCATGGACAGGGACATGTTGCACTAGACCAGGTTGATCAAAGCCCCTCCCACCTGGCCTTGAACACTTCCAGTGGTGGGTCATCCACAACTTCTGTGGGCAGCCTGTGCCTCCTTTAATCTGTCAGGATGTTTCTCAGGTCAATGCTGGAAGCAAAGCCCCCCACAAGCAGGACAGGAGGGACATCTCTCTTGGTTTGGGTTAGAGAACCAAGCCCTTTAGTCCTAGATGGCAGACAAAGTGCCCAGCAACTGAGCCTCCATCTATTCTAGTCTCTGTTTGGCTCTGGCTTTCTGTCAGGCTTTCTGTCTTTGCTTTCTTCAATTATGTTTCTCTGTCAAGGTTTTCCAGGGGTTATGCTTTTATTCCACATCAAAACAACGCAGATGCCACAGCATTCCTCAAAGGATGCAACTCCTGTTCACTGGCTAGCCCAAGTTATCATGGAAATTATTAGTTTCCTTAAGCATTTATTGTACTCATCCAGAAATACAAGCTTGCCCTGTTTCAATCTGAAACACTATTCACAGAAAGGAGAAAATTCCACACAGTACCGCGAACATCATTCTTGTAAGACGGTGGTATGTTAATTAATAAAGTCTGGGAGCCACTGGTTTAACATATTAATGAAGTTGTTATGCAGAGAGAGATGAAAAGATATATTTCCTTATTAGATTTTTGAATGTCTGATACCTTTATTGTAGTTATGTTCTATTTCATGTCTTTCTTACAGTATTTCTAATACTATAATTGTGTTAGATAATTATTTTCAGCAAAGGGAAGGAGAAATAGGGGGTTACAGGCCAAATGAACATGGTCAGAACTTGTAATAGGCAGGACAGCTGTTGGGGCAGACCCTGGATGAGAGATGCTTTTATAACTGAAGACCTGCAGAGACTGGAATTTGCTTAGGAACAACAGCAGGAACGACACAGTGGGTCAGAAAAGCCAGGTGAAAAAACTTGTGTATTTTAACAAAGGGTTTTGAACATGAAGGCCCTGCTGAACTGGACTGGTAGGTGTGTGAATCAGATGTGGCATTGGGCTCTATGGCTGCGTGTCTTCGCTAATGCAAAGAGGAGAGAAGCTGCTTTTTTTGCAGGCTGCAGTGAGAACAGTGGAGAAAATCTGTCTTGGGCTGATCCAGCCCTTTCAGTGCAGTGGGTTGAAGACCATTTTTGAAGTGCCTCCGGAGGATGCATACAGAAATGTCATCTTGGACCAGAAAACCTCTGAGCTACTGCCAACCTGGCTGGGTGCTGCTCTAGGACTGGTGTAACCAGAGCTATCTCATCCCCCAAAGGAGAGATGGCATTTCACAGAGATAAGCACGTTAGGAGGCATTTGCCCACTCTGATATGGCCTCTGATAGCCCTAACCAGCAGGGCTGGTTGAACCACCCCTTGGGCAGAAGCCAGCCTGTGGGTTGTAGGTTGAACCACAGAGAGGTTGTTAGTCAAGGCAAGTGAGATAAAGGGAAGGTGGGATTGCAGTGCCTTTGGCAAGAAGTGCCCTAACTGGCATGGAACAGGCGTGTTGCATGGCTGTGCCCAGGGCCAGGCTGACAGCACTTCCAACAAGTCTTAGGAAAAAATGGGGTTCCTGGAGCTGCGTGCATGACTTAAGCACTCACCTTGCATTTAAACTGACTGCTGGGCATTTTTGGTGGGTCCACTGGCACTCTTCACTGTGTGAACCGTAAGCGATTTTAAATGAGAGGTGCCTGCAGAAGCCTGAATGTGAACACAAATTCATGTGTTAGGATATTGTCCTGCTGGTCCTTCTGCACAGTCTCAGGGCCTGGAGTAGAGAGATGTTAATGTTTAGAGTTTTTTTCACCTCAGAAAACCTTCAGGAAAAAAAAAAGGCTAGAGCTTTGCAATTCTTCATTACAATTTATATTTTTGCATTACTGTAGAAGTTAAAAACTAGTTTCATGTTAAGAAGAGACAAAGAATAAAAGTCAGTAATTTCCAGTGGATTTCCCATGAGTTAGGAGAGCCTGGGGCTCTGACCTGGGGTCCAGTGTACAGCTGGGGCAGAAGCCTACATTGGGGCAGTAACCACTGGGCCTTTGACAAGAGTTTCAAGAGATGAAACTCTTAGTGACTGCACATAGACTGCACTTAGGGGATTCGCTCCCAAAACTTGTGTAGTCATTTTTTAGCTGATTTAGGGACTGCCTGAAGCCACCTTGTGGCTTTCCTCTAAGTTTCCTGCAAAAGGCTAGGAGAAACAGCCTTATTCTTACCAATACTGAGTTTTTTTCACTGCTCTACCTACAGAAGTTATGTACCCTGTGCTTTATAACCCACTTAGCTTCTCTACATCTGTTTCAGCTGCTGTAAAGAGAATACAGAAGCCAGAGTACAGCCCAGAATAATTATACTTTATTCTGACACATACGCACATACAGAAGTTTTGGGATAAGAATACAAATTCTTTAGAGATTCCTTCTGGATGCATCAGGAAGAATCAGGGGCCAGGTTCTGCCCTAAGTCCCTGCAAGTGTATACTGGTGTAGCTTCCTAAAATCAATAAAATTACTCTGCGCTTACAGAGTGTCAGATTAAAAGCTACGAAATCAAAACCAAACCCCATGAAATCTAGTTTTGCAGTGTTCACAGCAAGTTTTAAAACCCTCTATGGTTACTTAGAAGTGGTTCTCTATCTCAGAAAAAAAAAAAGCAAAGCAGTATTAAATCTGACCTACAGCCCTGCAGAGTTAGATGGCAATGTTTCCATCTCATTGAGAAGACAGCAAACTCCTCTTTCCAGTGGTGCCATGTTATTATTTCCTGAGTTATAAGATGCTGCTCCTTAAATTCCTTGCTGGTTCAAGATCACTTACTGAATCGTAACTGCTGTAGGTCCAAGATGAGCTTTACTGGGGGAGAAATTTATCTGTGGAGAAAGAAAGAGGAGGCGTTTCCTGAACCTAGCATCTGTTGGCATCTACGGAGCAGTTTGATGCATTAGAGGTGGCCTCTTGGGAGAAGGAGTAACAGTGTGCTTCTATTTTTGCATGAAATCAGGCTCGGCAGAGGGCATGATGATGCATGAGTATCAATGTGTATCTGCTTTCTCACTGTCATTTCCTTAGCTAGGAGAGAGGCAGAGGATGGTAGTAACAGAAGGGATGCAAACAGCCCTCATTGCCTGCTGGGGCACTGGGGGTCTCTCTTCATGCACTCTCTACAGAAGACAGCTGCCAGCCAGTGGTGTAACTCCTGCTGCTGCTGCTCTTTGCAGGGACACAACTCTGTTTCCGCTAGCTGCTTGGCTCCATTTGGCATTTTTCTTTATAGCTGAACATTGCATGACAATGCAGCTGATTCACTGCACCAGGGCTGGGGTAAGGACTGCAGTCATGCCCTCTCAGGGGACCAAGTGGGAGTGCAGGAGTGTGAACCCAGCTCTGCTCCCAACCCGACTTTTGGGACTCGAAAGAGAGGGGTGTGCTGTTTTAAATAATCATGCATACACCCTTAGCTTCAACACTGAAGCTTTCAAGTATTTTAGGTCAGAGCTAGTCTAACCAGCCTGAAGCAATGCTGCATCGTGCTGTAATCTTGACAATTTTTTCAACTAAATGTGCTTGAATCTAGTCATTTTCCTGATGGCTCATCTCCAAGAAAATGGTGTCGATCATTTGGTAGGTTTCAGGGTTGGATGTGAGTCAGCTCTGAGTCAGGCAGCAGCTTTAGCTGCGTGAAGTGCTGGTCCTCCTATGCTGGCACAACCTGTGGAGCCGCAGCTCTGCGACAGACGCTGCTCCCGAGCCTCCCCAGCAGCAGCATGTGGGAACTTAAGCACGGGGCACTCACAAAGCAAAGGAACACTTCCACAGCCCCACACTTTTGGCTGTTCATCTGCTGTGATGCACTCTCGACCTCCGAAGATGGCAGGGTGTGTAAATGATGCTGCTGCAGGCAGGGAGAAGGAGATGGGGCACTATCTTGCCCGTGCAGAGGTGACCCATCTGACTGGGCACAGTGAGTCACTGCTGCACGAACAACTTCCCTCCCCAGAGTCAGAAGGAAGCAAGGAAAGAGCTTTGTACAGAGCCTTCTGTCCCTGGCCGGGTGTTTCTGTTTATATTGACATTTATATTAAGTAGGGTGGTGTCCCAGTCCTCAGGCAGTCCAGAGAAAAGCCAGACACAGCCGTGAAGGCAGCAGCCACTGTGTGTGTTGTGCAAAGCAGCATGACTGATGGGTTCCTCGCTCTCTCTTTGTCTTTCTCTCCCCTTGCATGGCGGTGTGATTGAAGCAACGCCCCGTGAAACAGTCCCTGAGTGCTTGCATGTGCCGAGAGTCCCACTGGAAATGCCTCCTCCTCTCCATCCTCATGTATGGCTGCCTGGGTGCAGTGGCCTGGTGTCAGCTGGCCAGAGTCACCAAGCTCAGCTTCGATAGCTCCTTCAAGGGCAAGTCTATGATCTACCATGACAGCCCGTGCTCGGACGGCTACGTTTATATCCCACTGGCCTTCCTCTCCATGCTGTATGTGGTGTACCTGGTGGAGTGCTGGCACTGCCACGTCAAGAGGGAGCTACAGTACAAGGCAGACGTGGACAGTGTGTACGAGTGCATCAATCGCATGCAGCAAGCCACTCCATGCATCTGGTGGAAGGCCATCAGCTACCACTTCGTACGGCGAACCCGGCAGGTGAC
Organism: Rhagologus leucostigma; assembly: GCA_013397725.1. Lineage (NCBI taxonomy): Eukaryota > Metazoa > Chordata > Aves > Passeriformes > Rhagologus > Rhagologus leucostigma. Next base: position 480,696 of record VZTD01005548.1, on the reverse strand, counting down.
CCGGTACCGCAACGGTGATGCCTACACCACCACACAGGTCTACCATGAGAGGGTCAACACACATGTGGCTGAAGCTGAGTTTGACTACTCTCACTGTGGATACAAGGACATCTCCAAGGAGCTCCTGGGCTTGGAGAGCTATACAGCCACCAAGCTGAGGTTCACCAAGTGCTTCAGCTTTGCCAACATTGAGTCTGAGAACTCTTACCTGACTCAGCGAGCTCACTTCTTCACAGAGATCGAGGGGCTAGATGACTACATGGAGGTGAGGGAAGGCATGCAGCTCAAAAATGTGGATTTTAAAGATCTTATGATGGCCTACGGAGACCCGGATCACCTCCCATGGTACGTATCCCATTATGCTTTCTGGGTGGCAGCTATCCTGATGATCTCGTGGCCACTCAGGGTACTCATAGAGTATCGGACTGCTTATGTCCATTACCACGTGGAGAAGCTGCTGGGCCTGGAGTACACGGCACCCACGACAGCAGAGGAGCCCTTGTACCGGTACCGCATGCCCCGGGACACCACGCAGGACAGCACCGAGCTGGAGTGGCACATCTGCACCAACCGGCAGCTGATCCCCAGCTACTCGGAGGCCATGCTCATGGACCTGGCCAACTCCCCGGCCTACAACGGCTACACGGTTTGTCGGTACGGCGAAACGGCCCACGGCTGTGAACGCTGCAACCGTGCCTCCAGCACTTCCTCCATCTTCTCACGCCACGCTTTCCACAGCTGCAGCGGCAACTCCCGCCTCTCCCTCAACACCAGCCGCTTCTCCCTCTGCCGCATCCATGGCTCCCACAGGACAGGCCTCTGGAGGAGCCGCAGCAGCAGCATTGCGGACCGGGGCTGCCAGGATGAGCAGTGCTGCTCCTACTCCAGCCAGCTGGCTGTCAACGAGAACCCCCCAACCTACCACGATGCCCGATTCTTCCCTGTCCTGATCGTCCACAGGCCAGAGGGGCAGGACAGGCGGCATTTCTACGTCAGGCGTTCCTCCTGTCTAGAAACCTCTCTGTGACAGGCCTCCATGGTTACTTGGCTCCTGTGCTCTGGGACAGGGATTGCGGAGGTGACACCAGTGGGGAGCCTGCAAGCATCAGTCTCTACAGCAAGTCAGCAGGACGAGTTTCAGCTCTTCTCCCCGCCATTGCAAGAGGACGTAGAGACTCTGACCAACACCTAACCTCATTTCCAAGATTTTCTCCCCCTCCACCTGGTCTCCCTAGTCTTTCATTCCCCATTCCTCTCACTTTTTCACTCTTCACCCCTTCTCTGCTCCTTGATTCTCTGCCTCTCCTCCCATCCCACCCTCGTTCTTTTTTTTACATTTCAGTCACAGCACTGGACTGTTGTGGCTGCTGGAGGATTTTAAATGCCTGTGCTTTGCCAGTACATTTGCCCTCCTGGATACTTTGCAAGGTAAGAAGGTCAGATAGAGCAAGGCACAAGGCACGAGGCCAGCCAGAGTCAAGTCAGGAGGAGAATTCAGATCTGCAGGCACTGAGTCACCTCCTGCAAATCCCGAACGAGGTGCTTTTTTTTTTATTTTCCCCAGTCTTTTTTCCTCTTCTTCTGTCATTCCTTCTCTCCTTTGTTCATGTTTTTCTCTTGCTTTACCCTCATCTTCCCTTTTTTTCAGTTCTCTCACGTCTGCTTTCCAGTTTTTCTGGGGTTTTGCCAGTGAGGATATCCTTCAGGGTGTAATTATTTTCCATTGGGCAAAAGTAAGGTATTCATGGCACAAATGTCACTGACTGCTCACACAGCCACAAATAAGGCCCTTGAGAAATGCTGAGGACTTTGTTTCAGGAGCAGTGACGTACACCGATACAGCAAAATGCCCTTTGCTCACCTTGCCCTGTCTGGTCTGCAGCAGAGACACTGCTGCATTTCCAGCTGTAGTTCACCTTGTCCAGCTCCACCCTGATAGCAATCGTTGAGAGCCATAATGTAGATTAGTGCCCTATTAATGCCACTATTTTTAGGACAGTAGGCCTGGTTTGTGGTTGTTTCATTCCTTCTTGAGCACAGCAGCGCCGGCTTGACAAGGGGAGCGGGGCTGGAGGGGGAAAGGTAAATATGGTATTAACCCTCCCACAGAGAGTCTGGAGCTGTTAGGAAGCTCTTCCACCCACAGTGTCTATTACAGCAGTTGCAGGACTACTCTACATTATCTTTCAGCTTTCTGTGTGCCCTGGGGAGGGCTTTTGGTCTGTAGCCCACTCCACCTTCCCAGGCGAGATGTAGTGCCACCCCAGCCCCAGGCAGGGAGCACAGCTGGGAGCCAGCTCCACTGGACGCTCCTGCTGGGGCTCCAGGCTCTCCCTGCAAGGCTTCCCCTGGAGCAGGTGTAGCACCTTCCAGAATTAGTCTCAGCCTCTCCAGATCCAGAAGGTGTCTGGTCCTGACAGAGCATGCCACTGCACTCTGGGCTGGGGGCTCTGCCCCCCTGGCCTGGCCCCCTCCGAGAGCCAGGGGCTGGTCCAAGAAGCTTGTGGCCACACTGAGGACCCACCAGGGACCTCGCACCTGCCAAACCTCTGTCCCACGAGGGATGGTTGTATGCTGAGCAGGCTCCATACCATTTTGTCACATGGCTGGTGGAGATTATTATCCACTCTGACTCACAGGAGAATGCAATACAATCGCAATACATACGGTCACTTTCAAAAACAAAGTGTTGTCTCACCCTACCTTACAAGTAGGTAAGAAACTGAGCCCCCAGAGGGGCTGGCAACAAGTGCTTCCTCCCAAGTCCATTTTGTGTGTATGAACATATAATATGAAATTTGTGAAGTCATATTAATATGTGTAGATTATATGTAACTCTGCATACTTATGTGGTGATTTCTTATGGCATTGACTGTTGCACCATGTTAAATACATTTTGGTTTTGTTTGATGACTCTGTTTTGATGTGCTGTGTTTATTTCAACTCCAGAAATGGAAACATTGGCAATACCTGGCTAACTTGCTGCAGATGATGGCACCATCAGAAAGGTTTTTAAAATTCTTATGAGTTGATCTTTTTTAATGTAAATACTTCATGTGTGATTTATGTGACATTTTCATTCTGACAGCTTGGCATTTATCACAAAAGACAGATAACACATATCATGTGTTAGTTTATCACCTCTAAAAAAAAATAACCATCCCAGACACGTGGAGGAACAATGTTTGGGCTTGGGGTAATGATTATGATTGGGCTGGGGCCAAGCTGGATAACCTTGAAACTCAGAGAAAAATCCAAATTTAGATCTACCATATAGTGACTCAATCCTAGCCTCCCATCTACACCATGCTACCTGCCACACCCGGGCAGAGCTGGGAGAGTTTGGGAAGTAGGAAAGGATCAGGCCTGAACTCAAAGCTCAGACTCATACCTGATATCCTTCTATTCTGAAGACAAAGTAAATGCAAGTCTTTAATAGCGTTCCCTGTCCTTCTCTTTATTCACACGGAAAGTTAAAGCCAGCACATATGAAGAGCTGGAGGAGGCTGAAACAGATAGGCTGGAATATCTCAACACAGTTGCTCACTGAAGAAGGTGGCAAAGAGGAAGACAAGAAAGGAGAAGGGAAGAGATGGTAGAATAATATAAATTAAAAGAGAACAGAGTTCAGCTGTAGCTAAGATAATTCCCAAATGAGCAGCATAACTCAATTATGGTAAGCTTAGCCCAGACACAGGCAGGATGAGTTTCAGCCTTCTTGTGAGCTGTTGCTGCTGCTGCCACTGCCACTCCACGTGCCTTTAAATACCATACCCAAGGTCTTGAGATGGCCAGTTTTGTCCCACATGTATGCCAAGATGGAGAGTTATATTTGGGTCCTCAGAAGTGGCCATGTTAAACACTATTATTATCTGACATGAACAATCCCTTATGATGGGTTGGGCAGAGAATGGAGACAGTTTATTCTCCAGTTTATTCAGGCTTTTCAGTGACCTGAAAAGCCACTGTATTACCCAGGAGCTCTCAGGCTGTGTCCTTGGCAAGGTTTGGAAAGTCCTCAGGGTTTGTGCTTCCTCAGTCACTGTTCTGGCCCATCTTTGGGGCATTAATTTGAAAAGCCATCCCGAAGCTGCAAAAGCTCTCACACACATGGAGCTTCCTCCTGTCGCTTGCTGTAGCCTCTGGTGGTGACCTAAAAGCTGGGAGCAGCTCTTGTTCTAGTCTGGGACTAAATATGCTGGCTGCAGCAGGTCTCCCACTCAGGAAGCACCTGAATAGCCATCCTGGGTCTTCTACACTGTAGAGCAGAGCTACTCTTGTACTCCTGCAACCCTTGAATGCCACTTTGTCCTTGCTCTTGCCATTGCCACAGCTTCCCGATGCAGGATGAGGGATATGCCCCCTAGCAGTAGAGGAGTTAATACTGCTTTTCAAATCCCAACTCAGAGGATGGAGCGGACAAGTTCTTGAATCCCAGTGCAAACCAGGCAGCTATATGGAAAACACCTTGTACAAAACAGGGATTTTGTATCCAGTTGCAGACTGAGTACTTTGACAATGGAACAGTGGCATGTGCCAGCAGCTTTTGTTGAACTTTTAGGGCTATGGCTTCTCATGTGGAAATGGGGGATTTGGGGTGCTTTCTCACTGGGATAACCCATCCCAGATGTCCTGTTGGGTCTCAGTAGTTAGAAGAAGCTGAACAGTAGAGGAAGGTAAGGAAGTCCAGCAAATACTTCTCTTCCTTCTGCCTTCTCTCTTTCCCCTCCCTCCCTTTTGTGCTTTCTTCTCTTTTCCTTCATCTTCAGAAGTCTCCCAGCACTGGGCATTCACCTCTGGATTATCGTATAGCTCTTCAGGCATTTTCTGGAATGTACCTACACTTCCCAGCATGTCTGGTGAGATGTGGCAACACAGTATTGCAGCAGAAGCAAGGAAAGAATGTAATCCAAGGAGCCAACAGCTGTGTCCTGTGTGTGTGAACAGTGAGGACTGTCACTGATGTTACAGCTTGAAGAATAAAGCCATGGTGCTTGGTTTAGTGCCACAAGAGGCCAAGAGAGTTTATTTGTCTTCAGGTCCTAAAAACATTTAAGATTCACCAGTTCCTTTGATTTTTGCATGGTAATATTGTACTCCTCCGTAAGTTTTCCCACTGCAGTTTGCACTCCAACTGGCAGCGTCCGCAGGATTTCAGTCCAATTTTCATATGGCTCTTCCTGCCTATCACTGTTAACACAAAGCCCTTCTAAGAAGAGCTGAAGTCAGATCCTCTGATGGGGAAAATTCCCCTTGGTCTACTGCTTCCAGCAAAGCTTTGCTGTCTTACAGCAACCCAGAATCTGGCCTATGCCATGCTACAACAACTGGAGCACTTCCCGAGCCCATGGGACCAGTGTAGCGTAAGCCTCTGTAATTGTAAGGCTGGAAGAAACCATAGAAACATGTCATTATTCTAATGGCCATTACTTTTTTTTCTCATGAGACAGCTAAAATCTGCAAAAGTAGCTACCTTCTGGAGGGTGCTATTGCCGTAAGTGCAGAAACACACCATGTAGCTGGGTGGATACATGGGGGAGACACAACAGCAACAGCAAGTGTGCATGAAGCTTTCAGCAAGCACCAGCACAGAACCTCTACGGCCAAGAGCTGTAGTGATCCCGGCTATTTACTGTCCCCAAGTGCAACTAGACTTCCTACAAGCACTCGAATGGATGGCTTTGTCAGTGTCTCCTCCCAGCTACCTCATTGCAGCAGGTGGCACTGGGGAGGGAGTGACATTTCCATTCCAGTAATAAAATCTTCCTGGCATTGCTCCAGTCCCCCAGGAATTCCTAACAGAAATGCAAATGACTTGGAGGGGAGTGAAGATTAGAGTTTGGAATGGAATTATATGAGCTTGTTGTGCCTCAGTTTCTCCATCCCCCTCCTGAGGATAATGCAGTTTCCCTGCACTCCTCCATTTAGCCAGGTTTCCAGAGTGTTGCAGGAGCTCCTGGGCAAGTGTTGCACGCTGATGGCTGTGGCAGAGCTAAGAGCTGCATCGTGTTGTACCGATATTGCTCCTTATGGCGCCTTTCAACCCAGATTCTCACCGTAACTCGTACGAAAAGGCAGCGCCAGATTTTTTAAAAAACTGTAAGTGACTTTTTCCACGCCGTGCTAGTAACCCTGTGGCAGCAGAGGGGTTCCTCCCTCCTAAGTTCTCTCCCTACTTTTCCGCTAGCGGAAAAGTGGTCAAGGCCGAGCCGATCCTGCTTGAAGGACACGAGTAGATCTCCTCACCTTGCCGGTGCTCCTCCACAGCTCAGCCGCCGGGATGGGGTGACCGGCATCCCCAGAGCCAGGGGCCGAACGGTGGGGAGAGTGTGGCCGAAGGAAGGAGCTGGAGAGGGCCGGCCGAGGGAGATGGGGCCGGGGGTGCTGTGTACATGAGGCGGGGCTCTGCTCATCCCGGCAGAGCCTCAGCTTAGGGGGGCTGAGTCCCGGTGGTGGCCCCAAGTCCTCCTGCCCTGGAGGGCTGGATGGTGCGCCGGGGCTCTAGAGGGGCCACATGCAGGTGGGGGGATACCCGTGCCCCGGCAGCTCCCGCGGATGTGGGTCACCCACTCCTGGCGCTCTGGAAACCAGGCCGCCCGGCAGAGCAGCCCTCGAGGGGCGCCGCCTCCACACACCTCCTCGACCGCTGCCGCCCCGCCCCGCCCCGTCCCGTCCCGCCCTCCCGGGGGCTCGGAGCCCCGGTCCCGTCCCGGGGCGGTGGAGCGGGGGCGGCAGGCGCGGTGATTCGCCGCTTCGGGGGCGGTGGGCGCCCAGCTCATGCATATTCATGAGCGTGATGTCAGATGGGGAGCACAGCGCGCGGTGACCGCCCGAGAGCGCCATTTCCTGAAGGAGGCGGCGGCGGCTGGGCAGGGACGGACGGACGGACGGAGGGAGGGAGGGAGGGAGGGACGGANGACGGACGGACCCGCAGAGTGGCGCCGCGGCGGCCGAGCCGGCAGGGGGAGATCGCCCGGCGGCGGCGACCGGACCGGAGCGGACCCGACCCGACCCCACCGACCCGCGCCGTCGCCCGGCAGCAGGTTCTCCCGCAGCTCGTCCCGGCCGGAGCCAGAAGTTTGAGCGTCCCTGTAGCC
>VZTD01005548.1:418868-472787 GCA_013397725.1 Rhagologus leucostigma | reverse complement strand
GGAGCGGCCGGGCGCGGCGCCGGGGCGCCTGGTCCGCCCAGTGCGGCGGCCGCGGGGCCTCGGGCAGCCACAGGTGGGGGTCGGAGCCGGCGGATTTTGCCTCTCACCGCCGGGCACAGGCGGCTCCGCCGCGGTTGTGGAGCCAGCGACGTGGCGCTCGGGAGCCGGCGGGACCGGCGGGGGGCCCGNCCGGCGAGTAGAGTAGCGAGTAATCCTCCCCGGTGTTTGCGGAGGCATTGCTCTGGTATGTGCCTAGCGCGGGCCGTCGCCGAGGAAAGCCGGGCGCTAAGGCATTCCTGAGTGGCTTTTGTTGTTTTTTTCCCTCATGAACTCATTTTCCGAAGTTTCACCCCCCAGTCGGCAGGGAAAGGCAGCGTGCTGGAGCGTCTCGGCGCCCCGGCCAACCTCCTCCCGACTTCAGCGGGAGTTTGGGCTCCGCGCTGTATGTGGGGCGATGTGCGTGCTGTGACACGGAGCTGGGGAGGCTGTGGCACAGGCTGGATCGCTAGATCAGTGTCCTAAGGAATCTGAGGAGCAAAAAGCCTTTACCCTGGCATGCATGAGCAGGTGTCTTCCTCTCTCTCCACTCCCAACATCACAAACAACATATTCTGTTCCTAGGAATTAAAATATTCAGAGGTAGAAAGTTTAAAGAACAAACAAACGGATGTGTCATGTATTTTGACAACTAGTGTGTTCACTTGCTGTCAATTCAGACAACTGCTTGATAGGAAATAAAACCATTAAATTTCTTATCTATACATTTCACAATCTGCAGCTCTTACAGGTAGGCTTGGCGGAACCTATTTGGATGAAATTATTTCTTGCACAGTCAAGAATGTTGTCAGATGAGAAATAGTGAGTGGGAGAGTAAAACGAAGAATAGATGGAAATTAAAATCCCTATTTGCCTCCTATGGGGTTCTTCCTGATACCTGCAGGAAGAGATGCTGCAGCCAAAACTGCATTTTTGATCTGTAAAGTTATTAAAGATACCTGATCTGTAATTCTTCATTTTGGTTGATATTGATGGAGGGATTATACTTGGACAATACGTACAACTCTGACCGAACACTTGTACTGTATGTTAATTTCCTACATCACTGATTTCTGTGCAAACTAAAAACCATAAAGGGCCTCTAACAATATTTCTTTGTTTAATTTGTGGCTAACTCTTTCAGCAGGGCAGTCTGAAGGATGCTGAGTAGTTTGATTTTCCATGAAGGCACCTGTAATGAAAATGTCTGTCGGTTTGTGCGTGTGTTCAGCAGCCTGACTACATCAGTTTTCTGTAACACAGAGAGAGCTGCTATGAAGCTCTCATGTTATATTCCAGTATTGTGAGTGGTGAGAGGGAGGATGCTTTCTGGCATGCACTGGGACATGTCGTTTGTGTTACGTTTGAGTTAAGTAATGCAAGGTTAGATCATCCTCAGCCAAGGTGATTAAATCCTTAGCCCAGCAAACAAGCTGTAGCAACTAAACTCAAATGATCAGCTTGTCCGTTTTCCAGTGCTCTCTGAATTTGCTAAATGAATAACACCAGATAGAAAGGCAAAAGACTGAGCGTGGGGAAACCAGCTGGGGAATCTCATTAAGAAAAGGAATAAAGACCTTCTGCCTGTGTTCTGAGTTTGCTCCTAGACCACTGGTACTTATCTGGGTACAAGCTGCTGGTGGCAGAGCGCTGGCTGGTCCCACGGTGCTGGTTCCCCTTCTCCCAGCTCTTACAACCACGCTGTGAGTTCCTCTGCTACTCTTCTGCCCTGTGAGGTGGTGCTCTTGTGGCTGTGGGAGGGTCGCGTTTTGGCAAGAAGGGAAGTGGCACATCTGAAATCTGTGTTGGATCGTTGGTAAGGCTTTAACAGAGTTTGAGAGCAACAGGGCTGCTCACTTAGCAGCGCTTTCTGACTGGCTCTGTGGGCTAGCAAGGCATTCTGTGAGAAGCTGACCAACCAGTGAACTGGGTGAAGTTGTAATGTACTGTGATACATGGTCAGACAAGGGTGATGGAGTGATTTTTTTCTGAAGGATGTGGAGTCCACTGCCAGAGCATAATGCTGGACTAGGCTAGACCTGTTCTGGTCTGTCAGTCCTGTGCCACTGCATAGGAAATAGCCACTCTCCCTAACAAAACTAACTTTACATTTATTTTCTGCCTTTCTGCTTTCCCACGGTCTCCTTTGATCTTCTGGTTCCTCCTTTATATGCCTGTCTTTCTTAAATGCGTTTAGATAGTTGGCTTCCGTGTCTTCTCATGGTAACAGATGCCATACATTCACTTCTGCTTGAGGGAAACGCTCCCCATCCACCCACACATGTAACAGTGCTCCGGGCCAAATTCTGATCGCTTCTGTGTCAATATAAACCTGAGCAGCTTCACCAGCTCTGGCCCTGCTGCTTTGGGGTCGCAGCAGTGTAGCTCTGGGTACAATGTGGTCCTTTGGCTGGACTGAAGGGTCCTCCAGGCGGCTCATTTAGCACACACCCACGTCACGCGACAGAAATATCTGTTCTCTAAACAGTTCTGCTCCTCAGTGAGGTATGCTGTGCAATAGGCTTTGCTTTCATGGGTTTTGCAAATTGTAGAGAAGCTTTCTGTAATGCAGGAGAACAGTGTATGCTGAATAACAAGACATAATTGATTCTTTCTCATATCCAAGCTCTTTACAAATGCATACAATGCAGCAAGCGTGATGATTTCTTAGCAGCACAAGAACACCGTAGCTTAAATTCAGGCCTGGGGAAAAGAGGGAGGTGTGGTAGCGTGTTGAACGGATGCAGTTAGCACTGCTGGATCACTGACACGGCGAAGCTCCCGGCGTTTCTGTGCATCTCTGCTTGGGCACTGCTCTGCAGAACATCACCCTGCTGCTACAGGAGTTGAAAAAATCCCCATGTACACACTGAACCACCACTTTCCTCCAGCAATTGTGCTTTCAGTGCTTGCATTTGACTATTGCTTAGCAGACATAGTAGAGCGGTGCTGAGACTAACACACTCCTCTGCAGCGTGTGCTGGTAGGGTATGTAATTCCAGACCACCAACCTAGAGTAATTTGCTGTACTCCAACCCCCCTTCTTCTGGGGGTGGGGCGGAGTAGTATTTTTTTTTTAGGTATGAAATTTACAGGACCTCCAATCAAATTAAAGGTGTCCCAGGGTCAACCCGTGAAACTAAATTGCAGCCTCGAGGGAATGGAAGATCCCGAGATGTTGTGGATCAAGGACGGAGCAGTGGTGCAAAGCGTAGACCAGGTGTACATTCCAGTAGATGAAGAACACTGGATCGGCTTCCTCAGGTACAACAGATGCAGAGAAGGAAGAATATCATGGAAACTATTGCACAGTTTTCTGCTGTCAGCTATATCTCTGCAACTGCAGTGCCCTCAGTGGGGCAGGGTCCTGTGGTCTGCAGTTCACTGTGTGGCAAGGGCATAACTGAGAGCAGAACTGAAGCCACTGAACGCTGAGATTTTATCCAGTAGAACCATCTTGGTTTTCTGACTGCTGTGGGGACAGGTGCTTTGCTAATGCTTGTGGTGCTCGAGACGTGACTTCAAGGTGAAAGGATGTTCTTGCTTTGTTTGCTCATCTTGTTCTGCCATGCAGCAGTATAAATAGGTTTTCTCTCTCGTACTCATCCTGTTCTCTTACTCTCTCTTTTGAGCTGTCAGTCTGCCTGAAGGGTGAGGATTGTTGATTGAATGAGACTCTCAGGACTACGTCCCCTTCCTTTCTTTGGGGAGGAGTGTTTGTCCTCTGAACCATCCCTGATTCATTTTGCAGTGAATCCTAATTCATTCCTAATACATTTACACTGCATGGTATCAGTCCTGCCCCATTCAGAGGCACAAAACTCTTGTGCAAAGCATATCTCTGTGCCTTAATTCCAGAAGAAGAGGGATGTCAGCTAGTTCTGGAAGTACCGAGTTAAACAAGACCCAAGGTTCTGCTCTGTCTTTTTTTATGCATTAAAAGAGCTTGTACAGGCGAACATACCAACACCATGAGAGCTCAAAACTGTTGACTGAGAATCACTCTTCCCTGAGCTCTGGCTTCATCTCCTGTCAGGTTTCTTGGATTGACATTGCACAGTCTCCAGTTCCACCAACTAAAAGTCTTTGTGTTAAAGCTTGTCTGTTAGAAACATTTTAGTAGGAAAAAACATCTGTGCACGGTAAAACTATTGCATAACGTTATGTTGTGGAAACAGTTTGTCTTGAAACTATACTGTTTACTTCCCCCCAGTTCCACTAGTTAACGCTGCCCTTCACAATCTCAGTCTAATCTCCTTTCTTGTCTCTTGTTTTACTCCACTGAGAACTCTCTGCAGCACCAGAGATAAGTTAGGTTGCTAAATCTGGATATATCTGAATCTTTTTCTCCTTTTTCCTTTCTTCTCCTAAAGAAATCATTTCTGCCACCCACGTGTGACTCTCTGCTGTGATCACTGTGTTTCAGAACATGGGCAGGACAGCTGATGCCATTTGAAGGTCCAGCTCTGAAAATCAGGCTGTAGTGGGTCCATTTTGTGCATTTCGGCAAACACTCTCCCTTTTCTGTCTTCCCTCCTGAGACATCCTTCCCCTTCTCCAAGGAGGACTGCTAGCATTAGAAAGGTGGGCATCAGCTCTGTGGAGGATCCCTGCATGGCAGCAGACGCATGGCTGCACATCCCGCTGGGAGCAGTCAGCACTGGTTCATTGACGGGCTCTCAGAGTCACGCTGGTGCCTTTGGTAGCTGAAACTTTCTTGCTTTGGGGCCAAATTCTGCCCTTGCTCACCATGCACCGGCATAACCCCTTGAAATCACAAACTGGGAGGCCCAAGGAGTTTTGCAGAGTGAGCCACTCTTGGGATCAGAATAGCACTGAGCGCAGTTGAGGCGAGGGGGGCCCTTTTCTGACCCATCTGTTCCCACGTGAGGCTGTTGCCAGTCCTGCCACCTGAGGCAAAGCAGTCGAGCTCGCTGGAGGTTTGCAGCCTGGAGTTTCCTGCTAGCTCAGATGTTGTAGGCCAAGCTGTTGCACTTGAAGGCTAGCTAGAGTCATGACTCAGGATTGAGATGACCCCTTCCTATCCTCAGAGGACACAGATGACTGGTTTTCTGCGAGGATGTTTTGGAGGAAGACTGTCTGCTCCGCGAGGACTCTCTCCACCCACTTTAGAGAGGAGCCTCCCATCTCTGCTGTTTTGCCATGTGCTTTGTGCTGGCTGGCTGTTGATCTCCTCCCCAGAGCTGGCTGTGTCTCAGTGGGTGTTTTCCATGCATCTGGTTTGCCAAACACTGGAGGGTCCTTTGGGGCAAAAACATGCTTTATCCACATAAAATATCGATATGGCTTTTGACTTTTTTCAGCTTGAAATCCGTCGAGCGGACAGATTCTGGGAAGTACTGGTGCCAGGTTGAGAACGGGGGGAAGAAGGAAGAATCACAACAAGTGTGGCTCATAGTGGAAGGTAAGGAGGAGTAGTAGTGCTGGTTTCCTTTCAGGGCTGACCCACCAATATGCTCTAGGTCAAAGTGGTGAGAGCAGATTGCTCCAGTGACAGGCTTCTTGGCTCTGAACCATTGCTGCTAACTGCATGGAGATCGCTACAGAGCAGGAGTAAGAAACAGGAGAACTGCTACAAAGAGCAGAGCTGTCAGTTCATTGCCTTCTGGTTTTATTTTGGCATGTTAGGAAACAAGATCTTTTCATGAAAACACATTTCTTTCCAGCTTTTAAATCCATTGTTGCGGTCATGTCTTAAGTAATTCATAGAATGGTGAATAGTTCGGGTTGAAAGGGATCCATGGGGCTCATCTGGTCCGACCCACTTCTCAAAGCAGGGTCACAGCCTGTTTCTGTGTATCGGCCAAACAGGTCTTTGTGGGCAAGGTACAGTTTTAACTCAGCTGTGAGCTTTGTGAGAAGTGCTGTATATCAGCACTTCGTAGCTTTGACTGCTCCATGTGGCACCTTTCTCTCTGGGATTGTCTGGTAAGAATAGCTTCTGCATGGCTGCCCAAAAGTTGCCCGAGGCAGTGTGGGTTGGTGGCTTCTTACTTTCTCTAGTTTCATTTCCCTTGAGCCATGATTCTGTTAGATCCTCAGAAGCTAGTAGTCATAGGATGGCTTCATATTTGGTGAAAAAATTGACAAGAACAGTGCATTTGCAGCAAGAATAGTTTTTTGGATGTATTTGGTAACATTTTGGGCCAGAAGTGAATTGGCAGTCCTAAACAGGGGGGAGCAGGGAGGGTGTCATGGGAGTTGATGTGGTCTGGGTGTTTTACAGCAAAGTTGTTGCTCACTCAGAGCGTGGAAACATTCATAGCAGCTCTCACAAGGAGAGTAACACATTCTGCCTTCCATAAATCCCAGGCTCCTGTCCACCTAAATTTTCAGGTGTAGTTTCAACTGAAGAGCATTGTTTACAGCTTAAAACACTCTCTTGTGCAGAGTTTCTATTTCTATCCAATTACCATGGCCTGCTGCAGAGGTGGCTGCATTTGCATGGTGGGTGCCTTAGGAGTGACTGGGTAGGTCAGTGTGTTAAGCTGTCTGAAGAAAACATGCTGCCCTTCTGGACTGCACAGGCAAGAAGTATCAAAGTCACAAAAAGCCAGCTGTAGTTAGGTCAGGTGGAGTGTTTTGAGAATGAAGGCCAAAGCTTACGGCAGAAGTGAAAAAAATGCAACCAGTTGCCTTTATGAGAAAAACAAGTGTGGCAGAAGGTAGTTAAACTTGAACTGGGCATGTAGTCATGTGTAAAGGGAGTTGGTGGATAAAATTAGAAATTAACAAGTAGTGGTAAGGGGTGGAGTTAAAAAAATGTGTCAACTGTTAGCATAAGAAAACACCTGGGAATGCAAAAGCCTATCAGACCCACCTTCACTGTTATCTCTGTGTATTTCTTCCCAGGACGTGCCAGCTTTGTGTAGCAGTGGTTGCTCTATCAATAACTGATATCCTCTGACTGAGAGAGGATCTTTACTCTGGTGATTTGCAGCCTTCAGAAGGTGCTGCCGCACTTCAGTGTGGCACACAAACAAATGTGGACTATTGGTGATATAACTTTAAGTGAGCTTGACTGGATTTCTATGCTGTATAATATCTGCCTTGAGATCTGATTAAGTAGTCTGTATCTGCCAGGTTTTCTAGCAATGGTATTTGAACTGTCTTTGTAATAAAAATCTTTGATCTTATGAAATACTTCTCAGAATTTACAAGAACAAAATTATTTTGAACCTGTTTCCTGCTTTAGAAACTGGTCTCTGGCCTTACTGAGAACATGATAGTGTTTGATACCTGGAGGAGTGATCTCAGAGGTGCACTGTGGAGTGTTAAAAAAACGGATTATGTTTCTTACAGAACTTTCCATCTGAAATTACACCTCTGGCTATGTAGCTGTTCCTAGGGCTGCTAGCCCCCATTGTGGCTACAGTCAGAGACCAAGCGACACCTGTGTGGACACATTCCCCTGAATTAGCACTGTCTCAAAACTAAACTGTACATAAAAATCAGCCTTATAGGTTGTATGCTGGCTTGGAAGGGGGAATGGGTGGGATCATTTCCTTGTTTTGCCACTGATTGCCTGACTGCTGGCTGCTCCGTGCCTCCATGGGGCATCTGTGAAAGGGACGTGCTGACACTCACCTCTTGTACCAGGAACTGGGAGGCTAAATATGTCACAGGCAGCAAGCTGTCCAGGTAACATACGGATGGGGGCAGTGCGAGTTCCTCAACTGGATGAGTCAGCTGCACTCCCTCAACTATGAAAGTTTTAATTGTGGTCTTGTCTGCTCTGTTTAGCTGCTCCCAAAGTGAGAAAACCTGCCGAGCTGGGCAGGATCTTCCTGAAAGTTTACCTTGGGTGTCATGACAAATGGACAGGAGGCAGGGATCCCGCTCACAGGTAGAGAAATGGTGATTATTTTCCCTTCTAATCTTCCTTGGAGAAGGAGGGCAAAGCAGGCAGAGGTGTTGCAGCTGGTATCTCAAAAGCTTACTCATTTTTGTTTATGTATGAATGCAATGAAAAAGTGAAGGAAAATATGTCAGCAAAAACAAGCAGTATGCCATGACGATGAATATACCTGTCCTGAACATTGGCCTTTGCACAGATAGGCACTGTCATTCCTCAAGAGACTTGGATATAGACCTGTTTTAGTCTGTTCATTTACTTACTACTCTAAAGGAAGGAGGCAAGGAAGGCACAAAGGAACTGCCACCTGAAAGACAGACAGTGACTGGACAGTCAGTGAAAGACAGGAAAGCACTTTTGGCTGTAGCTTGGGGGAAATGTCAAGCGTTAGGCTTCTAAATCCCTGTTTAGGCACCTGTATTAATTGCCTCCTGGTAGAGGTGCTCATCATCTGCCACACCAGTGCAAGCCCTTGGGCTTGTCATCTTTGGCCAGGGACAGACTGTGTAATTTCAGCATGTGAATGCACAATGTTGTCCGTTCCTCTGTTTCTGTGAGGCAACAGATCAGCAGCTTCCAGAACATGCTTTTTCCAGCTGAGAATTCTTGATTTTGGCATAAGTGCAGTTGGTAGTAGCAGTGCTCAACACACAAAGGTTTCTGTATCGAAGGGAACTGAACATTTCTCTGGGCCTTCAGCTCTTCCACCAATCACCGGAATTACACAGTGGCTGTCCTGCACGGTTAGCACTGGTGCTGATGGCTGGTGAAATTTGTGCTACCAGTTTGGAGCACTGAGACCACGAGAGTTTTTGGCATTGCCCATAAGAGGAACCACATCTCTTGATGTGTCGAATTACACTCAGCTGTTGCCATTTAGAGATGACCTAACGTAGGTAGCACTGCAGCCTCGTTTTGCTCCCTGTGGGCCCAATCTGAGACCTGTTGTACCAACCAGGAGTCTTTCCATGGTGGGGAACAGATAATTACTGTGAGAGTTGTGTCCGTGGATAGCCTTCAGCTCTGAAACAAATTACCCCTGACTCGAAGGCAGCCCGGTTGTCGTGGTGTCGAAGTGTGCTGGAAGGCATCTGCAGTCAATTAAGCTCCAGAGAGGGCATTGTGAATGCTCCCAGTCTCTCACCGCGGGAATTCTTTCCTCATTCATGGGTTTGTTAAAGCTGGTAGTTCAACACTTTCTCAAGCTTCAGTTTTTAATGCATGGCAAGAAGTATCTGCAGCTGGATTAGCTGTCTTTTAAAGTGGTGTCTACCACCACTGAAGTTATTGACTGTCGCCTCTTTAAACTCCAATCTCTCCAGCTGAAAAATTGAGAAAGTACTACCACTAAAAGCTGTTCCATAGGGGAGTCTTGAATTGAAAGTGGTTTTTCAAAGGCATTGTGGGAAGCAAGCGCTCTTTCTCTCTGACTTCTAGTGGTAGTACTTAGGCCCTCGTGCCCTGAGGTGATCCAGCATATCTGATCCTTGGTTTTTGTGAAGGGCTTAGAGGGCGTCGGATTCGGCATAGCAGCAGGACAGATGGATGTCCAGTGTTGGGCACTGGTATTAGTGGAAATAAACAAGGGGAAGTTGCTCCAGTTATTGTCAATTGTCTGTTGCTTTTCCAGGTGTGCCCTACTTTACTGTGGAACCTGAGGATGTGTCCGTGTCCCCTAATGCCCCATTTCATATGGCCTGTGCTGCTGTTGGTCCCCCTGAACCAGTGACAATTGTCTGGTGGATGGGAGACTCCAGAGTGGGGCTTCCAGACGTCTCCCCCTCCATCTTAAATGTGTCAGGTAAGGCTGCTGCCACTGCAGGGGATCACTTTGAGCATCAGAAGAGAAGAGCTCTCTTCTGATCGTGCCTTGTACATTGGGTAGCCAAATAGTGTGGGAGTGGTGTTTGCCTCTACATTAAGGGTTGAGTGGTCATGATCACATACAAAGATTATCTCGAGGGGTGATGGTTGCTTGGTGTGTTTTCTGCTGGCTTGAGGCACACAGGCTCTTGAGGCACACAGAGTTTGGGTGTGACTGGCACTCTTGTCAAAGATGCTACTGAACAGATGATACATTGGGTGCCTCCTGTTCCACATTGTGGAGAGTGTTCATGGTTATATTGAGTGGCTCTGTTGGTGCCATTTCTCTTGGAACTCTCCAAGCATTCACATGTAACAGATGCCATCCCCTCCTTCTGTGCACAGCCCTGTCACACACTGCTTTCCCCTCTCTGACCCACCCCATCTCTGGTTTTGCAGGCTTGCTGGATGCTCTTACCATTAAAATCTGACTGCCTCGTGTGATTGTTTGACACTTCAAGAGTGATTGTGTCAGTGCTGAAATGGGCTGGTTGATACCCTTCAAGACCAAGGTTTGCCCCAGAGCAGAGCTTTCCCCAGCAGGGTCAGCAGGAAAAACTCAGGAGCCAGTAGGTGTTAGGGCCTCTCTTCAGACCACTTTCAAAAAAGGGTGGTGTATCTCTACCAGGAACTGACTGCAGCTATTCTTGTAGTTACCTCTTAAAAGTAACTTTATTCTAGTTAGTTGTCCAACAGCCTTGTGTTGTGTTTTCTCTTTGCTGCTGTTTTATTGTTCTCAGCAGCCCTGACCCAAAGTTGAACTAGTTATTCAGAAAGAAAAGGTTTTACAACTAAGAGCCATCTCTGGGGCCTCTTTATCAGTGTTGATACAGTTACACCCAGGGTGAGATTCTGTACACCTTTGGCCGTCCTTTGAGCTATCCAATCCTATTCAGGCTTCCCTGAGAACCTTATTTACACACAAATCACAACATGATTTATGATTTGAAATGGTTTTAATAATCTGCTCCCTCTCCTACATAGCCACCGATGGTGTTTTAAGTTGGAAATGAAAACTGCTCCCTTATGATATAATCTGTTGAAATGGAAACTGAAATAATGGATAGTCAAGAGGGAAAAGACAATAAAAAAATAAGTTACCCCTCCTCCACTAAACTCATCCCACAGTGCCTCATAAAATTTCTGTTGTTGGGGGGCAGTGGCTTGGAGGCCTGAAGACAGACATCTACTAATGATTCTCCACAGGAATTGCTATTTTATATATTAAGTGTCATCAGCACTTATTTGCTTCCAGTGTTCTTTGGGATTTCCCTTGGGCACACCCTCTTTCAGTGCAGTTTGGGGTGTCCCTCGGGCATATCTTGCCTTTGCTACTGAAAACTTGTAGCGGGACACAACCTGCATGGTTGGATTACCAAAGCATGTCAAAAAAGACAGTTGGTAAGAAAACAAGCATTGATACCTGAGGAAAGTTTCACGCTCTGAAGAAAATAGTAACAAAGTACTTGGATAGAAAGCAAGCATTTAGGAGGTTCAGCAATGTTGAATTTGGAAAGCAGTGCTGGCATGGTGCTAGGGAACACGCAGTTCCTGGTTGTGGTGTGTTTTGTATTTTCCTCGGGGCAGGGCTGTGTTAGGTTCTGTCTTGGGACAGGCCTACTACATCAGGTGCTGCTCTGCTGTGTGCCTGGCCTTCAGCCTGCTGGCAGCATCTTCCTCTGGTTCACGGGGATGAGAGTAGCACTCCCTCCTCTCTTCCATTACACCTTCTTTGCAATGCTGTTAGTCTCAGGCTTGGGAGATGAGTCAAAGGTCAAAGACACTGTGCAAGCTGCTCTGTGCAGCTCTGAAATGTTTTTCCTTCCTAAATTGTATGCCCACAGTGTGCCAATCTTTAGCTTTTCTCAGATAGAGCCTTTTAAGGCAACTGAGGGCCAAGTCACGTGACAATAGTTGCTGGACACAGTTCTCCAGGCAGCCTTGCAAATCTATCTCAGTTCTGATTAACTTGCAATATATATATGCATCTTGGAGCAGCCAGACGTCAGTATGATGCCATGGGATGGATGGATGGATGCTCACAGAAGACATTCTTACTTGTATCACACCTGGAAAGTGTTCCAGTGCTGGTTCAGTAGCATTTAGCTTCCACTTCCTTTGTGTGTCTTCAAAAGTCTGATGCAAGGTGAGGGGCAGGTGGGCATTGACTAGCAGTAGGCAGCATCTGACTGGAAGTTTGCCTGGGCTTATAGCCCAGTTAGAAGATGAATGTTGCTCAGGTGGAGGCTGAGGCCCAAAGCATTGGGCTTTGTGTAAGCTCACAGCTCAGCACAATCCTTGCTCCAAAGATGCTCACAAGAATGTGAGAAGCAGACATCTACTACCTGAGCACTATGGGCTGCTGTCCTGACAGATTTGTCCTTCTTTTTCAGTGCTTTCTGACACTTCCATGAATGCTTTTCTACATTGCCGCTGTCCCTCCATTAAAAATGTGTTTAGCACATTAGTTACATTGAAATCTGCGTGCCTCTGATTGGCACCCAGCTCACCCCTCCAACTGCCTCTACAGCTTGAGCTGGATGTCACAAATAATTGAAATTCTGCTGAAGGTTGAAGCTGGATTATATAGCTATTTGTGTTTCCTTTCCTTTTCTTGGCTGATCTCCAGGTATTAATCAAAGCACAGTTTTCTCCTGCGAAGCTCACAACGTAAAGGGATTGTCTTCATCTCGGACTGCCACTGTTCAAATTAAAGGTGAGAGACTGGGTGCAAGAGACTGGGCAAGGGCCTCGGATTTGCTCTCTGGGGAGGGAAGGTAGGGCTCCTTAATGCAAGCAGTTGCCTCAAAGCTGCCAGCACCGGTTGGAGCTCTCAGCAGTCAAAACAATGTTTTGCGTTCTAACAGCAGTTCCCACTTCTATGCAGGGCCCTATCCCAGGCTGTTGAGAATAATCCACATCTGATTCAGGAGTGGAAATGTGATGTCAAATGACAGCTTTTCCTTGAAAAGGAGAGAGCTGGGGCAATTAAGTTATTTGTGAGAGATGAAGCTGATATAAATTTGTAGCAGGGAAATCTTTCCCTCTTGGGAATAGATGGGTCTTGTTAGAGCAAAAGAGGCCATTACTTCTGCTTGCTTTTATTAGCATCACATTAGATGCTGAAAAAAGTCAAGGAAGGTGATCACCAGTGGCCAGTAAGGTCTGCTCATCCACACTGGGTTTATGAATTTTATTTTTTTAATTCTTTGCTCTTTAAAAGCTCATTGAAAACAGCTAATTCTTAGCCTGTGCATGGCCAGTTGCCATTTGGAAGTCTCCAGGCTGATGTGACATTTCCTCTGTTCCTCCAGGTAACTGAAACAGGGATAATCAGAGCAATCAGCTCTTCCCCTCCTCTTCGTGTTGAGATGCTTCTGCATTTGAATTTTTAGCCATGCTTTAGTGCACTTTTAGTTACACAATCATCAGTTCCAGGAGAGGCATGGCACAAAAATCATTTGTTCCAAGTGGTAGCTTATTGCTCAGCACAAATACAAGCAATCCTTTATGTCTGTATCAGTATCAGAACTCACAGTTGTAGTAGCTAATGTTCATTAAAGGACAGATCAAAATCCAGCTGTAATCTACTGCTCTTGGAGTGTGTTTTTGTTCAGGACGTTGTGGTTACTGCTATGCCAAGAACACAGGATGTTGGACTAGTAAGATTTATAACTTAATTTAAAACCATTTTGAGTTGTTGCCTTAAAGGCTTGTCTTCACAGGGGAGTTAGTTATTGTAGAATATATCTTCTATGGATATTTTTATCCTGGGATAGAATTTAGTTCACAAAGCTATTATACTTTAAAAAATCTCATCAAGTCATAATTTGAAAAAACATTTAGCATAAACAAGCTTTTTAATTTCTTAATGTTAATACAGATTATTATTTTTTTTAACCATTAATAAGATGAAGGAGTAAAGACCTCAGAATTCTCTCATTTCCCAGCAATTATGTTTAGCTGAAAAATGCTCCTCAGGAGTCAGTCATCAGCTAATGAATCCACACAGCCTGTTTAGGAGGGACATATTGCCATCGCACACTTGTGTCACACGCACACGTGTTCTAGAGCTGAGAAAGAGCAAGCTTAAGGGACTCAACTAACGTTGCAGCAGTATGTGGCATGTCCTAGAGACAAAAAATCAGGTTTTGAATAGCAAGTCCAGTGCTGTAGTCATAAAAGTTATGTCTGTAATACCTCAAAGATATGTCTAAAAAAGTAGTTATAAATTTACCTAAGTGATGAGGCTTTTCTAAATAGAAAAACTTCTAAGATCTAGTACAGCCGTGTTAAAATTAAAGCAAAGCTCCTACGCAGCAGAAATAGGGCAGGCCCAAATAATGTTTGTTTAGTTCTTGATCCTATGAACATGCAGAATTCAATGAAGTTACTCCTGGGAGTAGTTGTCTGCACATGCATGTTCAGGGCCTTCCTCTCTTACGCAAACCCATCTGCTAATGAGGACTAATAAATCTTTCTACATTTTATTAAACAATTAGTTTCTTCTGTGTTTCCAGAGGCAAATATTTTTGCTAGGACGTTGACAAACTGTTAACATTTCTTCCTATTTGCTCCTGTTGTTGTTCATTATCTATTTTCTGTAGTGCCCACAATGTGCTGGGTGTACTCCAAGCAGAAAATTACTGTTATTGTAGCCCACAGTCCCCAGTCATGTACAAAGCCCCATTGTTCAGCCACTCTCTAAGCACAGAGGAAGTTAACTCTCATTATGTTAACACTCAAGGTCCTGTTTTCTGACAGGCTTTGCTCTCCTTTATGTGTGCAGCTAACACTTTTAGGGTTGTATCCCGTGTTTCAGAGCACAACAGGAAACAGCCGCCCACAGTTTTTTCCCAAGAGATGGTGGGGAAATGCATCTGGCCCTTCTACAGCTTGCAGAGTTAGAGGAAGGTGCTAGCAAGTCAGCCCTCCTCAGTCACTGTCTCCTTTACACAGGGGCTGTGTTAGCAGTTGATTATTTATTCTCCCTGGTGGCACAGCACGTACCTCCTTCGGGCCTACCATCCTGTGTTGAAAAGCACATGTTGCTAACCCCAAAAGTTACGAGTGTGTCTGCAAAAACTTGAGTTATGGACAATGTTTTAGCAATACCCAAGTAAGCAGTAAAAGCAGGATTTTTTTGCCTTAAAGAGCTTACAAACCTGAACACTGACATCAAAAGGGAATGAAACAGAGATGCAGGAAAGTCTTAAGTTAACTCACAAAGAACTCATTGCCCAGCTTCCATCCCAGACCCTTGGTCTGCTGCCCCACCTCCCACCCACACACCCTATTCTTATCTAGGTAGCAGGCCCCTGCCCTGGGTCCTGGTAACTGGTTAACCAGACAGCAAAGGCTTTATAGAGTTAATCTGTGTCACCATCTATTCCTCTCCTCCAGGCCCTCTGCAGACACCTGGGCATTTGGGCTCTGCATTTCTTTTGCAAGATGGCCCTGTGGAGATGCGGAAGGCAGCAGTATTGTGCTTGTCCTTGGTGCAATGAAATACAAAGGTGCTCTGGCAGGGTAGAAGATGCAGCTGGAGAAATCTTGGCTTGCAATTACTTTTCTGTTGCTGCTTTCTGATGGATACAACTCAGGAGACATGCAAAACTCGATCTGCAGGCAGAGCCTTGTCCTCAGGATGGGTTTTTGAAAGAGGACTCCCGAGGGTACAGTTTGTTGAGGTGCTGCAGGAAAAGTATTACAGCATCAGCGCAGAATTTTTTAAAATGAGAAAAAGGTCAGGGGAGAGGTTAGTATTCATGAAGCTGCTAATTTTGTTGGGAGTGTCAGGAGGTGCCTCAGTGAAAACTCAAAGGTGAAAAAGAGATGGTGAGCAGAAGGAAAGGAATTAACTATGTGGTATTACAGTGAGAGGAGAGGAGAGGAGAACTCAAAGGGAAGCATCAAGATCCTAAAAGGAAGCCCAGCAGTTTGGTGCTGTGCTGTGGTGGTAGGAAGCACGAGCGTCAGATTAACTGTCCAGTCTTGGAATCCTGATTTTGTTCCTGGCCCTGCCCTTAATTTGTGGAGTGGTATCAACCATGTGGCAGGCACTCGCTTTTGCTTGAATTTCTCCTCTGTAAAACAGACTTTATTCATCCCAAGCCTGAGAAGTCAAGTTTTCAGTCCAGGCTCTGTCCCACGGTGTTTCAGTGGGAGTCTGCAGTGGATACCTGGAGGCAGCACAAAGCGGTCTACTGCAAATCCAGCTCCAAGGTATTCAGGTCACTACAGCAAACCACCCTCCACCTGGTGCTGGCAGAGCTGGTGTCAGAGGCTGGACTGAGAACCCGAGGTGGGATTTTAAAGCCCTGATTTAGTTCACAATGTGGGTCCGCAGGCAACCGTGTGCAGGGCTGAGTCATGCACTGCAAGGGAGGGGGCAGGGAAGAGAGCTGAGTAGCAAAGGTGTGAACATCACGCACTGGCATTGCTATCAAAGAGATCAACCGCTGCCTGTGTGCATCCAGCAAGTGTGCTGGACAGTGAGAGAATGTCTGACAATAGTTTGTTCAATGCTCAAATAATAGTTTCATTCACAACAGTCAGGGACACTCTCTAAAGATGTGATATTGTACCACATTTCTGTTAGTGATTTCGTTGCATAATTTTTAGCCTCAAGCCTCTTCCAGTTCCATGTGAATACCTGCCCAGTTCTGTGTACACTGAAAGGTCTCTTTGTTTCCTTCCCAGCCATGCCTCTCCCGCCTCTCAATGTAACTGTAAGCCAAGTCACCAGCAGCAATGCCAGCGTGGTCTGGGTGCCGGGATTTGATGGCCGCGCACCTCTCCATTCTTGCACTCTTCAGGTATGGTCTCTCTGGATTGTGCCCTGCCCTGCATGAATAACAGGACTCTCCTGAGCCACAGCATTTCCTGGGCCATCGTTTGCTCTCCCATCTTATTAGCAGTGTTTCAATTCTTCCCTCACAGCTGTAAAACATAAAAACTTAACAGGAGGGAGCTCGGGCATGTATAGGTGCCGAATAGCAGGTCATGAACTCCATGCTCAAAAGTTTAGTGTTAAAGACTGGCCACATTCTCCTTGCTAGCAGGTTATCACATCAGTTGCTTCCGGGCAGCTACTCCGTGCAGGTCGCTAGCACACATGAAGCACACAGCACTCTGTGGGAAGTGCCGTTGAGCAGCTGTGGCTGCAGGGTGCTCACCCTTCCTGCACGGAGCAGTGGCCCGTCGTAGCTTGTTCCAGCGCGGGTGCCTGTGAGTCCCACGCCAAATCAGGCCTGTGCTGTGGAATGCCAGAGGAAGTGCAGGAATTTGGACATACCGGTGAGTCCAAGGGATGAGGAACTTGCAAAGTATAGGATGTGGTACAGGAAAGGTAGGAATGATGGAGGCAGGAGACAAATTGGGCTTTTTGATACAAGATCAGGCCTATTTGCATGTTTCAGAGCAATTTTAAGCCCTGTCTCTAAATCTTGATTGGTTTTCCGTTGTCAAAGACCAGTTCTTCCTAAAAAATCAAGCTTGAGGATATTCTGTAGCTCTGCCAGGTGCAGAGTACTCTATGTCTCTGAAAAATTGGTCTGCTTCTTGAAGTTCCTGAGAACAATGGTATGTGTCCGACCTCAGGCAGAGTTAGTTTCTATCATTGCATACTTAGCTGTAGAATCAGATCAAAGAACAGGTAACCAAGTGAGAAAATAAACGGTGATACCCAAAGCGGGCTGTGC
Organism: Rhagologus leucostigma; assembly: GCA_013397725.1. Lineage (NCBI taxonomy): Eukaryota > Metazoa > Chordata > Aves > Passeriformes > Rhagologus > Rhagologus leucostigma. The sequence continues at coordinate 455,309 of VZTD01005548.1, read as the reverse complement.
AAACACAGCTAGGCACATTCCCCATGGATTTATTTGCCAGGTCCCTATGCTTTCTCTACCTGATTACAGCAGCATTGTGAGCTGGAGTGGAATATCTATGGGGTGTTGCCAACTATGCAGAGGAGGATTATAAACTCAAGACATGCTGGAAGCAGTCTAGCTAATTTACTTGCAGTCCTCTTTTTATTTTGGGGGTGGGGGAAGCAGAGATTTCATGCTCTGATGTTTATTATATTTCAGAAGTAAAAGAAATCATCATCTAGTTTTAACTCACTGGCAGAAAGAACTCCTGAAGGCAGCTGGCCCTGGTCTCTGGGTTTTGTTGCTGCTTCTGTTCTTGTTCGCAGTCGAAAATGGTTTTCTTCCTCTGTTTTACAATGCCAGTTATCTCCAGCTGGAACAGCCTATTCTCTCTGGCTTGCATGCTGCAATGCTAATCATTCTGGGGTTTAAGTTGTCCCTCTCCCTTTTGGCAGGGGCAGGGGTGGGGGATGGGGCATATGGAAAAGAGGCTGAATCAGAGCAGCCCAGTTTCTGTCCACTCAGCAGTCTCTCACCCCTTTTCTAAGCCTTTTCTGTTCTATTTGGGGAGGACGGAGTTCCTGCGTTTGAGTCTGGGAGCAGGGTAACTTGGCAATGACCCTGCTCTGTCAGAAAACCGTGCTTCCTCTGACTCCCACATTGAGAGATTGTGTGTGAGGCACTGACCTACATTTCCATGTGAAAATGCACATGTTCCTGGCTCCTCATGATTGCACTTCTGCTGGGAGTCTCCCAGAAAGAGAAGGGGGATTGAAAGTTTGCTGTGTTTTTCTGGCACTCGGCCATTGCAGTGAGTGCCTTGGGAGCACCGTGTTCAGACAAGCAGATTGCTTCTGGGGACAGGGCAGGGAATGGCAGCGTTTTCTGACTGTTAACACAAGCCAAGTTCCAGGGTGTGAAAGGGGCAGATGCAAGAGCACCAGCTCTTGGGAGTGTTGAACAGAAGCACATCATCCAGCAGACAGGGTTTTACACAAAAGTTGTCCTGTTTTTTCCCTGCTTTGGATGACACTGATAATGACAACAACATGCTTTTCTGTTCAGGAAACTTGAGATTCTTCCTTTCTGCCAGCCAAATAAATCAGTGTGCCAAAAGTGTATGTGAGAGTGAGCGGAAGGGCAGTGAGAAAGGGAGAAAGGCTGCCATACAAAATACATAAAGTCCATATGACTGTTTTGCTTTTGTCAGTACATCTTGCTTTTACTCTCAGCTTTGCTATTTCATATGCACTTGAGGAGAAAGTCAGCCTGGGAGCTATGCAGTGATTTCTGCTATTGTCAGTACAAAAGTAGGAACACTGAACCTGTCTGTGCGTTAAAAGCACACAGTGATACCAGCTTTAAATTAACATTCATGCTGCTTTAAAGCTCAGAATTGGAAACAAAAGAAAAAGAAGGGATGCAGGAGTGGTAAGAAGTTTCTTTTCAGTTAATTTTGAAACAGATTGGTCGAACCAAGCCACCTATGTCTACCATGTCTCTCATCCACTACAAAATTGAAAATATACAAACTTCTGGAAAAAAGAGGTCAGCAAAAGGTGACAGTAGGCAACAGGCAAGTTGCTCTACAGGTTTTCATTGCCCAGATTTAAACAAGCCTCAGAAGCCAGCTGCCACCACTCAAAATGACAAGCACATTTCGTTTTCTTTAAGGGAATAATAATCAACTGTAGAAATTGTAACATAGGGAAGGAAATGTTTTAAAATATGGAACCAGATTTTCATCTGGTGGAAAATTTTTGTACTGCCCAAGTGATGTCACTTCATGATTTTTAGTTTGACAACTCCCTTTTCAGTATTTTAAGCATCACTGGTACTATATCTATTCTTACACATTCCTAAACTGACAATTACATGGATTCTTACCCATATGGATGTGTTAGTCATATTGTTTATGGTAACAGTCATCTCTGTTTCACTCTTGGCACAGGTAGCTGAGTCACCAGATGGCCAGGAGGTCTCCACTGAAGTCACCCCAGTGCCACCCTTTGCCTATGGCGTGCAAGGCCTGAAGCATTCCACCAACTACAGTGTTCGTGTGCAGTGCAGCAATGAGATGGGCAGCTCCCCTTTCACTGACAGGGTTTATTTCCAGACTCTGGAGCTTGGTAAGAAACAGCAGACAAGAACAGGACAGCAGTTCAGAACCTGAAAAAGAGATGATTATAAATGTCATTAACTCCTTGCTAATTCTGAAATACGGGAAACGTTATGCTGTTAGATTGCTCATCCACTCTAAGGGTCTCCTGAACAAAACAATAACACCCAGTCAAATGTGGTTAACAGCAGATGCATAATGCAGGAGTTGACCCAGCCATGGGGCTTCTGCATGCTGGTCCCCTTAGCTCTGTGAGATTCTTGGAATCTTGAGAGAAATGAGAGGTGCTGACCTGTCTTCTCCACTTGAAGTCACAGAGTGCTGGTGGCTTGCAGAAGTTGTTCTCCCCCCTCACACCCTTTCTTTTCCAGATGATCTCAGGAAAGAGGGTGAAACTGCCATTTTTAGTGTGGATAGTGCCTTATTTTCCTGCACAGAGTGATTGTGTTCTGTCCTCTGCTTTCAGCTCCAAACAGCACCCCTCAAAATATCCATGTTATTCAAAGAGATCCTGGTCTGATTTTGGAGTGGGAAGGTGTGGCTCCAGATGTGCTGAAAGAAAATGTCCTGGGATACAGACTGGAATGGATTCAGGATAATGTAACTCAGGTAACAGATTGAGAAGATACTGAGCCATTGAACACAGAGTTGCAGAAGGTTCATATTAAATTTTCTAGGCATTAAGGTCCCTCATCCGTACCAGGGGATTAGATTGGTGACGTTGCTGTTGTGTAAATGGATCTATTCTGACTTTAGGGAATGCCTCAGTATTTGACTTCAAGATTTAGGACTGTGTCCTCCTTCCTGGCATATTCAGAATTCCTTCACTTGGATGTCCATCTGCAGACAGACCAGTTCTCTGCCATTCCTTGTACAAGAAGGACAACACAGAGAGAATCCACTTTGTCTCTCTCTGACTCTTTCTAGGGCTGTCCAGCTCAGACAGTGCAGGATCTGGGCTTTCTCTCTCCTGTGACTGGGCCTTGGCTTTCCAAATCCTAGCAGCAAAGGTGTATTTAACAAGTGAATGAGTTGTGCTGTAAATCACAGAAAGAAGGTTGTGGATTCTTAATACTCAGGGAGTTGAAAGGACCCTGACAGGGTAGAAGCCCTTTCATTTGTTCTTTGGCATTGACCTTTCCCAGGTATCTATCAACCTTTGAAGTTCACAGCATTTCTTATGGTTTCTAGCTTCCTAATAGGTATTTACCCAGTGCTTATTAATGAAGAGCAAGCCTGTAATAATAGACAGCTAGAGGGAAAAGAGACTTATTTCCTATTTTGTATGACCCATTTCACACTGGGTCAGCATCATTGACTTTGAGTGATGGTGTTTTGAGTTCTCATTGAATTTACACTGTGTCAGTGGTGGCAGCCAAATATTCATGGGTTTACGGTATGAAGAAGATCCACAAAACTACTGAAAATATGTTGGCCTTGCCATCCTAAGTGAAAATTCGTGCTGCAATTCAGAGGCCATTTAGGATTTGGTCAACAAGTTAAAACAGACAGGCAAACTCCTCCCTTGGATTAAAACCACCAGATGCTTTACAGTAAACTGCAAGAAGGAGGTATATCTTTTAATAGCAGAGAAAACCATATTTCTATAGCAACATGCATGGGAGGACCTCAAAGGAAGAAATTATTAAACCTCCTATCTGCCTTATGCCTTGGGAAACTGCTAGCAATGTTTGGGAAGAGAAACCCAAGACAACAGCCCAAATCTCAGGCCAAACTGAGCTAAGGGCTCAGGAGTCACAATTCCCAACCCTTGTTGTAGTGCCAGTGAAGTACATGGTACTGTTTTGGTTTAAAGGTGAAGTTTTACATTAGATGCCTTTTAAGACAGCTCACAGTTTGTCATTTGCACTCAGGGGGAGATGATCGTGCAGGACACAAAAGCCAATCTCACCATGTGGAATCCTCTCAAAGACCTGATTATCAGGGTGTGTGTGCTGAATTCTGCAGGGTGCGGCCCCTGGAGCGACCTTTTCCTGCTTGAAGCCCAGGAGGTCGTGGGTGAGTGTCCACTATTTTCTCTGCACTTTGGGGAAAAGGTCAGAAATACTGGGACTGCTGTTTTTTCTGAGTCTTTTTCTTTCAGTGCTTACGACTTACTGAGACACGTGGGCTTATACAACAGCACACTTCATCAAGGAGACTAGAAATTCAATAATCTTTAAAGAGCTGGTATAAACAAAACAGCTTCTGACCTCTACCGTGTCTTCTTAGAACGGGGTTTTACTGTGCTTAGTGCAGAGCAGAAGGGCAGACACAATAGAAAATATGCAAATGAAGGTTTACACAGATTTACACAAGTAAATGTGTCAGAAAACTCTTCTAACACAGGTTCTCTTCTTTGATTTAATTTTATGCCATTCCTGGCTAGTTTTAGTGAAGCCTGATTTAAACCATGGCCACATGGGTGTTCATAATGGTTTTTCTGAGTGTATTTATATTAAACCAGTTTAGCTGTCTCCATGGAAAAGCTGAGCTACTGCTAGAAGAGGAAGATGATGGTACAGACGCTGTACCATGCAATCTGGACCACATGGAAGGGTTTGTTGGGAGCAAAGAACATGCACCTGTGGAGTGCACTCCTAGTGCTGAAGGGCAGTTAGGCTCACCTGGGGTGATTTGCTTGCTGCTTGTATTTCACAGTGAATGGGAAGTGGGAGTCAGGCTGTGAAGCAGGACAGGATGTTATATGGGGACATGGTAGAAGGGAGAGAATGCTCTTGCTTGTGAAGGAAACTGTAACAGAACTAAGAGGAAGACATTCCGAATAAAGATACAGATTGGTGATGAGAAGTCGGTGTGGTGTGATCACACAAAAATCCCACAGGCTCCTGAGGTTTTGTTTCCAAGTGCCCGTGGCAGGACAAGATAGCAATCTCTAATTTCTGATGCTGACCCACCTGCTGCTGCTATCTTCCCACTCCACGTGTCTTTGAGGAATCACATGGACCTTGAGCTCTCCTGATCCCTCCACACTTAGGGATGCCAGGGGGCCTCTAGAGGGGAGTTCCCAAGCAAGCAGGAGGTGGGGGATACAGGCAGAGCAACCAGTAAAGAACTGTATCCTTACTTGCAGTAGTGCATTTAATGCTGGTTTTAGTATGCACATTACTCAGGTCCTTTGGCAGCCCGGTTCCTGTTTCGAAGTCAGCACTGAAGGTCAAGTGTGAGCACACAATCACTGTGGGATCAAAGCCCTCAATTTATTTAAAACAGAGTAAAGGGGTGTGGAGTTTCAGAGCTGAACCTACTGAGGTTGGTCAGTGGCTCCATCAATTTTTTCCGCCTGCTTTTTGATCGGATAGTTTCTGTGGCACCTGAATACAGATAAAAGTATCTGAAAGAACTAGGAGTTCCCTTTGGAAAATAGCCATCACTGGCAAGAAGCCCCAGGGAATGTTTAGGGTTTGCATTTTACAGGGAGCTGGAATGGGATAATCCTGACAGCACTGTATGTTGTTGTTTGATTGTTTTTATTTACAAACCACTTCAAAAAAGTAGCATCAGGAGTGGTGCTTTTTTTGACCAAATGCTGTCTGGAAGCACATACATTTCTTCACAAGCATAACAGGCTGGAAGTAAAAGTTCAGTGTGGAAACACTGACAGGCCTTAAGCAGCAGAGCTGCAGAAAGACTGCAGTTTTGTTTCAGGCCTGGTAGAAAACATAAGTCGCTTCCTTTCCTAAAATAGCAAACTGGCACTGGTTGCTTTATGTGAGAAATGCCAGGGGTGGTTTCTGACCAGCTCCCAGTGCGGCAATAAGGATGACTAAGCTCATATAAACTTTAAGTCGAATTTGTCATCGCAGCAAAGCTAGTGGGAGCTCCACCCTACTTATGCAGAGATCTTGTGTGCTATTAACAAGGATTGTTTTAATATTTTCAGAAACTTTCTCAGTCAAAACCTCTTTTTTTCATTGCAGAGCGAGGAACAGAATGGTTTAATAGCTTTTTCCTATCTATAATCTGCACAACTGTAGACAGGAGAAGACTCTTGGATTATGTTCTTTGCACACCTTTGAGATATAAACTTCCTGTGAAATAAAAGGGCTCATCATCAAAGGGCTCCTAAATACTCTTTTAAACTCTTCTAATAATACTGGCTTCTCTCAGCCTTGTGCAGTCTTAAGGCATATGGTGGTTGAAAAAGAGGGTGCAGGAGATGGGAGAGAGACAGAGTTGAGAGAGGAGAGGCAGCTTGTGGGCTGCAGCCTCCTCCCAAGCTCAGTGACACGAGTGGGAAGTAACGATGTGTGGGGCAGAGGAAGAGAAGCAGTGAATTTCAACATTAATTTCTATTTCTGATACATTAGCTATAAACTGTGGGATGGGCTCCTGATTCCCAGCAGTTTAGAAACAGGGAGAATAATTTAGTTTAGTTTTGTTTTCATCCACACTACTTTTGGAGGAGCTCTCCAGAAGTTAACCTAAATCCCTGCTCTCTCACCAGAGCAGCCAACAGACAGAGACTAGAAAAATAAGCCGAGAGAGGTTTGTCTCACCATAAGGGAAGGAAACCTTGTTGTTAACTATCAGAGAGGACCTTTTACATCAGTGTTGTTAGCTGTTTCCACCCTAATTGTTAGGCAGAAACAGCGCAAGTGATTGGCTTGGGAATTGTGGAGAGGGTTGGAATTACCTTTATTGTATTTGAGAAATACAGCTTCTGTTTCTGATCTCTCCCTCCTCATAAACAGCCTTGAAGGCTGGGTCGAAAGTTGCAGCAAGAGGGAGTATCATAGGAACAGAGCCTGTAAAGCCTTCTGGGTGGTAAGAGAATATGTGAGTCACTGAAGGAGATAAGATACTGGGAAATAAGTAGTAAGGATCTGATAATTTGCTTCAAGTGGAGAAGTACTAGTCTGCTTCACCACTGGTCCATGATTCTGTGTCCTTAAGCTCTACCTGATTATTAGACTAATATTAGTTCTTTAAAAACTTGGATGATAAGGCTCCTCGATGTAGCTGATAATCAAGCCTCAGAAGCTTCTTGCCTTGCCAGGACTCTGCCGGTAAGGGTTGTCTGACCCTTTTCATATGCATCTGTGCAGAGATTCACCCAAATGCCAGCCCATCAACCTATCATCTCTTTCAAGAACAGGTTCATTTATACTGTCATGACGTATAACAGGATTACTTACATCATCAAAGATGATTCTTCCTTACCTTCTGGTAAAGGACAGTCAGCTGCTGAGGGCGAGCAAGTGAGCATGAAGATGAAGGAGGTGCTCAGGGACCTGGTACCTTTTCTTGTTCACTCTTAAATAATTTGGAGATATGAGGGCTATCCTAGGTTTTAATAAACCCATTCAAATTCACATTTAATCTTCAGTAGCTGTATTTGGAGAAGAAGTCTCTCAGGGAATTGGATTAATTTATCCTTTTTTTTTGCCAGGCATACATAATATTCTTTTTATTCATAACTGCATTGCTTATCTTCTTTGCCTGGCAGCTTGCTCAGATTGGCAGCATCTCCATTTCTTCTGTAGACATTTTGTACTCAAAAGTATACGTATTCTGGGAGCAAGTATTATTTCAGTCTTGGAACCTGTAGGCTGACTAACTTATTTCTTGACTCACAGGGGACTTTTTAAAATTCACCTTTTCTTTGGGGAGAGACACTGAGAAGCTGCAACCAACCAAACAACACTGTGAAGTTACAGCTAATAGCAAGTCCCTCAGGGTACTTCTCTTTGGAGGGGTTACAGGAGAAATGTAAATATTTTTAACAGATTGCAATGAGGCAATTGTCCTTCTCTGTGGTCTTTCAAAATGTTGCCTGGCTGACATTCAGGTAGTGCTGTGTAACCTGGTCAAGATTCTGATGTCTGCCTCAAACAGGACAGGGTGAAACCTGCACACAGAATGCTCACATTAAGCAACCTTTTTGTCATGAAGCTCCAGTTTGAAGTGCCTCAGATCATGAGCTCATGTAAAATAGTATAATCTGGTGCAGCACCTATTACCTTCTTGAGGCCCAAAACCAGTTTCTGATAACTAGATGCATCTGCTCTGCCTTTGCTGTGAGAAAGAGCTAGTTTTCCTGATGATTGGCTGAGTACTTGTTTATGCCAAATTCCAGTATACAAAGATCCACCAGGTCCAGCAGCATGACTTTCCTACTTAAAAGCAAAAGGAGAAATTGGTCTGTTTACCATTGACAGTCTTCTGTTTCCTTACTGGTGTTTTCTCCATCATCTAGGTGGCCAGAGACAACCTCCTTATGGGACGTCCTGGGTTCCTGTGGCACTGGGCATTCTCACAGCTCTGGTCACAGCTGTTGCCCTGGCTCTAATTCTCCTTCGAAAAAGAAGGAAGGAAACTCGGTTTGGGTAAGGGAGTTTCTTCTTGTGCTGGTTAGAGAGATCTCTGCTTTCTCTTCTACTGTGGTTTCTGACTCAATTATTTTTCAAAAAAACATTGTGGATGGAATACTTTTGGCAGTTTCTTGGGATAACTGTATTGGTTGGGTTTTTGTTGGGATTTTTTGGGGGTTTGTTGTTACTGGGTTTTTTCTATAGTTTTGGGGTGCCTGCCTTTTCTTCAAAATGAGAACACCAAAAATACAGTAGAAAAAATATTATGTTAATAGCTAGGCCTTATTAGACTATAGAAATATGAACGTGATCAAGGTAATTCTTAGCACTGCTGCTTAGGAGATTCAAAGAGAAAAGACCCACAGATGAAACACCTGTATTCTTACAGGCTGAGCCCTTTATCCCATGCTGGTTTTCAGTCTATCAGCTGATTGTAACTTCCTGACTGCCCAGAACCCTCTGGATCTCCAGTAAAGTTTCCTTTCCATCACCTCTGACACTTGGCTGCGGTCTGCTCCCTACTGCGAACAATGTTCCCGTTCTTTCCCGTCTCTTAGACCTCCCTGTCACAGCAGCATCTCTGTTTAAGTGACTCCTGCAACCTGTCCCAACCTGCAGCTTCTCCCAGGCACTTGGGAGGAGTGATTCCCCTGTTTTGGAAGGCTGTAGGTGCATCAGCAAAGCAGCATAAACCCATTGTTCCTCCTCTCCAGATACACCCTCTTTAACGAAACAGTCTGCAGTACTTCTATGTCGAGGGGCAAGAAATCATCCATAGTGTCCAACACACCCTTTTAGAAGTGAATGGCCCATGTAATCATGGCCCTGTGTGTCTTTTCTGCCTTCTAGCCATGCCTTTGGCAGTGTGGTTGGCAGAGGGGATCCAGCAGTCCATTTCAGAGCTGCCAGATCTTTCAACAGGGAGGGCCCAGAGCTCATTGAAGCAACGTGTAAGTAAAGTGACCTGAGTGATTCTGCCTGAGAAGCTGTGTTCATGCGTGTTTTCTTCTCTGTTTTCACTGAAACTGATGTTTCTTGGTCAAAAACTTGGGATTAATTTACAATGAGGCTTAGACCCTGTGAATTGCAGAGGTGAAAGGCCAGAATTGCTGTTGCCGTACCAATTACATAGCACTTGCTAATTACAGTTACATTCATTGTGTATATTAATGCAAGACATAAATTTGCCACTCCCCCGCCCCAGTTTCACTCTACAGGGACTCCTTCGACTGGAATATAATCCAGTGGTGAGATAAATATGGCTTAACAATATTAGCAAAATTATCAGTACTCTTTAAACTCAGCGTGCTGAGCTGTGCTACAAGCATGAACCAATTAATCAGTCTTGGAAGGCCAGGAATTAATAACTCACCAAACAGGAGATTGAGTCCCAGGAATGGCCAGATGATCCATTAAGGTGATCCATTTCTGTCTCCTGGTTCAGGAAGGGCATGGCTCTCTGACAGCACTGCATAGCTGGATCAGGATGATGCTCCAGACAGTCCTGGTCTTTAAAATTAAAATTAAATTTTAATTTAAAAAATTAAAATGGTGCAGCTCCATCATCTTAAATTAAGCTGTATGAGTCGGTGTCTATCAGTGGCCCTTCAGATTGGATTTTGTCTTCTCAGCATTATTTGTATTATTTCTGTATTTCTGTTGTTCTTGGAGTGTTTAAGGGTGGTATTATCACACCCTCTCCCTTTAAGTACTGTAAGTACATTTTCTGGTGGTTGAAAGTTACTGGCCTCTTGTCTGTGGTGAGGCTAGAGGACATGGAAGAGAATTCTGCCTTTTTCAGGTTTTCCTGCTTACAGTGTGGGAATCAGATTGGAGATGGAGATTGGAAGAGGTGACTCCTGATGTTGTGACAGAGTATTTAAATATCCCTTATTTGATGCTTCATTTGTTTTGTTGGTTTTTTTTCCAGTGGAGAGTGTAGGGATCAGTGATGAGTTGAAGACAAAACTCAAAGATGTCTTAATCCAGGAACAGCAGTTCACCTTGGGAAGAATGCTGGGCAAGGGTAAGAACTAAAACTGAACAAGACTTTACACTGAAAATCCCACTTGTGTTACTTTTACTGTTGCACAGGGAGAAGCAATTACAAGCAGCCTATTTTCTCTCCAGCTTGTAGATGGAAATTTAAATGGAACTATCCTTTCCACTGGGATAAAATGTTTCAGAGGTTTAGCATAACTAAGAGGATATTGGCTAAGCCATTCCGGTAATATGGCTCTACGCAATCATGAACTGCAGTCTATGCTCAGCTTTCCAAAGAAGTGTTAATTCACTGGTGTGTGAATTTCTTTCAGACATTTAAACAAAGGAATATTCAATTAAACTTCACCTTTTCCTTCTTCTTTATAAGACTAGTTTTATTGCAGGTTTTTTTGACCCTTTCCCACAGGGAGCATTCTTCCACTCCATCCCTCCTAGAACAAATGCGTTTCTTTCAGAGCAGGAAGATAACCTTCCTGCAGAAGTGGTCTCAGAGGGCTTAACAATGCTAAGTAATTAAACAGCTGTGTCATCTGTTTGTGAGTGTTAGCTCTTGGCCAGGTTCTGGGATCCTGCTTCAACCTTTTTGGGCTGCCCCCATGGCAGGTAACAAACTGAAACTGGCTGCAGAGAGGGCCCAGGGCATGGCCTTGGTGTGGGGCTGCCAGCTGGCAGGATCTGGTCTGTGTTGCAGCCCCATTCCCACAACCCCAGGTTACAGGTTATGAGATGACATAACTGCATTGCCTTGGGCTCTGCTGACTCTACAGCTGAGCAACAGCTCCGTAGTATGGAAGCAGCACCAAATACCTTTGTTCCTTCCCATTTGCCTGGTTTGTGGTCAGATCCGCTGCTCATGGTTTTTGTGAAGTAAGCACGTGCCATAGAGTAGTGAAGGACACTGGTGAAAAGCTGGTGGAAAGATAATGCTTCTGGGGTAGGTGTCCTGAGTGCCATATTTTGCTTCCTTCTTTTCAGTGTCAGAGTTCCTCATATTAGTGCATTTTGGGTGGGATAAGTGGTTACAAAATTCGGGAGAGCAAATCTAGAGTCAGATCTAATGCAAAGAGGCTGTTAGGCTGTGGTATAAAGCCTCTTCAAGCTAAAATATTTTGAAGAGGTTTTGGCCTGTTGCATTTCCTCTTATCTCCCTTAGAGAACACACCAGGACAAACACTGCCTTCTGTGAATCAGCATATCACTCACACACAGGTAGATACTCCTATGTTTTCTCTGGTCAGCTGTGATTCATAGAAGTCACGCTCTGAGTTCTGAGAGATAAGGCTGGTTGTGTCTCAAATGGTTGAGTCCTGGCACCACGGCTCGGCTCTGATGGCTGTCAATACTGAGAGCCAACCCATCCACTTGCTGCTCCAGATAATAGCCTCCTTTCTGAACAGAATCTCACTCAGACACATCCCTCATGATATGGCTTCCCCAGAAACGTCTGCCTGTGATCCCAGCTTAAACTCTGTCTCTGCATCATCTATCTGGTCAGGGATTGCTTTTTTCCCTTCTTGTTTTCCTTTGCCTTCTGGACTGCCCACCACGGTGATCTCTGTCTGCTGGTAGTGATATCTCTTCTAGACACACATATGCTGAAAGCTGCTGTCTGGAACTGCAGAAAGAAAAATGAAGCATTTCTTGTGGTTACTCGGCTTCTCTGCCAGTGACCCCTGAAGTGAACCTGCTGTGAATCATACTTTCTTCACAAGGAGCTGTTCCCTTACTGCCTACTCTGATAATTTTACAGGGGAGTTTGGTTCAGTTCGAGAGGCACTGCTGAAGCTAGATGATGGCTCTTTCCAGAAAGTGGCAGTGAAGATGCTGAAAGGTACGTGGGAGCAGGGCTGCCTGAATTACTTAAGAAAAGAGAGCTTGGAAAGATTAAATGTTGTCTGTCCTATTCTCAGCAAGTATCCCTGATGCTCTTTATTCCTCTCTGAGCTTCCCACTCAGCCATTCTACCCATGTTGTCTCCCATCCCTTTCACGTCAGTCTTTTCGTAGTGGAAGCTTTTCAGGAAAGGACCTATACCACCTTAGTTGCTTCTACAGCACATAGCACGTGGTGAATGCGAGCAAAACCACTACATCGTGCAGCACAGACAGCTCAGACAGGTCTGCTCTGCCCTAATAATTCAGCAGTGAAAGAACAGTATTCCTGCAAGCACATAGCCTGCAATAAACAGAAGAGTGTTTGGTCTGAATGCAGTGACAAGCTAACTCATCTCAGTCAGCACATTTGACTGAGCAGTCCAGCTCCCTTCTGATTTGTCATTTCGTGAGTGTACATAACAAGGGCAGCTAACACATTCATCAGGCAGAAGTCTGTAACAAGAAAAGCAATTAAGAGATAGGTATAAATCAAAGGAAACATGCATATATATGTGTTTATATATGTTAACCTACCTTATTTGATCCGTTTTGCTTGTAAGGCAAAAATTACCTGTGACTGAAAGCAGTCACTCTCACTTGTCTCTGGAGCTCAGTTTGCTTCACAGAATAACAGCTTGTACTAAATACACTAGTACCATTCTAGTGTAAGTTGTATCATTTTATCCAGTTTCAACAATAATTCTAATCAGTTTGCAAGCTTTTGTGTAGTCAGAATGTCTCCCTTCAGGCATCATCTAACTTAGGAAGAATCTGTCAGCCTCCAGAGGCACCTTCCTTTCTTCATTGACACTAAAAAGGGAATCTCCTTTTCGTCTTCTGAATCGTATTGAAATTACTTGCCTAAAGCAGATAATGGGAATACTCCCCTACAGGTCTGAGTCTGATCTTGCAGCAGGACTGGAGGACTCTTGCTAAATTCAGCAGCAGCAGTGGTGGAAGTAGTCGACTGGGATACTTCTTGATTATACTGAAATATTTCCATAAATCTGGAGTCATAGCAATGAGAAATAATTTACTCCAAAATTTTGCTGATGTATGTCACTGCTGAATTTGGTCCAAGCTGTCCAGTAGTGTGCTTATTTAAGAAATCTTAGCTCTAGCACCTTATAAGACTCAGTCATGCTAAGAGACATAAAAGCATTGATTTTTCATGCCATCCTTGTCAGAGATGAATTGGGCCCTGCTGTGCCAGTCAGGGGCTCCGAGGCCATCTCCTCAGTTTTAACATTTTCTTTCATTTGTGTGATGTCTCCTCTCCCTGACATTTGTAGTTTAGGTTCTTTTACCTAATTAATTCTTACATCTTTAACCCCCACACAGTTTGCACAGCTTCCAAGGAAAGTTCTTACTGAGAAAAGAGCTGCTAACCAGCGGGTCTTTACTCTGCCAAGAACCAATTTACCAGATGTCCCTGATATGTGCTTACTGCTGCCTATCCCAGGAGAGAGCGTCAGGCTTTGCTTTGTTGTAAAATGGCTTACCTAGCTATAGGTCTGAGAAGATGTGCTGTGCCGCAGAGAACAAGCTTTTGATAATCATTATTTGTAAAGTCCCTTGGAGCCACCTACAAAGAAAGAAAACTTACAGTCACTTTTTCCAGCGGACATCTTCACCTCGACTGACATTGAGGAGTTCCTGCGAGAGGCTGCCTGTATGAAGGAGTTTGACCACCCTCACGTCACCAAACTGATCGGTAAGACAGCGCTGCTGCTCGTGCCGCAGAGCACCTCCTGTTCCTGCATTATCCCACACAGCCTCACTCCCCCCAGCAGTGCTGGTGTAGCCTCCTCTGTGCTGCCTGGAGTCCTGCATAGGTCAGCACTGCTGCCTCCCAGACCCAGAGGGAGTTGGAGTGTGTGCAATGCTCCCCACACCTGCCCTCACACACCAGTAACAACCATCCCCTATTTAAGCCGTTTTTGGTTCTTGCAAATGCATGAGGGAACCTTTGGCTGGCTGAGACATGTCTAAACTGCTGTGAAATGTGAGGAGGTGGGCTGGTAGTCTATGAATAGGAGGGAAGATTGTGCCTTCCCAAGATACTGAGTAAGAAGCAAGACATTTGTGGGCGGGCACTTTGGAGTGCAGGTATTTTCCAGAATGTGGAGATTGCTCTGCAGAGCATGGGGTTGGGGCTGTCTGGTCTGGAGTGATCCTAGAAACATTTGTAGTTGGTCCTGCAAGAAGAGCTGAAAGGCACTAGGCTCTTAGTACAGCCTCTGAAGTAAATAAGGTTAGAGGCGTCTTAACACCTCCTGGCATAAAGTCACAGAAGCTTGGAGCATGGAATCTACCCACCAAAACGGCACATTTTCCTCCAGATCTGTAAGAGGAAGGTGCAGCGGCCTGTAAGGTGCCTCCTGGGCGTGATCTGTATGCTAACGCCCCTTTGCTGTGTGTGTCCTCATCAGGAGTCAGTCTACGAAGCCGTCCCAAGGGCCGTCTTCCAATTCCTATGGTGATCCTGCCCTTCATGAAGCACGGAGACCTCCATGCTTTTCTGCTGATGTCACGGATTGGGGAGAACCCATTTGTAAGTGTGTCTAACTGTAGAATTGCTTCTGGGAGGGTAGGGATTTTCAGAGAATGTATTTGGAGCAGCTCGGGATTGGTCTCCCAAAGGCACTAGCAGATGACTGGATTTTAATACCAGAGAAAGTTGTGAGATGTGATCTCAAAGCATTTCATTCCATGCATGTTGAGGACCAGCTCCTCCATTCTATCCCATCCCCTCCCTATATCCCCCATTCCTGCTCTGTAAAGTGGCAGCAAACCTTGCAGTTTTGTCATACGTGCTTGAAAGCCTCCAGTAACAGAAGCTAAACTGTTATTTCTTACAGAACTTGCCTGTTCAGACACTCCTCAAGTTCATGATTGACATTGCCAGTGGGATGGAGTACTTGAGCTCAAAAAACTTCATACACAGGGACCTTGCAGCTCGGAACTGCATGTAAGTGACTCACGAGTTTTTAGAGAAAAGAAAGACCACGATGGGTGAGGGAGGAATGAAAAACCTTTTGCATGACAGAAGTGTGAAGGGTCCTGTCTAAGAATGCTGATCCTTGCATTTAAGTGACAATAGACATAGGGGAGTCAGGGTCATTGTGGTGGGGTGTGTGGTGGTGCTGCTGGGAGCAGGGAGCAACTCCTAAAGTCCCACTGAGCTTTCAAACAGACCCTTTTTATAAGGAACTTTTCCATCATTGGTCTGCACATAGAGTTTCATAGAGTTGATTACAATATGTATTTGTAATTAGCCACTCCAGTGGCTGTGTGTCAGCACAGGCTATTTGTTCCACAACATAAAATAACCAACAGGAGGGAATGGGTTTGGCTGTGTTAGTAGAAAAGAACTTCATTGTATCCTGAAGTCTGTGTTTCTGGTATCTATTTTGAGGACTTGATTATCACAATATAAGAATTGTAGTTTCCTTGAAAGCTTGTGGAGAATGCCTTTAAAAATAATTGCGTGGTGAACACACCATATGATCCCACTTCACTGTTCTTGACACCAAACTACCTTGACTGCTTTGAAAGGAAGAAAAGTCCTTTTTTTATCCTTTCTACTCAGCTTCTTCCCTGAGAATGGAGTAAGGAACAACTCATTGTGACAACAGAACTCTGCCTCTGAACAAAACCACAACCACCAATAAAATCCACGATGAGACACAGATTTCCAGAGGCATTTGAACGTCCAGATGTACAGACAAAGAGCCTGATAGTCATGATGAAAAATGATGGGTTAGCCTGCTTTGACATTTATGAGGAACCCATACTGATTTTCTATTTTTATAGACATCCTCCAGAGGAAGCTGAATGCTTATTTCAGCACATATTCTGGGGAAAGCAGTGAGTCCTTTATGAGGCCCGGGAGCATGAAGTCTTTGTGGGCTTTACTTGGACTATCTGCCAACGTGTATAGGTTTAAGGGGGTGACAGAGCAATTCAGACCAGTAACCAGGCCTGGAGAGAAGATGTTGCAGATCTAGTTCAAGCAGTTTTAACAGGCAGTCTGGGCAATCACCCTATGATTTTTTCTGATTGCCAGTATGGGGTGCAGGCCTTGGTGATAGCAGTGAACATTGCAGATGTGCTCTGATAATCTTGGAAACAACAGAAAATATCTGAGTTTGCTTTGTGTGTGTAAGAGAGCAGACCATCTGAACATAGCCACTTCCTTACTTAGAGAGTCATAATTATTTCCCTGTTAGTCTGAACTAGTTTGAGACCACTAAGCTACTTCACATTTGTCACCAAGTAGATGAAATCATTCTCCTTCTGTGTAATACTTGCTGAACTGTATACCTCAGTTCTCTGAACTTTTTTTTTTTTTGCCTATTGAGGTAGCCAATAAATGCTTTTCTTTCCTCAACTGTGAAAACTTTCCCATAGGTTGGATGAGAACATGAATGTGAGTGTTGCAGACTTTGGACTTTCTAAGAAAATCTACAGTGGAGACTACTACCGCCAGGGCTGTGCCTCCAAGCTGCCAGTGAAGTGGCTTGCTCTGGAAAGTCTGGCAGACAATCTGTACACAACGCACAGCGATGTGGTGAGGTTTGCTCTGGTGCATTTGGGGACCACTTGTATTCTTGCTAAAGTGGAGGAGTCCCACTGAGGGTAGGAAAAGGCCCTGGTGATAGGAGTTTACCTTGTGTTTGAGGGATGGTGCTACCTCTGCCTTGGGTGCTGTCAGAACTCAAGGCTAAAAATATATGAGAGCAGTTAATGGCAGAAGACATCAACCCTTTCCTTCTTGTTGTCCTTTTGTCCTTTATTTTTCAATGTTTATCCCCATCCTCTTTTTCACTTTTCCCCTCCTTCTCTTCCTTTTCCTCTCTTTATGCAGTTTCTTCTCTCTTATTCTTAACTCTTTTTCCTTTCTCTTCTGACTGACAGTTTGAAGGTGACATTTGAAATGTGTGTAACCCACATACTTATGTACAAGTGCAGCAAAGGTACTCCGTGCTGCAGAAGGCATTGGCAGAACTTCATAGATCTGAATACATCACTGCTTAGACACTCCGCATAACTTTGCCCCTGGGGAGCAAAGCTAAACCCATTCATCTGAAATTGTTACTTATTTTCCTTTTGGGATTTTTTTTTTTGATACGATCTTCCCTCTTCCTTGCTGCCTTTTGATCTATTTTCAAACTAGTTTTGTCCTTCATTCCTGTGGACTTGCCTTTCCAGTTATCCCTGTCACGATGTCCTTGAAGAGATAACCAAGAGCGCCTTGTAATGTGGCTGCTGTGTTGCCCAGTCTTTGCTGCATCCACTGTAGACAGTGTTTAGTGATTGGTGGTCACTAGTTCAGCCAGTTTACTGGACAGGGGTTTGCTTATGAAAATAATAGTTTTTTGCACCTCACAAACCTTGCAGTTTAGTTGAAATGTATGACTGTGCAGTGTAGAGCAGAAATGAATATGAGCCATAAGTGGTTTGTTCCTTGCCCTGTTTATTGGCTAAACTCTGCTTTCACTTGTACCTGTACATTATTAGAAACCCAGAATTCAGTTAAATGAATTAAGAAACTGATTTGTGAGCCCTAAACCAAAATCTTCTTATAGCTGGGAACCAACAAACTGATACCACATACCTTAGAGAACCATTGGTAGGAGAGGTCTGCAGGTGGAAGACAGGAGTAGTTCCCAAATCTTCCCCTGCTCCACTGCAGGATGGGGCCAGGCAGGGCCTTCAGCTGTCTCCTAAGATGATGTGTCAGCATCAGCCGCATCTGGTGGGTCATTTCTGTTTTCTAGCTAGAGTTTGGATAGTCCTTGCATCACTGCTGCTCAGATGACATTACCCAGCACAGTCTGAGCATACTGAAACCAACCCCAGCGAGCAGGGAACGATCTGTTCACTTGTTCTGTGTGCTGTTCTCTTTCAGTGGGCGTTTGGGGTGACCATGTGGGAGATTGTGACCCGAGGGCAAACCCCTTATGCTGGCATTGAGAATGCAGAAATCTACAACTACCTCATCAGTGGGAACAGGCTGAAACAGCCTCCGGAGTGCCTGGAAGATGTGTGAGTACTCCTCACCCTGCTGACATACGATTTCTTGAGAAGTTTGGCTCTCTGGAAGGAAACAGAGGCAACTGGCTGGGATGCTGATCTGAATCTATCCACTTTCCAGTACACAGAGCCATTCACTAGAAAGTCTCTGGGTTAGCTACTAGATACTCTTTGCTGGCAGAGCTCCCAGGAACCTGTGGTAACTACACAAGCAGCTAACTTGGCTCAATGGTTTCAACAGTGTCAACATTAGCAGTTCTTGGCTTTGTGGAAACTGTAACTGTGTTTCCAGAATCACTGAACCCTGCCTTCTCAGGCCAGCATCTGAGCAAAGGGATGAGTTCCGTGGGACACCCTGAAGGCTGAATAGAGAGGCAATCTAGCAAGACTACGAGGAAACGGGATTGCAGAGGCAGTGGTCTTCATGTGTCTTTCAAAGCTTGGCCTTTTCTTGTTTTCAAAATTTGTAATCTACTACTCTCAGAAACAGCAGGCTGAAAGAGAAGAGAGGAGATAGGACAATCTAAAGTTGTGTAGATCAGTGTCCCACCTTAAATTACATCTGGAAACAAATCCAGGACAATCTTGAAGATTCTGGTTGCAGACATTTTCAGACTTACAGGAAGGACCTAGACAGTCCACAGGGCAGCAGGCAGCCACATGCTGCAACCTATGCTCCTGCCTTAATCCCCCTGCCAAGGGATCACTCTTGGCCAGCAGTTCACATGAAGTGTTTGCTCAGGAACCCTTCTTCCGTGAGTGGTGGTTGGAGATTCCTGGTCTCCTCACATGGGGCTGAGATCCCCCAGGGAGTGTCACCATAACTTATCCCAGGGTAAAAGCTTGCCTTGTCTGGACAAGGTGAAATCATTTCGCTGAGGTCCCAAGCAAGTTTGTTTTCTGTGTGTTGTGCCCAAAGCGAGACATGACTATGAGCACTGACTTTAGTGGTCTAAGTCCTCTTCCCTCCCTCTTCCCTCCTGCTCTAATGGTGGATTATTTCATATAGTTGCTTTCTCCTTTTTCTTTTTTTCCACATAGGGAATAATCTGTACCCTTGTTACTGAAGCTGTACACTTCTATCTTCTCAGCAGTTCATTTTAACTTTTACTGAGTATAAATGAAAACATTGTTATATCACTGCTTAAATTCTTTACATGTCTGCATCTTGACTGCTCTGAGTAGCTTTGGTTCCAAGTTGTGGAGCTTATGGCTGTAGGATGTTAGAGATGCAGAAAGTAGAGAAGAGACTCAAAAACCTACTAGGTAGGCATTGGAGAAAAGTTCATCAAAAACTACTGGAAAGGTACAACCACTGTTTTGTGAGGTCCTTTAGCTACAGGTTATTGAGACCTGAGAGAATACCAGAATCATCTCACTACATGCTCACCCTCAGCTTACGTGCTTTCCCCAAGTGTTGCTACTGGGCTCTGTCAGTCATAGGGTACCGGGGCAAACAGACTTCTGGGCTGATTCAGTACAGCCAGTAGTTTTCTACCTTTCCTTCAAATGAATTATGCTGGTTGACAGCAAGGGTAGAAAAAAAGTATTTAATTTGGTGCCACAGAATTGGAAGTTTCTGTTTTATCTGCAACATTTAGAATAATTTCTACTGTTTGTGAGGGGTGTAAATCAGGGTTAAGGCAACTGAACCATAGAAGCTTTCTGTAAAAGTAGCATGAGATCAAAACAATCTTGTAAATCTGATCGCAAGCAAGGAGTATAAAAAGTAAAATAAAACCCATCATGAAATGCTTTATTTCCCAGTAAAGGCCGTATCAGATTTTTTCCATTTACAAGTTTAACTGAGGTTCATTTGTATGCAGTGTTTTTCAGTGCCAGCACTGTGCTTTGTTCCTATTCCCTGAAAAACTGGCAACAATAACACCATAGGAATGCAGCTGCCAGTCTTGTGGGTGATGCACAAAGAGGAGCAGGACAATGGCTCTGGCCGTGCTCCAGTGCAGTGCTCCGGCCGGAGGCCTGCCCGGCGGGAGGGCAGCCAGCACAGACACTGAGCTCTGAACGCGGCTGCAGGGCAGAAGAGCTCCTCTTCCCTTGGCCAAGCATGGGCCAGCAGAGCCAGTGATTGTCTCCTCATGTTGGCCCTGGAACAGCCAGAGCTGAGGTAGCTGGCGTTTGACCATAGGAGAAAGGCTGCGGGATGGGACCTGGGCCTGGTAATGGCCCTGAACATGTCTTCTGTACAGGGGTGGTACTGTTGTAGTTGAAAGGCCATTTCAGCATCCCTCTTCCAGCATTGAAGCTGTTGTGCGTTCTTTAACAGCCCTCTAAACAAACCCAGTGTGCCTTTTTCCAGTCCTGTTGACAACCTGTCAGGCAGCAACAGCAGCACACTTCTGTTACTCTGGGAGCACTGAGTTAACATGGCATGAAAGAAAGAATACTCTGGAAATCACATGCACTTCCCACAGCTTGATCTTTATTTTCTTCCTGTGATTTATCTGCTCTTGGACTAGAATTTGGAGGAGTGGCTTCAGCTGTGGCAGTGGTTGTGAGGGTGCTTTTTGTGAATAAATTTAAGAGCTATTACTAGGTGATGTCACACTCGTGGTCCTATTTTAGCTCCCTAGGACAGCGGAACAAGGGCCTTATCATGAAATTCAGCATACTTTGACAGGGCTTTTGGGGTTTTTGTTACTGTCTAAATAACTATTTTGACCAAAGGGAGAATGCCCTTGAAAATGGGAAGAAAAAATAAATTAGATCCATAATGGCCATCCGTGCTGTGTCACTTGTGCAAGGTCAAAGCTGATAGGTTTTGGGGGAAGCATCTGTGTTTTTTAAGCTTCACTGCCCAGAGCCCCTGTTCAGAGGTGCAGGGCATGGCTGCTCCGCTTCTCAGTGCTCTTGTCTCCCTCTGTTTTGCAGCTATGATCTCATGTGCAGATGCTGGCATCCTGAGCCCAAGCTACGCCCCAGCTTTGGAGTGCTCCGGTCCCAGCTGGAAATGATTCGCGGGAGGATGTCCGCACTCTCTTCCAGTCAGGATCCTCTCTATGTCAACATTGGGAAGGACAAAGAGGCGTCTGCAAGTGACCCTGCCCTGCACGCCTCCTTTGGAAATATGGATGCTGAAGAGACTGTTGCTGGGGCAGCTGCTGCTGTCACAAGTGACTATCGCTACATCATGAGCCCCTTGTGCCTTGGAGATGATGCTGAGGGTGAAAGGCATCCAGATGGACAAGAAGGGGAGGACAAAAGCCTTCTGTATGAGCTAGAGACAGAAGGAGAGAAAAGTTGCTAGCCTGTACATAGCAGTGACACTCTGCTTCCCTGGGACTGGATGTGTGCAGCATGGTGCTGTGTCTCCTGCAGCTCTGATGCCAGATCTGGAACGGCTTTGAACAGCACTGGCCAGGGCTCTTGGGCAGCTTTTGTAGCTTTCACCACCTGTGTGGGCTGCAGTGGCAAATAGCTTGGAAGAACTGCAACCCCAACAACCCCTTGGATTTGGGGGAGGGAGGCAATAGGGTTACAGGTTGACCACATCCTGCTGAAAGGAGTTCAGAGCTAAGGCGGTGGTCGGAGTCTGTGCTCTGCTTCTTCTCACTGAATGCTGGAGCAGAGCTGAATACACCTTCTGTTCAGTCAGTGCTTGCTCTTGTGTAGATGTTGTCTTCAATCCTGGCTGCGTGACTTTGGGACTGGTACCTCTGAAAACACTAGTGGGTATTTATACTGTCATTCAGGACAAGAGGGAAAAATTCCCCTCGTGTTCACTCAGCAGTACTGCCTAGACTTGTTGCCTACCTCAGTGGTTCTCAAACTGATCAGCGGATCTGCTCCTACCCAGCACTGAATTTGAACATCTGGCTCATTCCATGCAGTGACATTTGCCGCTTCCTCAGTCCAGGGCTCTTTTAAGAGTTTCAGACGTTTTGGTGAGCAAGGAAATTAGAAAAAAAATGAAAATCCAGCATTCCTCTTCTCCCCATGTACCTTTTTTATGTCTTTCTTTTTCTTCTGTTTGATGCCAGTTCAGGCCTGACTAGACTTGCAGCTGACATTAAAATGCAAAGGGAGGGAGAGCAGCTGGCTTGTGTGAGGGCAGAATCCAAAGGGATGGAAAGGAAGCAGTGTAGAGAGGACTTACCAGTATGGGGAAACAGTGCTAATTAATGCTAAGTGCTGCCCTCCAGGAGAGGAAGAAGACTGAGATACAGAATGACAGACTTGCTCAGTTTCAGCAGGAGTGGGATTCAGCATTTGCTTCAAAATTGGATCCTTTAAATCATTCTCTCTATTAGTACTATGACTTCTTCAAATAACCAAGAACTGTAGCTGCTATAGTGACATGTGAAATCAGTTTTAGAAAGATGTATGTGTTGGGGGAAGGGATCAACTGGGAGATCTCTTTCTGAAGAGAGAGAATTCATGATGAAAAAGCTTGAGAACCACTGGCCTTCCTATTTAGGAGGTTTTCTGGCATGCTGTAAAAGTCACATAAAACATGGAGTAGTATCACTGCAGCCTTCCAGACAGGGCAAAATGAATGGTTTTGCCCTTTGGGTTTTGTTTTGTTTTCCAATCAGCATGTCTGACTCACTGTAACTGCAAGTGCTTGTGTGGTTTTTAATAATTTAATATTTTACTATAAATCAGCATTTGTTTTGTGCAGTGGTTCCCAGCAAGGAAGTGCAGTTACATCTTACTCTACTTATCCTAAATATTTGCTAGATCTTAATTTCTTTTATTTTCACTGCGCTGAAAACTTGGCAGTATTACTTAGGATTCCACATTACACTTCCTCAAACTAATACCACAAATGTCAGCATTTGCTGAGTTGGCAAAGGTGGGACCAAAAAGTGAAATGAGGTTGCAGACTTGGTATGAGAACTCTCCACCCTTCGATACCCAGTATTTGCAGTATTGTACATTGTAAGGTTGGGGTCTAACTATAAAATTCAGGTCACATCTCAGCCCTTAGTGAGAACTCTTCCTAGGGAAGGGGAATTTCATCCTGGGACTTGGGCATGGGTCCTTTCTCTAAAGTTTCCTACTGAACAGAGATGTCCTACAGGTGTCTCCAGAAATTCAGTATGGTTTCTCAGTCACAGATACAAATTCTGCCATCTTACACCCCAGGCGGTGCAGGGTTTTCTCTTCACCTAGCTGGAATGCTGTAAATGCAGGTGAGAAGGTAACACCTAACAAAGCGTAACAAAAACCTGTGCAGTGCACTTTTGCAGTGAGGGCAGAAGGCTATGCTCCCTGCAGCTGCCTAGGAAGCGCAGATGTACATATAGACTCTAACTCTGGGAAGCATGTCTTTAGTTTTTATGCATTTTTTAATAATAAAACTCGTACTGTGTTTGAGTCCCAGCCTCCTATCGGTGGCAGAACGTGTGATGATGCTCACTAACTGTGTGGGGTCATAGTCAGCCCCAGCTGAAAGTCATCTTTCTTCCTTCACCAAGCATCATTGGGCTACTTCTTGGAGGCAGAGAACATGTTTGGCCTGCCCAGGTGACAGTTACTATGCACTGCTCCAGCCTTGAGATTGTAAAGGCCAAAATCTGATGGGCACAGGGCAGTGGTTCCAGAAGGAGACAGGCTCTGTGGCCACCGCTCTGCAGGAACCTGCAGAAAAGCCCTTACTGGGACATGCTGCTTCCTACCCGGGAATGCAAGACCTTTGCATCAGTTCTTCCCTGAAAACTGTTGCGTGCACCCATCCAACTGCTGCCAGTGCTCTCAGTGGAAGAGAGGTTTGGAGGCGGTGAGTAAAATTCAGCTCCTGACTCAAATGTTCCAAGCACAACATAAAAGAGCCCCTGGATTTCCAGTCTGCAGAGAAGAAAAGGTGTACCTCGCTTTTATTCTTCACAAGCAAGCAGCACGCTGCACGCCCTCTGCCTGCAGCTCACACAGAGAGGAAGAGTGATGGGAAACGGCACAAGCGCTCACCCCCCATCTGCAATGCAGGAAAAATGACTTCTGAAGCATGAAGGAGCTGCTTTAGTTAATATTTTAAGGTTCCAGTGCCCAGTGATGTCCCTTAGATCTGGTTCAAATGATGATTTAATGCTTTTGCATACAAGCCTGGACAGACCAGGTACAAATGAGGCTGTGTTGTGGGTGGGAGAGGCAGCACCAGAAGAAGAACTAGTGAAGAATGAGTGAGGGAAGGAGATTTTAAAATGGGGACAGATGGGGATGAGCTGTCAAGAGGGAGTCGGAAAGCAGAATGTGAAATTTTATATATGACATAACAGAACAGAGAGGGCATTGCCTCAGCTGGGACCGAGCAGGTGTGGGAGGTAGGGGCTGGGTGTGCATTTTGGTAAAGGATGAGGTGCTCTGGTCCAGCCCAGGTGCCCTGCAGTGTTTTGCTCTTAAATCACAAAGAGGCTGTACAGAGCTGGCCTGGCCCTGCATCTGCTTGGAGACAGCACTGTGATCCCGACCCCAGGGAAGCTCCAGCCTAACAGCTCTGATTGAGGCACCAGTCTGGCACACCGTTTTCCTAAATAAACAAAATGTTTCTCCCACAACCACCATTTTTTTCCACCACCCCAGTACAACAGTGCAGTCCCTCCCGTCTTTCCAAGCAGCAGCCCTTGCCCAATCTACCTGGGCAGTGGGATGGCCAACATCTGCATGCTTATGCTGAAGCAACTTCTGTCCCATACGGGTAAGCCTGACCACACTTCTTCATCCACATATCCCTGAGGATGAGACAGGGTCTCCTTCTTTTTAACAGAGACTCAAGCCACTCACGGCAATTACCAGCTAAGTTGTGAGGCAGCATGACCCCACAGCACCTAGCAAGAGCACAGCGGAAGCTCACAGCATGCCTGTGTTGTGTAGGGGTAGTTAGTGCACGAGGAGACATGCCTCTGTCACCTCCAGTGTCAGGGCTGACTGATGAGCCTCAGACTGTGGGCTGTGCTGGCAGCTCAGCCTGCAGGTATGGGGATGCTCCAGCCTGATCCAGTACCTGACCAGTGTGGGGAATCGTGTGTTCAGGGCTAACAGCTCAGCAGATGCTTGCAGTGAGTGCACGGATATACCTTGGAGCTACTGCACAGCTACCCTGGGACCAGCCACCTTCCTTCTTGACCTGTGTTTGGAGGGAAGTGTTGAAGTCTTGACTCTGTAAAAACACTCCCTTGAAGTGAAATGCAATTAATTTTGAGTAAAAATGTCAGTCTTGCTGACCAGTGAAAGAAACAATATTTGCATGTAGATATTTTCCTGATTTACATTCTGTACATTGCTGGCAGTATTCATCCTCCCCCGATGCTCAGCAATCACCAACTTTTGCAAATCCTCTTATTTTTTTACCAGGGATTTCTGTGTGGAACTGATTTGTTATTTCACACATGCTGTGCTCCCTTAAAATAGCAAGTTGTTCTACAAACACTGGATTCCTGTGGATTTGGATCCAATGGGCGATTGCAAGCCCTGGGTGAAGCTTGCCCCTAGTTAAAGTTCTTACAAGACCTTTTCCCTTGGTGGAGTCTCTGGTGTCCAATACTCATTGAATTTCCATCTGCAGTGAAGGTACTGATGTGGAAGTAATAGGGTCTGCCACATGCAGACTTTTCTCAGAAAACTTGTAGGAACTTAATTATCCTTCAGACCTCAATCTTGCCATCGCATTTGGCTGAAATAAAGCAGTGGATTCAAAAGCTATTAGGGCTAACACGTGCAGCTGGTGATCAGAGAGCCTTGTTACCATGGGAAACAGAGCTAGAAATCAATTACTTAGTCCAAGAACAGAAAAGACCGATGGACATGGGTTTTGATTGCATTTTCTGTCATATAAAAGGAACCCGGCGTCAGTATGAATCAGACCTCAGTCACTGCACTGAGGTCTAGCAACAACAAAGATGATTGACTCCTCATTGCCTAATTACTCCATGGATCCTCCAGCTTGAGGCATGCCAAGCCAAGTCACTCCCAACTGCAGTTAGGCAAAACAGAACATCTTTTGGTTATATTTGACAGTAGGACTGAAATTAGGAAACAGATATTTCAGCAGCACAGAAAGTATCTAAACAGCTTTTGTTTCCTCCAGTTTCTTTTCACTGGCTTGAAATAAAACTGAAAGAAATGTGTGACCCCAGGAAATAGATGGCGCTTGTTGATTTAAGCTTTTCTCAGTTCAGTATAGATTTTATGGGACTGGACTAGTTTCCAGAATAGTCTTTATAGGAGCTGGCTCTTGCCAGCTTGTGGTGTAAGGAAGCAGAAATTCGTGACAAGGAAAGAGGGCTGGCATGCATAAATCATTCAGCTGGAGTACAGGAGATTGCAGCACATGCTGATAAACACCCAGTGCCGGTAAAGGTGACAAAAAGAGGGAGCGGAAAGAAGTGGCAGGTCATTGGAGAGAAGCAGACTGTACACTGCAACATGGCAGTGCAGCAAATTCAGAAAGTCTCTGCTTTCTTAGTTAATATATAAGACAATGATCCTGGCTGCTACCCTGTCATTACCTGAGTGGGAGACTGCTGCCGCCCCTCTACTTCTGTTCTGCCAATGAATGTCTCTGCGACAGCGACTTTTGCTTGTGCAACACAGTTCTAGCCAGAGCAGAGAGCCCTTTGGTCACTTGCTGCTGCCTCTCACTGTTCCTTCTTATTAAATTACCTTTAAAGAAGCTAAAACCCCCCAAGGTTCACAATGCTAATGATGTAAAGCAGCATGCCTCCCCAACATCAGGCAAGGTTCAGGGCTAATTAATACATTTCCTGGTATTATTTGTCTACAGAATCCCACTTATTACGCGAAGATACACAAAGAGAAAGAGGAGCGGAAATACTGTGCAGACATGTGGCAGGGCGTATGAGGAGGGACTGAGCTTTAACAGCCTTTTGTTGACCAAGAACCTTGTACCCGAGCTGCAGGGTGGAAGGGCAAAGGAAGATGCACACCTGGGGCTTATGCAGGGGACCCAAACTGCATTCCAGAAAGAAGCAGACACTTAGCTGTTGCCAGCATCCCTGCTAAGTAAAAAAACCTGTGTCAAATCTGGAGTTCGAGGCTTGGCATCTCATCAGACAGCCAGGGCAGTTTAAGACCCTCTCCCCAGTATTTGTTTGCTCCCTCTCTGCTGTAATTGGGGACCCCATCAGCCGGGGCCAGCAGTGCTGGTGCTGCTGCGGGTAGCGAAGATATAGCTGATGATGCACAGAAAAGGATGAAGCACAGGCACATGTTTCTACCAGCACTGCTGTGGGGGTGGAAATCTCTGGCAGAGCAAACAGCCGGTGACTTCTCACACTCCCTCCCCCGTCTGATTCACTCCAGCTTGTCTGCCAACACTCCCAATTACGCCAGTGCACTTCCATTGAAGTTGATATGCTGGGCTGTACCTGAGGCAACGATCAGGCTCACTATGTGAAATCTTTCCCGTATTTTCCACCTATTGATGAAGTCTCCCTGGGTCACCACTGACATTGCTCAGTGGGTTTTTCTGCAGGCATCATCAGGCAATGAGCCAAATGACAGGGGCTGAACCTGTTCATTTATAGCAGAAATTAGCATGGCTCGGTATTTCTCTGTTTCCTCTCTTAGTATACTCCAGGAAATATTGCCAGCCTGCTGAGCTCTGTCAAGCTGTAGGGTAGAGAGCTGCAGTGCTGGAACTAAAGACGCAGTTGGCCCAGGAGGACGTTTTGGGGGATCTGTGCTCACACACTCAACCACTGTTGTCTCAGTGGAACAGACCTCATCCCAGAGGTCTCCTGCACTGCCGGTCTGAACCACCCATTGCTGATAGAGGTATAAATTACGGAGAGAGGCACCGAGATCATCAGAGCTTGATTTCTGGTGTGAAAAATAACACAACTGAGGGAAGGATGTAGTCTGTAACCTGGAAATACACACAGTCTGCCTATATACCATGCCCTGACCTCTCCTGGGTGAAGATGATCTGCTGGGATGACGTTGGTTTTCTTCCTTGAGCCTGTTCAGCTGCTGAGGCATTATTTAGCACTGCTGAGCCCTGATGCTGATCCCACAGCAGGGGCACTGCGCAGCAGCTCACGGAAGTCCAGGAGATGATGCCGTCACAAGGCTGGCAAGAATTCAACATCGTGCTTTACAGCTTGCCTGTTTATCAGAAATCTGGAAATGTAGAAAATATGCACTTTCCTTTGTTCCAGGAAGGCTCTAAAATTTCATGAGAAACAATTAATGGATTTATTTTTTCAATAAACATCTTACAGAGCGTCACTGACACTGAATATGGCAAATAAAGAAAAAGCTGCTCTTAGCTCAACATCAGTGCAAATGGGGATTAAATCTTAAAGAAGACAAGGCTTTCTGTGGTCTTGCCGTACAGTAGCAGGATGAGATGTATCTCTGTCTCTCCCACAACTCTCTTTTCCTGGACCTGCTAGCACAGATGGAAGCAAGGCACTGCCTTGTTTTCACCAGGTGTGGCTAAAGGGCACAACACGCCTTTCCCTCAGTGCAGGTGAACCCACAGACAATGGCTTCTGTTACCACAGTTTCTTCTCACTTGAGCTTTTGCTTGCAGGGAGGATGCTGGAAACAGGAGCTGGGATGGCTGAACAGGCCTTGGTGGTGGGATCCCTCCTGAGATGCCAAATGCACAGAAAAGCCCAGGGCAGCCTGAAGTGAGCAATCCTCAGGAAGTTTGGGGATCGATTCAGTTTTCCACCCCCAGGGCCAGGCTGCTGAGGACTGGCCAGCGAGCCAGTGTTGTCTGCTCCAGTGAGAGCTGGGACAGCTCAGAGAGGGCAGAGGTGGGATAATTTGCAAGTTGGGGACATTTTTTACTCTGTAGCATGACATTTGTGTCTCAGAAACGTCAATCTACTCTCCTACAGAAGGAATTGGAGCTGCTCTTGGGACTCATATGACTTTGCCTGATTTTTGAAATCCCTCCCATTGATTGTTTACGATCCTCAGAGATATGCCCATAAAGGCAGTTGAACATAGGCCCTTCAGAAAGCTGAAGACACTCATTTAATGATCTGCAGGTCTATAGGGGAAACCTTTCCCAGCAGGTTCTTTTTCCCCTGCAGCTCTCCCTGCTGCCTGCTCAGCCATGAAATCCTATTTTGCATCCCATGAATGCAATTTCAATATCTCCCTATGGCCACACTCTCCTTCCAGTCCCTGCCCCAACTCAGATTGAGAACAGCCATCCTGCCTGGCTTGGGGCAGCCCCAGCACCACCAGCAGCCCCTGATCTCTGCTAGCACTTAGACCCACAAGGATGCTGTGCATGACCAGCTGGATCCTTCCCCTTGCTGATCAATTCAGGATCTTTGCCAACATGCCACTGAACTGTTCTTATGGTCCTTGGCAGCAGGCACACTTCTTGAGATGGCCTCAGTGCTTTACTCTGCTTAGTGACCTTGCTGGTGAAGAGTGAAGAGTAATTCTGCTTATGTTTCGGAATGTTTTTTTACTGTGATTCAGCTGTCAAGAAGGAGTAGCAGATTGCAGAGTGAGAGAAAATTCTATTCTCTGGCTCCATGCAGTCTTAAGAGTTGGGAGATTTTCTTGGCCAGACTTTACTTCTGCTCAGTTATACCTATTGATTTCTGCAAAACTACAGGAAGCAAGTGAAATGAGAATTTGGCCCCAAACAAGTGATTTTTTCTCACATTGACGTTCAGCATGCAAAACCTGATGAAATTTCTGGATGTAGAGTTGGTGAGCTGCCCTATGAAGCAG
Source organism: Rhagologus leucostigma (assembly GCA_013397725.1). Lineage (NCBI taxonomy): Eukaryota > Metazoa > Chordata > Aves > Passeriformes > Rhagologus > Rhagologus leucostigma. The sequence continues at coordinate 425,232 of VZTD01005548.1, read as the reverse complement.
GCTTGGGAGAGGTGCAGAAACACCTTCAAGTGCCAGCTGTCAGACCATACAGAGTTCGTTGCTTGTTTGCTTCCTAGGCTGCTTGTGCAGTTTTGTGATGTGGTTATGTTGTTTATCAGCAGCATCTATGAAGAAACTGCTTTGCATATTTGATGATTGCCTTGTCTGTGCCATTTTAGTAGTTTCTCTGGATGCACGTCAGTGAAATACATAACATGAAAACACTGGCTTGAAGCAGACACCTTAGCATGTCCTTGCCTTAGATAAGGATGCTGCATGCATAGTGAATGTCCTGATAGTCCCTCCTCACTGCATGGGGGAGTTTTGGCTGAAGCCACGCTGGGAGATGGGCTGTGAGAATGCATCTACTGCTCACAGGCTGCCCAAGGGCTGCCAGTTCCCAGGCCTGTTGAGGAGCTGGACTGAGGAAACCATCCCTGCCCAAATGGGTACAGCACAAGCAGCAGGTTGCTAATGCCAACTGCTTTGGTCTGTGAACATGCTCTGACTGCACTGCTCGCTGATGCAGCTGTAGCTTTTCGAGCAAGTTTCCTTGCCTCAGGCCAGGCTCTGAGATCTGGTGCTCTGCTGCCAGGTGTCTGAGCTGGTCTCTGCATTGCATGCCTGCCTCAGGAGCTTTATTTTTCCTTTGCATCAGCCTCAGAGGTAGGACGTGGGTAGCAGAAAAGTGCTTAGGGCAGCGAGTTGCTTTGGGTGGCAAAACTGCCCATCCTGCTGCTTAGTCCTGCCAGGGCAGTGCTGCTGGGGCCGGGAGACAGGGGAGGGGAGAGGGTGCCCTCATCCTCAAGTGGGCCAGCCGATGCCTTGGGCTCCTCTCACCTGCTGTTGACCACTCAGACACCCTTGGGGAGGGCAAAAATTTTGCAAATGCGCGGGAGCCCCTAGATGGTCTGCAATGGTCTACGGATGGTTTCCAACCCATCCAGAAAACCTGTGCCCCCACTGCTCCCCCTCTGAGCAGTACCCCAGCGGCTGGTGCCTGCCTCTTCCCTTCCCCCCACTCCACTCTCTCCGTTTTCCTTCCTCCCTCTTACCCACCGGGTAGGCCTCCCGCTTTGGGGAAGGTCCAAGGCCTTGGCCCCAGTGTGCCAGTGGCAGTGTGGGCTGCAGAGGCAGAGCTCTGCCCCTTGCAGGAAGGACGAGCTGTGCCTGCTTCATGTCTCCTTTTGTTGGAAAACATACCAATTAAAAATTTTTTTATATATAACTTTAGCCAGGTTTGTTCACCTTTGCCCCAGGGTAACGGAACTGAAGCTTCTTTCCAGAGCATTGTTTCTCTAGGTGAGGCCTGATGGGCTCAGCATTTCAGCAGACTGAGAGTAGCCCCAAAGAGATAAGGCCATCAATGGAACATCAACGGAACATCAGCAGCCATCTACGAACATTGATCCCAGACTCTGCCTCTGGCAGAGCTGGAGACATCTCCGGAAAAGACTAATAAGAAGGTCAAGGAAAGAAGACCTAATTAGCATCGACGGTGAAGAAACTTGGATCCAATAAGAAACCGAATACTAAGAACTACACAACTTGAGACCGATGAACACTGACCCAATTCGTTTCTATGAGTTTTGACTGTATAAAAGATCTGAAAAATCTAGTAAATGCCATGTATCATGGGATGATTCTCTCTGCACACCCGGGCTATGTGTGGATAAGATGATTTCTGTGGTACATCCCGGCCAGAACAACATCCTGGCCAGAAAATAAAGTAATGCCTTGACTCTCTAACATAAAAAATGTTGTTGGAGGGTGTTTGTTTTTCCCGCAGTTTTGGTGACACTTTCATCGGGAGAGGCTGCAGGGCACAGGTAGAGTCTGTCTGTTAGATCTGTAATATCGTTTGGGGCTCTCAAAACTGCTATAAATGAGGATGTTGCAGCGTGAGAACTACTGGCTTCACATATCTGATAAATCACCACCACCTCCAGTTTAAAAGGAAATAATTCCAGGAGCCAGGAAGAGGCTTGGGTGCTGTCGGGAAGGTCAGCCAGGAGCGCTGGCATCGGGTGCCTCCACGCCGCAGCTGCTTTCGCACTGCTGCCGGCAGACGTGTGCAAGGGGTTTGTAGCTGGAGCTTCCTGCCGGGGCTTCAGGGCAGCTCCGTGCTCACGTAGCTGACGAGCGATCAGCGTTTGGGTTCCAGCACCGTGTGTACGGTCACGGAGGAGCCCCGGGCCGCGGGCACGGAGGCACCGCGCCCGCCCGGGGCCCCTGGGGTGCAGGGCAGCCCCCGCCCCTCCCCGCGGCGCCGCGCCCCCCACAGCACCTCAGGGCAGGTTTGTGCCCCCGCGCCCGGCCCGTTTCTTAGCGGGGCTCAGGGCAATGGCGCTGCGATAGCCGTCTGACCCCGGGCGCTGCGCGGCAGCCTCCGTCCTCGGGGCTTGGGTAGGGAAGCTTTAACCCCTCGCGTCCCGGCGTCACCCGTCACCGTGAGGAAGGGGCAGCCCAAGGTCTGGGGACGGTGGGTTTGAACCATTCGGGCAGGAAAGGGTTTGTTAGGCTGCGGTCCCTTCGGAATGGGAAAAGGAAGGAAAAAAGACTGGGCTCGGCTAGGCTTGCGGCAGCAGAAGAGCCAAAACCGCGGCAAACAAAGCAGTTGGGAAAGACAGAGGGGCTGGGAGAGCTCCACCGGGATGGTCGGGGCTGCTCCCTTCGGCCAGGAAGGATCTTTGGCCACATCCCAAAGGTAGCTTGTGCCCGTTAGGAACTCGCCCACAGCAAGAAAGCCAAATCTCAGTGTTTCATCACTGATGTATTCCCAGGGGGTTTCTGCGTTCAATAAACACCGTGCCAGGGGTGAACTGCAGAGGGACGCGCCGGCGCCAGCAGCTCCCCTCCTGTGGGTGCTGCCGCAGGTCTCCCTCCTCTCTGTAGAATGGCTGAGGATGAGGAGCTGAGGTGCAGCCCTGTCTCACCCTGCCTTCTTTGGGCTGGGGAAGGCAACAGCTTGGGAATTCAGAGGTCGCAACTGTCCCTGGCCCTCGCGAAGGGAAGCTGGGACGATCCCTGTAAAGAAGAGGACTTGGCCACCTTGCAGCCTTCTGTAAAAGAGCAGAAGCTCAGCCTCAGAAGCACAAGCTCCTGTAAGTGTCCAGAGACAGGACGACATAAGAAGGAAGGCTGCAAGGGGGAGCAGTCTGGAGACCTTGATGAGCTTTTGGGGGGCTTTATCACATCTGTGAAACAAAATCAGCAATTAAGCTAGGTGCAGGTGTTCTATTTTGCCTGCCATTTTTCCTTGTCGAATTATTTAATAAAACCTGGACAGGCTGTCCTCCCAACCTTACCTCTCCAGTCCCAGTGCCTTATTCCTGGCCTCTGGCTTTGGAAAGAAGAACCTTTCTTGCTGTACAATTACACTGCTACCTTTGCAGCCCTGGTGACCGGTATAAAGGGAAGGTTCAGGTTTAAATTGTGACGAGGATGCACAATAGCAGCGGCTCCAGTGTAACCAAGACAACTGATCTTTATTAAACTTTGCTCAACAAGAACAACATTATGGAAACTCTTAGAAAGCAACCATCATCAGTGAACCCTTTCCATGTATTAAGATAAGAAGGTCATTATATGGAATGCAAAATCCATGCTGGAAAGCTAGTAAATGTCAGCTTCACAATTATCTCAGCAATCTTTATCTGGTTCCCATGTGTGTAATGCTGATTTCATGAAAAATTCACACATTATTTTCTTCATACGATCCTGACTGACTCAGTGCCCAGGAAGTTGCATCCTTAATTCTGACATTTTGCAGGCTTTGAATGATTGATTAATGCATTTAAATAACATACTTAAAACATAAGGGTGGTGGTGGTTGTTAAATGCAATTATTGTTGTTTAAATGTAATTATTTTTACATTTTGACTAATTATAAATGGATATTATCAATGGGAGAACAAAATTTGTTTATAGGGGTTTGATTTCTACACTCCTCAGGAATAAACAGAGCAGGTAATGAGTTTGGCAATAAAATGCCAGCCTTAGGCATAGACCAGATTTAGCACCACCCTTTCTCTTTGTATCACACTTCCTTCCTCCCACAAGCTCAGCCCACTCAAAACCTGCATAATTTCTTCCTATAAAAGGATGTGCCTGTTTCTGCTCAGTTTTCTAAAGCCTTTATTTCCTAAATATGCTCCTCAGTGGGAACACTCCTATTGGATCTCCAAGCGCATATTATCACTCTTAATGGGATGGGTGGGGATGGAAGAAATGAAAATGTTGGGTGTTGATTTCAAGTGAAGGGAAGAGGCCCACAGTGAACGATGTGTGAACAGGAGGGTGGAGAGAACTGGGATAGTGAGTGGGAGCCTCTGGGTAAACAGATGATGTGGAAGAGCAGTGTAGTCCTTGGGCAAACACACCCCTGGAAGAACAGGTACTGACTGCTCTTTCTCCACCTTCCCCTTTTAAAGGTTTTATTCAGAAGGGAAAGGAGGGGGAGAGGAGGATTACTCCTTTTCTTGCTTATTTAAGGTTCCTAAATCTCAAATGAACTTTAGTTTCCCATTACTTAGCTTTCAAAAAAAAAAATTAGCCAACAAACAGAAGGATTCTTCTGCAAAACCTCACTATGTAATTCCGGCATCTCTGCTTCAAATGATGTGTGCATTTTTAAAGTTAAGATTTCCCAATCTAACTTGCATAGGAACTTTTTCAACACAGCAGTCATGAGATCTACCTCTTTCCAATAAAGGATATTTTCTGCACTTAGAGACCAAAACAACACCTTTTTATTTTTTTGGCTGTAACGGGCAGTTGGCTCATTTCTGTGATATTCACAAACACAATCAGGTTTCCTTCAAAACTAGTCATAATGTCTTTTCCTCCTGAGAGATTATCAAAGACCAACTTCCCCTCCATGTATTATCTTTTATTTGTCCAAAACTCCAATATCTTTGATTGCCTTGGCATTACTTCTTTATCCTTTTCTACATTTGCAACATCATTACAGTTAATGTCAAACAGTAAATTTTATTTGCATAACGTTTCCTCCGTTTGGCCTATTAACTAAAACAGATCTTGCAGCTGGGAATTGGGCACTTCATCCCTTATAGCAGCAGGAATTTCAAAGAAGCTATTCCTCAATCTGCTCAGAAATTCCAAAAAGACAGGTCCTAAGCCCACCAGTGCTTTCTCCATTGACACCCAAACCCTTCTGAACTTCGGCTGTAAGACTGTAAAAGCCCAACAAATGTTCAGCTTATGTACCAGCTAAAATATCTGTAACCTTTGTATACAGATTCCTCAAATACACTTATCTGAGACATGAGGGAAGATATCTTTGAGCTTCTCAGTGATTTGAGAGCTAACCACTCAATTCGGTATGAATTCAACACAAAGTTCAATTTTGCAGAAGTATAAATCTACGCCTAATTAAACACTTGCCTTTTTACATCCCTCCTGGACTCCTCAGCCATGCTGTCACACATTCTCAGTAATGTCACAATGCCTGGGGAATGCAGATTGCTGGCGTGACTGAGCACCTTTCGAGGCCAAGACCTCCAACACAGAAATTTCATCCCAGGGCTACATTATGGTGCTGTTTACCACCAGCTTTCATTTAAATTTTAAATTAGTTTCCATTACGTGTGATCTGCCTTTACCCTAGTCAACACGAAATTATTTTTCAAGACTGCACAAGAGGCCTGGCCTTTTTCATTCACACAGTTACAGCCCTCAGTTGGTTACAATTGTCACACAATTCAGCCAACCTGCACACGCCCATGTTGCCCAGAGCTCAGAGGGGTTTCTTTACGTATTTTTTTTCCTTCAACCTTTGTTCCATTATTTCTCTGTATACCAAATATAGACTTTCTGGATAAGAATCTCGAGGATCACCTTTTGCCTAAACCACACAGGGCTGTTATATTCAGAGGTATTAGTGAATACATCCCTATACTGATGGGCCTTTATTTAACTCTTTCAGCTCACACGTAGCCTCAGGTAGCTTCCAGGTAACTCGGGGACTGGTGTGAGTGCAGTTCCGTGGGCGCTCGACAAACACGCCCATCCCCGGGAGCCCTGACGGGTCCGAGAGCCTTGTGCGAGCGGCAGCAGCACCCACAGCGTGGGAAATCCTTATGAACCCCAGCACCGCACCGTCGGCGTTCTCTGGTAGCTCCAGTTACCGCCAGAACATCGCACCCCGCCGCACAGGAACCCCTGTTCCGTGATTTACAAATGCTGCCGGGCAGAAGGCGAAGGAAAGACGAGGAGTCCCGGGAAGGCGCCGCGGGAGGAGCGTGCCCGCAGAGCCGGGGCCGGCGTGGCCGTGGGAACGCGCTCGGGGCCCGGACACCCCGCACGGCCGCCGGAAGCGCTACCACGCAGCCCCACGCGCGAG
>VZTD01005548.1:342348-411043 GCA_013397725.1 Rhagologus leucostigma | reverse complement strand
TCGCGCGCCGCCGCCGCTCCCCTTCCCACGGTGCCTCCTGCTGCCCGCCCGCCCCGGAGCGCCGTGCGCGGAGCCGCGTCCCGGTCGCCGCGTGGGGAGTTGGGTTGGTTGGTTTGTTTGTTTGAGAAGGACGCTCTCGCGTCTGATTGTCGTCCTGCTTTTGGCGGGTCTCAGTGCGACTTATGAGTGGTTTTGGCCGCTGCTCCTCAAATACAAGGTCTGCGTGTAGAGAAGAGAAATCTCTGAGGCTGTTTAGAACTTTAGCTTCCACAAATACACGTGTTTCCCCTGACATACTGGATTAGACTCTACGTGCTATAATGAAACAGGCTACTGTGTGTTACCAGATGTAATAAAATGGATAAAATTGCTTTCTGGTAACAGACCGTACTAGTGCTGAAATAATGTAGATTTTGATTACTCTAATTGCACGTAATTGTATTTTAAACATGTGCGTCTCAGACCGACTTGATACTGTGCGTGTTGCTTGTGGTAGAAGTAGCTACAGCAGTACAACATAAGAACTTTAGGTGTTGGAGAACAGGAACTGTTACTGTGTAGGTCTTTATAGGCATAGAATTTTTGCTGAATGCATCGTTGTTGAGCTTTTTTTTGTAATTTTTTTCTGGTATGTCTTAAGTAAGAAAATTTAATCAAGTAAATTTAAAGTCATCAAATCTAAAGCTACAGGCGTTCTGCATATCTTAAACCAGATCTGAAACCACTTTGATAGTGTGTTTCCTTTATGAGCCAATACAATTTTGTTGCATACTGCACAACATTAATGTGAACTCACTTTCTGACTGTATGTTTACTATACATATAAATGTGTTATATGTGTATATATAAAGTAAGTTGCTGGAAAATCACATAGAACTTAGACTGTGATTCCTTTCTCACCGCTCTGTTTATCTGAGATTTATATTTCTATTCTGTTTTTATAGGTGAACATGAAAACACTTATTTTTTGGGAATAGCTTTTTGTGTTGCTGGGACTTGAGGTGTAATCTACTGAAAAAGCAGAGCAAATGCTTAAATTCATTTTGTATCCTAGACTTTGTTAAGGGGTCCTCGGCTAGTGGGTGATTGTGGGTATGTTTGTGGGGAAGAATTTCCTCTGCAAAGTTAGACTGAAACCCAGATCTTGTAACTTCACAGGTATCAAAATCTGTGCCAAACAGTTTTCGTTTATTCCCTCCAATTTAACTTTTCCATTAAGTTTTAAAATGTGAAGTGTAAAGGGTGGAATAGGTCCCTTGTATTTCTTAGCTGTCAAGAACATTTATTATGAGCTATAAATTGTCTTCTGAGCTTTGAGGTCGTTTGCCACATGTATGTGACAGCTTGTTTGCACAGAGGAGTTTTTCCTCCTGCAGTACCCCAGTCCTAACAAAATAAACATCTTATTAAATATCCAGTTCACTTAAAACTTGTGAATTAAGAGTTAATCCTCTGGAAAGAGATATGGTTGTTTTCCAACTCATAGAATCATAGAATAGTTTTGGTTGGAAGGGACCTTAAGGGTCACCTAGATCCAACCTTCCTGCTGTGGACAGGAACACCTTCCACTCGACCAGGTTGCTATGAGCCCCATCTCCAGCCTGGCATTGAACACTTCCAGTGTTGGGGCATCCACAGTTTCTCTGGGTAACCTGTTCCAGTGCCTAACCACCGTCATAGTAAAGGATTTCTACCTAGCACCCAATCTAAACATCTGTATTTCATTTTGAAGTCATTCCGCCTTGTTCTATCACTGCATGCCTTTGTAAAGGTTACTCTCCAGATTTCTTGTAAGTCACCTTTAGGTAGTGAAAGGCTGCAGTTATGTCTCCCCAGAGCCTCTTTCAGGCTGAACAACTCCAACTCTCTCTGCCTGTCTTCACAGGAGAGGTGTTCCATCCTTCGCAACATCTTTCTTTGTGGCCCTTCTCTGGACTTGCTCCAAGAGGTCTGTGTCCTTCCTGTGCTGAGAACCCGAGAACCCCAGAGCTGGATGCAGTGTTCCAGGTGGGGTCTCACCAGAGCAGAGCAGAGGGGCAGAATCCCCTCCCTCGCCCAGCTGGCCACACTGCTTTGGATGCAGCCCAGGATATAATTGGTTTTCTGGACTGCAAGTGCACATGGCTGGGTTGTGTCCAGCCTCTCACGCACCAGCAGCCTCAAGTCCTTCTTGGCAGGGCCACTCAATCTCTTCATCCCCCAGCCTGTGACTGATACTGGGAGTTGCCCCAACTCAGGTGCAGGACCTTGCACTTGGACTTGTCAGACCTCTTATCAAGCCTGTCCAGGTCCTTTTGGATGACATCACATGTTTCATGCATGTTAGCTTCACTTACGTTGCCAGTATGGACCCCTGAGGGACACTGCTTGTCACTAATGTCCCCTGGGACTGTGAGCCGTTGATCACTACCCTCTGGATGGGACCGCTGTACCAGTTTTTCATCCACCAAACAGTCCACCCATCAAATCCATTTCTCTCCAATTTGGAGAGAACTTTGTGGGGGACTGTTTCAAAGGCTTTATGGAAGTCCAGATAGAGAACATCTGTAACTCCTGTGTTGTCCACCAATGCAGTCACTCTGTTGTAGGAGGCTGCTGGGTTGGTCAGGCAGGACTTGTCCTTGGTGAAGCTTTGCTGGCTGTCCCAAATCACCTCTGTCTTCCAGGCACCTTAGCATAGCTTCTAGGAGGATCTGTTCTATGATCTTCTCAGGCAGGTTAGTAGTTCCCAGAATACTTCTTTCTACCCCTTTTAAAAAAATGGGTGCAGTATTTCCCTTTCTCCAGTCACCTGGGACTTCACCTGGCTACCATGACTTACTGAATATTATGGAGAGTGGCTTGGCATATGAGCCAATTCCCTCAGGACTCTGGGATGCATCTCAGCTTTTAGCAGTGGTGATTAACTCTGGTCTCTGGTTCCTACCAGCTAGATACTTGATATAAGAACAAATCATTTTTGTCAGTGTTGTATTCCACATACAATAAGGATCAAAATACAAACATCTGGATGTGGAAATAGGATTCTTGTGAGTTACCAGAAGTGCATATTTTAAATTTTCACATAGAGAAATATACAGGGTATTTGAAAAATGAAGTAGTTTATGATATTTTGTTACGGTGTTAGCATAATCCTTAACCTGAGAGGTAGACACACGAAAGTGGAATTGTGTATATGCAGATGAAAATAACTTCTTTAGTTCCCTAAACAGTGATTATGCTAATCATAATGGTACAAATGTTTTCTTGTTTGATTTAAATTATTTCCATAATTGAGAAGATAAAGGAAGCTAAGGCAGCTCAATGCTTCACATTTGTCGATTTAATCTTAGCTGCATGGCCTTTTGGGGGTTAGTTTGTGTCTTTTTCCAGAGCTTATCCACTTGAAGTATTTTGTCCCTTCTTTTTCTCTCTGCTCTTGACAGACAATTCGAAGTTCTTGGGGTTGGTGGGAGTTGTAAGCAAAGAAATTCCAAACACACAAACTTAGATGATTTCAATAAAGAAATTCAGAGAAAATGTTTTTAACTTGTTTTTCTCTTTCCCTCTTTAAAATTTTGACAAGTTGTAGACCTCAGGGAACTCTTTTCTTTCTGGCAAGACTTTTGCCTTTGTGTCAGAAATGTGCCATTTGCTCTCCTGAAAACTTCTGCCTGTTTTGCCTAATGTTTAGCAAATGATCTGCAGAGTAGAGGCAATGTCAGAACAAATTGCTTAGATGTACCAAGCAAAGCAAGGAGTTCTGTTGTGGCAAAGTCTATATGAAAAAGCAATTTAAAGATGTCGTAGCCCCCATGTCTATAAGGTCAAAATTATATACACACATGCAACCTTGATTTGGTACACCCTGATTGTGCTTTGTTTTACAGTACTGCTTATCTTTTTAAGTTTTTAATGTGGAGAGCTATTGCAGAAAGGATGTCTTACGTGGCTTAATTACTTTCTTAGACTGTATTGGAATAATTTAACTGTGTTTTCCTTTTCTTCCAGAATGCTGAACACACATAGAAGATTATCAGAACTCTGTAGAATTAGCATTTGGTGTGAAAGCTTGTGAGAGTGCTCATCATGGAGAAACAGCAGATTGTCTTGACTAGCCGAGATGGTGGGACTGTGTCTGGTGCAGCGCCTGCTTTTTTTGTCATCTTGAAACAACAGCAGGGAAATGGAAAAGCCGACCAAGGAATCCTGGTAGCAAACAGTGATGCTTGTGCTCTTGCCAGCAGTGTATCAACTCCAGTCAAACCCAGAGTCAAGACCTGCCTCCCAGCTGACTGTGTCTCAGGGGGCATCACTGTCACCCTCGATAACAACAACATGTGGAACGAATTCTACCATCGCAACACAGAGATGATCCTGACGAAGCAGGGGAGGCGCATGTTTCCGTATTGCCGATACTGGATTACAGGGCTGAATTCCAGTCAGAAGTACATCCTAGTCATGGACATATCCCCTGTGGACAATCACAGATACAAATGGAATGGCCGTTGGTGGGAGCCCAGTGGGAAGGCAGAACCACATGTTCTAGGGCGAGTGTTTATTCACCCAGAATCCCCTTCCACTGGCCAGTTCTGGATGCACCAGCCAGTATCCTTCTACAAACTAAAGCTTACCAACAATACCCTGGACCAGGAAGGTCACATAATCCTGCATTCTATGCACCGTTACCTGCCACGACTTCACCTGGTGCCTGCAAACAAAGCCACAGAAGTCATTCAGCTTAACGGCCCCGATGTCCATACATTTACCTTTCCACAGACAGAATTCTTCGCAGTTACAGCCTACCAGAACATCCAGATTACCCAGCTGAAAATAGATTACAATCCTTTTGCTAAAGGGTTCAGAGATGATGGGCTGAATAGTCGACCTCAGCGTGATGTGAAACAGAACAGCAACTTAGAACTGGTAGGAGGTGATGTTTTTAGCACTCCTGCCATTTGTGCTCACCCTGCTGAAGTTGATGCATTAGGTGTGCATCAGAGAAGTTTAGATTCTTCATTCATTGGTCAAAACCCATCAGACTCTGAGCTGGATAAAGAGTCCTTTAATGCAGAAGGAGACTTCTTGGGTCTCCTGGACAGTGACCTGCCTTCAGGTGTTATGCCAAAGCTAAAACAAGAAGTCTCTGAAAGGTGGGTTAACACTGCATTTTTAGTACAACCGCTGGTTAAGTGGGATGTTTTGTAAATAAATAACAGGATGCTCAGTGTACAGGTTTACAGCTAAAGGTTGCATGGCCTGAAATGGCACAACAGTTAATATTACTAAAAGCTTTTCTTTGCTCTATTGTGTATCAGTCTTGACTATCTGAGGTGTCTGAGGAATGGAAGAGTTGAGTATTATTTTCTGTTTTGCTTTAGCTCCTGTTGTTGAGAAGCATTGAGGGATTTCTCTTAACCCTCTTAGCATTTTAGAAGGCTAAATTAATTTTTTCAGAGTTTTAGACAGAGCACATTGCAGTCATCAAAACATTGCCTTTGCTTTTAGAGTTGCTCACCACAGTGACGTGCTGTATCTGTAGCTTCAGTTTTCAGTAGTGAGAGTGAGTGGTGTGTGGGTATTTAGGTTGGGCATATGTAGGGATTGCTGCAAGGCAGTTGTAATTGGCAGCAAGCCACTGTTTTGTCAATAACTGCTTGGTGTGAATTCTTTTATTCCACAAAGAAATATGAGGTAGCCTGCCTGTTGGTAGTCGGTTGCCTCATATTTGCTGTGAGGTAAGGGAAGTACTTCAGAATAACTTGGTTTTTCTAGAGCAAGCCTGGCAAAACCTGTTACTTTACTGCACTTTCACTTAGTTTTGAAAATCCAAGCAGTAGAATAGAGCAGACTTAGTGAACAGTTAATGGGCATGTAGAGATACTTTGAATGCAAAAAATGATTTAAAAAAATAGAGGTTTGTTTTCTGCCATGTTGCTACATGTCACTTTGTTAATACCAGGCTTAATCTGCTGAAGATGTAGTGACAAAAGCAACCTTTGTAGACCGGTACCCAAGGGAATTACTTAACTGCAGGATATCAGGATGATGTTAATGGTTAATGGTGAAATTAGAGGTCAGTTCTTATAGGAGAAAAGTTATATTTATGGTATAATTATACAGGCTGTCTTACTGTACAACTGTGTTATACGAAGGCTGTATTACTCTACAACTGCAGTGTGTTTTAGAGAGGACAGAGGTTTCCTCAGTTGTTTTTTTGTCTTGGAAGAAGGATCTCCTTGCCTTTTGAGTAACTTTTGAGTAACTTGAGAAAAACTTCAAATTACAAAGTTATCCATACTTTGACACTTTATTACATTTATTTGTAATATTTCTTAAGAGTACTAGAATAGTTTTGAGTTCTGGAGTGCCCACACCTTTCTTTTGCAGTATTTTCATGTGTCAGTCTACTAGAAAGAAGGTCTTCTAGACTTCATGCTCAAAAAATGCTGTTCTAACCCATCTTAAGTACTGAAAAGACACCGGTTACAGAGAGGATGGGCTTTTTTTAGTTCCTAAGAGCATGGAGAAATGTTTAGGTAACTTTGCATATTGGAATTAAAACTCAGAAAATAATTATTGTCAGCTTTATTTTGCTTTCATAGTGATATTTCATTTGCCTGGAGAGGGTCATTGAAGCATATTTTTTTGAGAGCCATTTATTCCCAAGGAATAAAAACCATTGTTCTAAGGACTCCACGACCTTCCTTAAAAATAGCTAATGCAAGTTGGCACATTTAATTTCTTTTGGTCCAGAGCACGTTAGATTCCTTCTCTGGTTTTGCCTCCAAGGCAGTTGATCTCTGAAAAGTGCTAAAAGCTGCACAGACAGGAAAAGACTGCAAAGGATTTTTCTGTTGTCTGGCTTGGAAGCACCTGTCGCTTGATGAATAAATGTTACCACTGTCCTGGAACTACTTTCAAGCACTGGCCAGATTTTTGTTACATCTTTTTGTAATCTGTGTGAAAAAGTCAAATTCTTTACTTGGAAAGAGAAAATTGATCTTATCCAAGAAATGGCAAAACTATCTTTTTAAGTGCTGGAGTTTTTCAGAACATTAGTTCTCCTTCTTTCTTCTGATCTGTTCACAGTGTTTTCCTGCCATACAGTTGAGTTTAGAAGTATGTCAGCCTTTCAAGGACAGCACTGAGAGTGTGTAATTTTTCTTTCTCAAACCAAACACATTAATATTTACATATTAATGAAGACTGGGCAGTATTTTTTTTGTGGTGGGCAAGCTCTTAGTAGTACTTGATAGGCACTGTCTTGCTTTTAGGCAGGGTAGTGATTTCTGCTGAGCTTAGATTTGAGTGAGAAGCAAGTTGGAAACTGCCACCTCTCAGATAATCCTCTCTAAAAGAAGTGGAGTTCCTAGTGCTCTTGAGGGTGATAATCCCCACCAATACTCAATTCTTCTGACGTTTTTGAGAATAGAACCATGTTAGAGGTTGGCATATACCTAAGAGTAATTTTAATCCTGAGTTGTTAGAGGACTTCAGAAATAAAGGACTGTTTTCTTTATGCAAGGTACTATGTGGGTTCTTTTCCTTCTGCTTCTGTGCTCTGATAGTATGTTTAGTCTAATTAGATGTGTTGTAAAGAAAATAAACGTTTGCATTGTGGATGCTTCTGTAGGAATGCTTATGCCTGGACACACTCAGATGTTTAGGCCATGGAAGGTACCACAAACAAACTTTACTGGTTCTCGAGTCTTACAGGCTAATGTACTCTTTCTCCCTTCCAAGGTCTTTTGAATTTTCTCCTTCAAAAATAAAAAATCTGTGGGATTTTTAACGCTGCATTAGTCTTGTTATTCTAATTTAGTTGTCTTGTGTTTAGTCTTGGTTTTTTTCCTTTCTTGCCTTTCTTTTGGGAGAGGAAGGAAAGTGATTATCCTTCAAACCTCTGCCATAGATTGCTCGATTAATTCCAGAAGAAATCAGATTCCCCCTCCAACTCCTCCCCGGTGTATTTTAAAATGATGTACCTAAAAAAAAAATGTATCTTGGTACTGTCAAAAAATGAGCAGCTTAATGGTTTTTAATCTGGAAAAAGCCAAAAAGGCAATTTCTCTGTTTTTGTTGTCATATTGCAAGGGTGCCAAATACATTACTTGGGCTATAAGAAAGTTGGTTTAAATATGAGCATTGTTGCATATCGGGTAAAGAAAGAGCTAGATAAGACATTATTTCACCATTTTTACCTGATCTTGGATTAAGTTCAGGATTTTGAGAGGACAAACTTCCTTGATTCATCTTCCCGTAGATTAGAGGAAGAGAAGTTTCTGTGACTCCTTATGGTGCATGTAAATTCACAAACGAAGGGCCAGATGAAATTCCTTCAGTGCCAAAAAGCAACTTTTTTATTCTTTGAGAAGTTGGTTATTGCATCAGAATTTAAAAACAGCATTTTGTGCAAATCCTTTATCTTCTCATGCATGTACATGCATGGGTCATACCTCACTCTTGTCACCACCTGGCTTATGGTTGCATTATGCTGAATAAAACAATATTTATGTCTAGAAGTTTCAGTGTTACAGCAGGATTTTTGGTTTGGATACTGTCCAGATCCCTAACAGAAAGGTAATGCTTAGCTTACATGTACGCACCTTGTAAGAGATAAAGGAAAATGATTAGAGAAGTCTAGGCTTTACTGGGCTTCCAACCGGAAACAGTAAAACTCAGATGAGAAGTTTATTTCTGGCCTGCAAGTTTGCTAGGGTTTTTTGCCTCTTTATTTTCAAGAATTTTAAGGTAGCAGAGCAGATGAGTCTAAATTATATTTGCTTCAATTGTGGATCAGCTGTACTGAATCAACCTCTTAGCTTAGTATTGTGGCAGGATTTTCAGCTGCCAATAACCTAAAAGTAGCCTGTCTGCATTTCTTTCACAGTAAACTAACTGACCGAGAAAAGCTTTTTAATCTCACATTTCACATTATTAATTAAATGAAAGCTAGAAAATTTCTAATAGAAAACTCACTGTCCAGGGGAAACAGTAGACAAAACAGGGCTGGTATTCCACTCTCCTGCTGCCTGCTATTCCCTCACAAGTCATGTTTTTGCTTTAAGCTTTATGCTGATTGCTTAGTGGCATTATGAGTTGTAGCAAGTTTTCTAGGTAGCTTCTCTTGTTCTTCAGAATTTTATATATAAATATATAAATCTATATCTTGACTGTCAGCACCCTGTTTTAATACTGCAGTCTTTCTTCATGAGGGGAATACTGCCAGCTCCATGTTACTGCTAGCTCCCTGTGTCCCAGCTTTTCTCTGTTAAGTATGTCCTCAGTCTACACAAGAAGGAAGCAGCTTCTTCCTCCACTTCTTTTCCGCTTTCTTAATCCCAGCTGTGGGTTCAACTGAGCATAGCACTTCTTTAACGGGGGAGGGATGGATAATATTAATGATAAAATAGACACAGATACATATATACATTCAGTATATGTAAAGCAATATTCACTCTCTATATGGTATATTAGTACTACAGTTATGTTAAATTTTATTTGAAATTGTCATCATTAATGAATAATTTTGCTTTTAATAAAATTTTAATAGCATGAAGTTGACAATAATAATGTAATTAAAATTATATGTAATGTATCATATAATAAATACAAAGGTATTATTGGAATACTATGTGATACATTGAGTAAGTAAGTTCTGACTTTTTTTTCTGAGTTCTGTTCTGGATATGAGTTTCTGCCTTCATACCTTAGCAGTTTTCTCTTATGACAAGGAGCCAGGTTCTGATACACTAAACAAAACTGGTGGCTGTAGTTCTTTGACTGATGTGTCTGGCCCTCAAAGAAGCCCATCATCAGAGTGTAAACTACCTGTACTGTTAGTCTTCAGTATCTAATGCATGCTATTTTGAATCCTGGTTAGGTTAGTACCCAGTGGAAAATGCAGCAGGATTTAGTAGGATATTAGTATTCTCTAAGTGTTCAAATCACAGTTGAATTTGGGAATTGTCTGTATGTGGCTTCAGGGGGCATTAACTAAAATTTTGGTGCATTAAGGGCTCACTTGGCTTCTTACTTGCAAGCACAATGGCTTTAGTGTCTTAACAAGATACACAGCAAACTAAGGCCACTTCTTGAGCATTTCAAATATGACAGCTTATCATGAGTTCATGCTGAGTAAAAGAGGAAAAAGTGCAAATGTCACCCTGATATTAGCAGGGAAGGAAGTTGTGCTGCTGCCTTCAGATAAGACGTTGGATTGTTCTTAATAATGGCAGTTTCTTGGGGTTTCTTGATTGCTTACTTCTAAAAATGTAGGCTTGTAAATGACAGCTTATATAGCACACTTGTGTCTGGGAGCATTTTGGAAGCTTTTTACAATATGTAACGAAGGATTATGGGAGATGATGGAATTGTGGTAAAGGAGATTTCATAAAGATCTTACACTGTGTTTTGGTTTTGTCCCCTCCCTCCCACCCCAGTCCCATTGCTAGCAGTTATGAAAGCAATTCCCATGTGGCATCTCCATTGGACCCAAATGGACACTTTAATGTAGTCATTAAAGAGGAGCCAGTAGATGACTATGACTACGAGTCAAATATTTGCACACAAGGAATAACTGTGAAACAGGAAGACACAGATGAAGAAACTGATGAATATTCCAACACTGACGATGATGATCCCATTGTACAAAAACACCTAATGAGACGCAGTGAAACAGATGGAATTGATGGAGAATTCAGGTCTAGGAAGCGTATGCTAACGAGTTCTTCAGGTGTTGCCAAAGCAAAAATGTTAAAACTGGATAGTGGTAAGATGCCTGTGGTCTATTTGGAACCTTGTGCAGTCACAAAGAGCACAGTGAAGATATCTGAGCTGCCGCAGACCATGCTTTCCTCTTGCAAAAAGGATAAATCCCCTTTGGGTGCAATCCTGGATTCCTTGCCCGTGTGTTTTGAAAATCACAAGGACTCTTGCTCAGGCACAGTCCCTGTGCCTGAGGAGTTAGTTATGAAAAAAGAATCCCCTGGGAGTAAAATGTCGCAGAAATACTGTTCAATCGGAGAGGCCCAGTGGGCTCTATCCAAATCACCTAATTTTAATCTCAGGGGCTCAGTAAGTTGTGACTTTCCGGATAAGGAGATCTGTGGCAGAAAAAGGCCTGGGATAATGAAGAACCCTATGTCCCTCAAAGGCTCTGGTAACAATCAAACCACCCTATCATCAGTTACAAATAAAAGAGGAAGGCCACGGAAACTGAAAATTTCCAAGGCTGGTCGACCACCTAAAGGCATAGGGAAAACTGTAGTAGCGAGCAAGAACACTTCTCTGGGGCCTGGCAGTATCCTTCCAGATGTTAAACCGGACCTTGAAGATGTTGACGGTGTTCTTTTTGTGTCCTTTGCATCAAAGGTAAAACCTCACTGTTGTGAATAAAATCAAAAAACCTTTTAAAGCCCTTTGTGCTTACAAGCTGAAGTTATATGTTTTTTTTAACCTGAGTTTGGAGTTTTGTGGCCTCTTTTGAAAACTGTTCTTATTTTGACCCTGTGTTACTTTTAACACTGTCTTACTACTTCTTGCAGCTTAGGAAAAAGTAATGGAATCTAGAGTTCTGTATAGAAGAATGCATGCTTGTTTATGAAACAGTCTCATGTTTTGAATATTTTGGTGATATTTGATGTGGCCTAGTTTGCATCTAAGTGTTTTAAGGTATCTTAACTTACTCAAGGCTCTTCATGTATGTAGGAAGCTCTTGACATTAACACTGTTGATAGAGCTGGTGGAGAAGAGTCACAGAATCTTCAGGCTCCCCTGTTGACTACAAGTGATCCAGGTACATTTTTTCTTTTTTGTGGGTGGCTCTTCCCTGCAATAAGTGAATTTGTAAAGACGCACTGAAAAATTAATAATTAAGTCAGTTTTTTTGCATGGCAAATGTTTTTTCTGTGTTCTCTTATTTTTTGAGTAGATTGTCAAGCAAGAATACAGGTACTGGAGAAGGAGCTGATGGAAGAGCTGAAGACCTTGAGACATAAACAAGTAATACATCCTAGCCTTCAGGAAGGTAAGTGGTGGTGTAGATACTGGTGCACCTGGTTTATCATTACAGTTAGTCATACTGAGCTGATAATTTCCTGCTGGTGCCAATACTGTATATGCCTAATACAGCTGGGACCTGTCTTTTCGTTTGCACACATTTTTGTTGCAAACTAGGAAATGTGGAGGTGGCAAAAGGCGAATCCTGAATCTCCGACAGGAGAGCAAGAGTCTGCATGTTACGTGCCTCCTGCAAAAGTTGCTGAGCCTTCCAACAGTGCCTGTTTTGTGATGACCTAAACCTGGTTGAAAGCGGATAGAGTTGGTTTTACTCTTTCATTAAAGTAGGCATGTCCTGGTACTAGAATAGCTAGAGATCTAGCAACACTTAACTAAGACTGCATTTACTGTGTTTTGAGTCCTTATTTCTTTGAGTCCGTATTCATCCAGTTCACTAGCCATGTAAAAGGGCCAAGCCAAGGTACTTGTAGTTTGTGATCTTCTATGTATATACAGTGTTATCCTGAGGTAGATGGAGGAAAGTCAAGGATCCACAGAGTGGAACTTAACATTCTTTCTACTGATGATGTTGAAAGACATCAGCAATAGTAGTCCTGACACCAGTGGCATTAATGTAGGTAGCAGAGCAGGTGGTGGAATTACTGATACACATGGAAGTATTGTACTTCATACGCCCGAGGTTCTGGCGCTGAATGTTTCAAACACATAACTGTAATACTGCTGGGACTGAGATTCCAGTTGCTGATCTTGACTCTGATATGAGCTGTTCTAGGCCCTTACAGAGCTTCTGTGGTGAAGAACATTATCTTGAATGGTTTATGCATGGGGTATGATGAGAACTAGCAATGTTAAGTCTTTTTAGGATTTTATTGTGGATCCCCTAGGTGTTACCTTTACCCAAGAAAGTATCACAAAATTACAGTGTGTTGGCAACCATGAATACATTGGCAACTACGGCATTAGTGAGGGCTGTTTTACTTATGGGATGATCCTGCAACTGGGAACATGTACAACCCACATACTTTTTCAAGTTGCCTTCTGAGGGTTTTGAGCAGTTCAGAGATACTACAAAATGGACAAGAAATATCAAGCATTAGGCTAAGAAAGAGACATCTGAAGAATTTTGATTTTCTTGAATGGTTATGACCATAATTTCCAGTGTTGGATGGTAATCTGCTGAGCCTCTTAAATAGTGAAATTGCAGTTCAGCAATGATGGAGATGAACCACAGCTTCTAATTTTTAGAGGGAAAAGAAGATATGGGAAAACTTTTCAGCAAAAGGTTACTATAGTAAGTGTAGTCTGATCAGGCTGTGAAGTGAATCACAATATGAATACTTCTGTTGTTAGACTTCAGCCGCTGCATGTGAACAAGGAACCAGACTTTGTCTAGATTACCTTCATCTTCCAAATAGTTACAGATCTCTTGCCTTGCAGACTTGAGATTGTGGAAGGAACAGACATAGCAGTTTTGATGTTAACTCTGGTTTTGATTCTCAGCAGTGTAGTTGAGAAGTTTAAGATTCTTTTTGAGATTCACTAGTGAAATGTTGGAGCTGTAGCTGAACCCCGCAATTGCTCTTGATCTGTGACGTTAATAACAGGGAAATTGAGGCTGTCTAGGTCTTAGAGGCACCAGAATTGCAGGAAGATGCTTCAAAAAGAAGGAAATCCAGCTTAAGTGTGTTAAAAGGAAAGCTCCTGCTGGAGCACTGCAAATGCTATGGGATGCTTCTTTTATCTGAGCTAATTTGAATGCCTGATTATATTCTTGAAAATTGAAGGCACTGTTGCCATGTTTCATATTTCACGTTAATCAGCTGCAGCTGGTGGAGAGGAGAAAGTTCTTAAAAGTTCTTTATTTGCTACTGTTTGCTTACAGCAACTGAAATTTAGCAGTGCTCTGGAGACAGAAATTTTAAAAAGTGATAATTCACCTATTATGTATGGAGATGTCTTTATTGATGTAATACTTACTTGTTACCATTTGTTCTCTTCTGGCTGTCTGTGGTCATTCCATGTTGCACTTCTTGGACTCATCCTCTTGGTTTTTGTCTCAGTGTTTTTTATTTTATGATTCTGAACTGAAATAATTAGATACTGTGCATGTGTGATAGTTTTTTTTTTTGAGTGTAAAACAAAGATAGGTTTTTTTTTTTGCAGGTGACAGAAAGGAGTGTGAAGAAAAATAAACTCTGTACTCTTTCCATTGTACTTAAATAGAGAAAAGAAATGGTTGGCATCTTGACATTTGTCACTTGACATGTTTTTATACAAAATACCAGATTGACTTGCTTCTCATTTTCCCTCTGTAGATATGAAAATTACATCTCACTAGACTGTCTTTGATAACAGTATCTGTTTAAACAACCATGCCTGAGGTTTGTTTCATGTCAATTGTTTTCAGGCTGCTAGTAATCTGGTCACTGTGTTTCCACTTGTGAACAGAAATGTGTATGGCCAGCACAAGGTTTCTACGTATGTGCAGACACTACTTTGTTTCTTGAGCCTTGTCAAGTCATACATTTTCAGTTTCAAGGTGCATACATTTAACGTATTCATTTCAAACTTATGAGCAACAGGAACAACATTTGTAAATTTCTGTAGCTAAAGATCAAAATAGATGTTCTTAGCTCCCAGCTGTGAGCTGAATTTGATTGACAGTGATTTCTTAAATTCAGTGTAGCAATATTTTCTGAGAAGGTGCAATATCAATTTTCCTAGCTTTTGCTTTTCTCAGCATTTCTGTATCTATATTTGTTTTGCCATTGACAAAGATAGCTTTTGTTACCAAGTAAATCTTTCAATTTGAGTATTGGGGGTTGTTAATGAAGGAACGTGTTGATTCCACCACAAATGCTTCATGTGTTGCCTATAACAACACAGATTGTTTAGTTTCTTTATAGCCATTTTTCCCTTGTTTCAGGGGAAAAAAAAAAGGGTTTTATTGGGAAGCGCCAAGACTGGGGGAAAAAAATAACCTGCTGAGCTTTGGAGAATTTGATAAACCAAGTCCTGAAATTGCTGTCTAAACTCATTTTTATATCATAACAGTCAATCAAACAAACATTCTTCAGAGCTAAAATGTGGTTTGTTGTCTCTTACTGCTGGTTGAAACTGACGTATGTGTGGTGTATGTTTAGCTCAGTACAAAAGGGGATGTGTAAGTGCTGCTGGCAGGTTTGGTAACTTAGGGATATGAAATGTCCGTCAGCTGAGTTGGGTTCAGAGAGTAACTCTAGCCTTCAAAGATGTAAATGGTGCTGACTTCTTGAGAAAAACAGACAAAAGGTTTTACTATGAGATTTACTACAACACTGGCACTGTGGTTAATACATTTCTGTGAAAACTTAAGTAGCAATCAAAAAAACTATGAAAAGTAATTCAGTTTTTTTCTCAAATTCCCATTGCGTAAAATGCTCTTTAATTTATACCTGCTATAAATCCAGTGTAAGTAACTATTATGGCACTAATACTTCTTTTCAAGTGTCTTAAAATGGTGGGTGAATGCCAGAAAAGCCCATGGTAACTGAATGGTTTACCTTTTAGTAAATATCTTGACTTTCTTTTTTCTAACATCTTGCTGCATTGATACTTGCTTCTTGTAGTGGGACTGAAGTTGAATTCTGTGGACCCAACAATGAGCATCGACTTGAAATATTTGGGTGTGCAGCTTCCTCTTTCCTACTCAAATTTCTCTCTGTGGAGCTATCCAGGTACCAACCCCAATTCTCCAGGTGGGTAGAATATGAATTTGCTGTAATCTCAAGTGTCACCTTTTTATTATCAGTGATGAGGAAGAGAGAATGGCTATTAGTTCAACTTAGTATCTAAAGAGATTAAAATGATACTAAAATGACAAAATAGGAGAACTTCCTTAGATCATTATGTGGCTACTGGGCAAGGAGTCCTGAGTAAATGTGGCTGGATTGTTTTCAGGGTTCCCATTTTGTGATGGTTGTGGTCCACTAATAGTATCTGTCTGTTTTATACTGACCTCTCAAATTGCTTAGAAAAGGCTTAAGCAATCTGAATTTGTGTGATGTTGCTCACTTGCCAAACAAAAAAAAAATTGTCTTTAACAGAGCTGAGTATCAGAATTTTCCAGAAGACCTTGAGATGCCATGTAGAGGCTACCCTATAACTGCATGATAATTATTTATACAAAAGTTGTGACTGATTGTTCTTTTTTAAACTTGCTTGGTATCCAAACAAGTGCATTTCTCATTATACTGTGACTATGGTTCTCATACTGTTGTTAGGTACTGTTTTTAATAGTGAACTGGATGGACAAAGTATATCTTATCTTATATGCTTATCTATCTTCTACTTAACTGTTTCTCCCACTGTAATGTTCTGATTACTTATGTCTTTCTTAATCTACTGCTTTTAGGAGCTGGTAGAGGCAGACGTTGAATTTCAGATTGTTTACACTGCAGGAGAGGAAGATTCAGTTCAGAAGACCTCAGTCAGCTTAGTGTCCAGTGCAATTATTTCTAGCCTAACAATGTGTTAAACGGCCACACAGATCCCTGTTAGTATTTTTACATTCCATCTTAGTTCCCACAGTTGATGCATAACTTGACAGAGATGTAACTGTTTGCCTTTTGTGGTGATTCACTGTCCATGCCCCTAATTGATACTCATCTGAATTTGACAGAACACCGAACATTAAATCAAGTTTCTGCAGGTGTCATAAAAGTCATTGGCTCAACTGAGGGGAGAGAATCAAATTACTCTTCTTGCTGAGTGAGGCTGTAGTATCAGCTCAAAACCTGCCTGTTCCATTTTAGCCTACTAATTAGTTGATTGGCTCGTTAGACTTTTGGAGCCAGCTGCTTTTGCACATTGCTAAGGAGACTAAAACTGAGAATAAAGGAAGCACTTTTTGTGTGGGATAGCAGATGCTCGGCCATAGAGCAGAACTCTACAGGAAGCTTGGTCTTATTAAGTATTCTGTTAATTAAAAAAAAAAAAGTAAAAATGAAGTTGCTTCAAACATTTTGATTTTGCTACTGTTCACCTATCCCTGAAAAGGAATAAGCAGAGTTTGCTAAGACACTGATACAATCAAACTTGGTTCATAAACTGAGGCTAGCTTTCTTCTTTTCCAGATGCTGGATTTCCTTTTGTTTCCAGGACAGGAAAGACAAATGATTTCACAAAAATCAAAGGCTGGAGAGGGAAGCTTCATGGTGCTTCTAGAAATGAAGGTAAAAAAAGTAAAAAGAGAGAGATTGATGTACATATTTCCAACATGTGGCCATTTTCTTGACCTTCCATAGACCTTGCAATCTGCTATTTATGTGTGTCTTAATGAGAGATTTATTTTTTTATATTGAAACTGTTATGATTAAAGAATTTTTTAGTACTGGCTCCATAGTCTGAGTGGAGATAAATGAGGGAAGAGAGAAACTTTGAGTAAGATAAAAATATGTGTTCTGTGTACACAAAAGGCTTGAATGAAGAGCAAAAGTGTAATAGTTTTGGTTTTGTTTGTGAGTTTTGAGTTTATATGAAAATATGGTAATTCCAGAATTCTGTTGCCTCAGGGACCCTAACGAACCTGAGTAATTTTCATTTATATTGGTGTATTTTTAACTCCAGTTAGAGCACGTATTCCTCACATATTTGATTACTTTGCCGTACCTCGAGTGGATTGCTGAAAATTTGCCGATTTTTTACTTTAGATCAAGTATTTATATTGTACTTTCTGCACTTCTATAAGATGTTGTATTGGAGTATTCCAGATATGTTGTGCTATACCAGGTAGGCCAGATGTTTAGGACAAACAAAATAAGAATAGAAGCATAGAAGCCCTGTAGTGTTTTTGTGAATGAATGCTGTGTGGGGTCTGGCTGAGCTGGAGTTCATTTTCCCCACAGCAGCTCTCACAGCGCTGTGCTCTGCACTGGCAGCTGGGAAGGTGTTGGTAACACACCAGTGTTTTGGGTGCTGCTGAGCGGCGCCCGCACGCACCGAGGCTGCCTCTCAGCGTTCCCCCCTCAGCAGTAGCGTGGGTGGGCATGGACTTGGGAAGGGACGTGGAAGAGCTGACCCAAACTGATCAAAGGGATATTCCATAATGTATGTCTGCTCAGCAATAAAACCTTAAGAGAATGGAGAAAGAGAGAGGGCATTTGTTACTTATGATGTTTGTCTTCTGGAGTAACTGCTCCTTGTTCTGAAGCCCTGCTTCCCAGGAAGTGCCTGAACATCACTTGCTGATGGGAAGCAGTGAATAAATCTTTTATTTTCTTTTGCTTCGACACATGGCCTTTGCTTTTACTTTATTAAAATGCTTTTATATTGACCCATGAGGTTTTTTGCAGCTTACTTTCAACCCCCCATCTGCTGAGAAGGGGAGTAATAGAGTGGCTTGGCAGGCACCTGGAGTCCAGCCAAGGCCAACCCACCACAAATACACGTGTGAGATCTCCACAGAAACAGTTGTGCAGGCTGCTGGTTGTGTTTCAGAATGGATTATATTTGGTGTGCCTATGTTATATACAATTCTTGTAGAAGAGTGCATTTTTTAAAGATGTACTTACCTATCCTACAGTGTTTAATTATTGTAAGATTTAACTCCAGGAGTTAAAGTACTCTTTGTTTATTTAGGTAGCAGTTCAGAAGGTTCATTGAAGAACCGTTCAGCATTCTGTAGTGACAAGCTGGATGAGTACCTGGAAAATGAAGGGAAATTGATGGAAACAAGTATGGGATTCTCTTCTAACACTCCCACTTCTCCTGTGGTGTATCAGCTTCCCACTAAGAGCACTAGCTATGTTCGAACACTCGACAGTGTTTTAAAGAAGCAGTCCACTGTAATTCCATCAACATCTTGCACATTCAAGCCTGTTCCTCCATCATCTACCTCTAGGAAGACAAAGACTCAAACCAGACAGACATCTACAAACAGTAGAGTGAAATCGTCTTACAAACCTATTCTGCCTTCTCCTTTTCCTGCAAAGCAGAAACAGAACTCATCAGGGGAAAAGGCTGCTAAGTCTGCTAGCAGTTTGAGCAACCAAGCGGATGGTTTTGTGCTGCCAACTGTGGATGAAAATACGTTTCCAAAGCAGATAAGTTTGCGTCAAGCACCACAGCATCACCAAGCACCTCGTCCACCAGGTTTGTCTAAATCTCAAGTGAAGTTAATGGACTTGGAAGACTGTGCTCTGTGGGATGGGAAACCACGGACCTATATTACAGAAGAGCGAGCAGACATCTCTTTGGCAACTCTGCTTACAGCTCAGGTAGATCTGTAATGGTTTCTTTCTTTTCTGTACTGTTGCCTTTTTTTAATCTGCTCACTTACAGATGTTGCATAGAGATGCAGAAAATAAGACTGAAGCTGCTAAGGATCATGATAAAGCATGAGATTCCTTTGTGGTGTAGTCTTTGCAGTGAAACTTGAGGAGTGCTGACTTAGCAGTATGTGAGGAAACTAACTGTGATAATAGCGTGTTGATACAAATTATTAATAATTTGAATTGTTCAAAATTTTTACCCTTAAAAATTTGGGTTAATACAATTGTTACTCAGTTACTGCATTTCCTTGCTATTTTCATTTTTATGTTTTCAGTTGAGCTAACTGCAAGAAAATCCTGGTCATGTAATCTGGTTGTCACATGCTAACTTCTTTTGCTTTTTTTCACATCCTACTTATTACCATGATGGTTTTGCTGTCTGCAGTTGCCTCTCAAAAGACTTCAAATGCAAACTCTGTTCTGTTGGTTTTCTTGGGGGTTTTTTTTGTATAGAGGACAAGTTTTCATATGTAAACAATGTAACTGAAGGGATTTTCTAAATGAACTTTGAATAGCGATTTTGCATATGTTTGATTTAATTCTACTAAAATATTTCTCTTACTAAAATTTGAATTTTATGCTTCTTCAAAACTTCTTTTAGGCATCTCTTAAAAACAAACCTATCCACAAAATAATAAGACGACGAGCACCTCCTTGCAACAATGATTTCTGCCGACTGGGTTGCATATGTGCCAGTCTGGCACTGGAGAAGCGTCAGCCTACCCACTGCCGCAGGCCAGACTGTATGTTTGGGTGTACCTGCCTCAAGAGAAGGGTCTTGCTGGTGAAGGGAGGATCAAAACATAAGAAAATGATGAAAAAGGCTGTGCGTGGAAATCTTGTGCTGTTCGGAACACAAGGACAACAGCAAGAGGATGAAGATGTGGAAGAAGAGGGTGATGGGGAAGAAGAGGAGATGAAGCAGAAAGACAGGAAGAAGAGGAAGAGGGTGGAATACAGTGAGTATTGGTGGAGATTGGTAGTTTGCTGTAAGTAATCTTGGCAGGCATTTTGTATTAGGATGTAGTAGTGATGCCATTTCTAAATGCAGCTGACTTTCAGGATAAACACCTTTCCTTTTTTTTTCCTAAATAACACTTTTCCTTTTTATTTTTTTTTTTTTTTGGTAATTCTTACGTATGTGATCAGCATTTTGGGCACTGTGTGGTTATTTATTGAATCAAATAGTTGGCGTTTCTTTTTGGTAGTTTAAACTCTTGTTCAACTCTTCAAATGTCTTTAAATACTATGGATATGAGATAATTACTGCTATCATTGTTGGTAATGTTCACTGTTACAGTGCTGTTACCTTTCCCTGTTAACAAATGAGTATCTAGAGCTGTGTTTTCAGTTGCTGTATATAGCTGTATAGTTCATGGATTTCCTTGAAAATACAGTTATTTGTAGTAATTTCAGATCTGGCGTAAGGTACACTCAGAAACCAAATTGGTAGAAATTGCGTATGAATTTACATTTTCAGTTTCTTCCTAACAATACTTTTAGGAATAGCTAAAACAGAGTATTCTCTGGTGTTCTACTGGAATAAATTAATTCTTCCATATAGCTGCAGTATACAGATCTGGGATTTTTTTGGGTGTTACGCAATTTTTCAGTATGCAGCATCAGTGAAGGTCACTCATTTTCAGTGGTTTTGTGTATCTTCTATCACAGTAAGAATGAGAAACAAGGAGTAGTGTAGAAACATTTTAATTTTTATTTCTTCTTTCTTGTAGACAAATCCCAGTCACTTTTGACTAGAATTTGAGGCAAGAAAAGCAACCAGTAGAATTTTCTGGCAGTTTGAACTAGTTGCATGGCTAGACCTCAAACTCAAAAAATTCTGTTACTGCTGTGTTAGATGGTGCTTTATTTGTAAGTAATTTTTGTTTTTTCTCTTTTTTGCAGCTATCTGTGACTCAGAGCCAGAACAACCTGTTAGGAATTGTCCGTTGTGGGTGAAAGTAGAAGGTGAAGAAGATCCAGAGCCAATTTATGTCCCAACACCATCTGTTATTGAACCAGTTAAATCTGTCGTACTGCCCAACCCAGAGGTCTTGCTTTCTAGTAAGAACAGATCTTCCAGCGGAACAAAACCAGGCAGAGTGTACACTCCTAGACCCAATCCAGTGGTAAGAGAAAAAGAGATGCATGTTTTTCTCTGTACTGAAAATTAAAACAAGTACTGCGAAAAGCTTCTGTGCTAGGCAGTTTTAGAGAAGTTTGAGGTGAAAGCCTAGGACTGGCTACCCATAGGTGTGTTGATAAGCTAGGATGAATTGATTGTATACAAATCTTTAACTACGTCCATCTTCTGCTGAGAATTTACTGTAGCGATATGGAGATGGTGGAAGGTGATTATGATCCACTAATAGCCTCATTTAAAAATACAGTAATATGTGCTATTTTTGTCGAAATTATTATTAGTCCTGTGATTGTAAAAGTTATTGGCTACATAATATAGCCTATCAAAGTATGAATTACGTGCAAAAAATGTTTGGATACAGACACAGAGTGTTCAGTGTAGTTCTGGAATATTTTTTTTTTGTTCTTTCTTGGGGTTTCACTGCCAATGTTCTAAGAATCTGGCTTTGTGTCTCCCCTCACCTTAGTATCAGAAAAAAGCAACAATAGCAGTAGAGGAAAAACAGCTGTAGAGTGGAGTGTAGTTACATCTGAAGAACAAACGAAGTTATTTAATGTATACCAGATAATGTTAAACAATGCACGATGCTTAGGATTTGTTTCTTTACTTAGAAGAATATCTGCATGGGTTTGAATTTTTGGGGGCTGGTGGTGGCAGACTCGGCTATGTGACGATACTGAGAGGGCAGATCTAGCTTTAAATGCTGGACTTTTCTTTGACCCTTACTATTAAAGCATTTATGTTGAAGTGTTGTTAGAAAGCAAAGCTGTTTCATGAATCTAACGTGCATCTAGAACAAAGAGGAGAAGTTTTTGTCTCTTTCTTTTTTCTTTTAGATTCGAGAGGAGGACAAGGATCCTGTCTACATGTACTTTGAAAGTTTGATGACTTGTGCAAGGGTGAGAGCCTATGAACACAGGAGAGAGGAGAAAAAGCAGCAAAAAGACAAAAGTGACTCACAGAGTTGTAGTGTAAAGGTAAGAATAACTAGTGTGTATTATAGAGCAGGCAGAAATATTGAAAATGTTGAAGTAATTTTTTCCCCAGAAACTCCTACATGACATGAGGCCTTGACTTGCATTTGGCGGCAGTAGGGCTGTGCAAGCTGGAGCCAAAACCACTTAGCAGTGCTGATAAACTTATCCTGTTACTGTGATACACATTGTCTTGTCTGGGGAAATCCTGCCTGCCACAAGTGCATTATTATGTAAGACTTAAATGTTCCTTGTTAATAGAGCCCTTCTAAGATAGAACCTACACATTGTCAAACACAGCATGTTTTTATGATTTGGGGTGAACTAGTTCATTTTGTGTTGTGATTTTTAGTGTGGAAGTGAAATGTATAGGGTGAATATTTTCTTGCATTTCTTTCCTCCAGCAGGAGCATGAACCAGAGCTTCAGCCTCCTGAGAAGGCAACCTGTGAGGTAGACAAAGACACTAATAAATCAAGAGGTAAGAGCTGAGTCGTGAGTATAATTTAACCTCTTGGTAGTTACACGTTTTTGTGGTATTTCTTAGAAAAAGGAGCTACTGATGAAACAGAAGTCTGTCTTCTGGGGGAGTTATTACAGTTGTTAATAAAAATCTTGTGATATGCATACAGTTTCCTGTTTTCTTAGCAGCTGGGGGGAAGGGGGGGCATATGGAGATACAGCAGACTAAATATCCAGTACTTGCTGCTGCTCTAAGTTTAAAATGACCAGTGCTGCAGTAGCTTGTTTAGCAATAAAAGATAAAACTGCACAGCAGACTTGACTTCAAGAGAGATGCTTAGGTACTTGGAAAGGAATGGAGATGAATGGTTTTGCTTTGTCTGGGTATTTTTTTCTCCCTCTTCTTTTCTTTACTATTACTTTGTAGTTACTGAAGAATTAAATATCCAACTAGTACTGGGAGGATGGGATCCTCATATTCTTCACATAGTCTTGTATGGGACAAGGAATTACCTATGCTTTATTTGGAATTGTTTGATGTTGAATTCGTTTAGTTCAAGTTGAAAGATTGAAGTTCTGCTATGTTATAGATACTGGGTTTGAGTTTCTAGTTCATGAGGAAGTAGGCTAGACATCTGTGTTCTCTTCCAGTCTGAAGCGGCCCAAATCATGTTACAAGCTTTAAAATGAGACATTTACTAGAGGCATTGTGTCATCCACTAATGAACTATATCTGCCTTTTTGATCTTATTTTTTTACTGTTTAATGTATACAGCAGCGCGCTCTATATTTAAGGATGGGAATGGAAAAATAATACAATTAGTTGAAAATGCCGATGCATTGGTAGGTGAAATTAAAATGGCCAGGACACAGGGCTCAACATCCTTACAGTTTTGCGAAAAGGGACGTTGTATCTCTAATGACAAGAAAAGGTCATGCTTCTGTTTACACATCTTCTGCAAAAGACAGTTCTGCTAGCGGTGTGTCCCCTCATGCCATTATAGGACACGGGTGCTTTTCTGACTCCAAGAGAAAAGTGCCATCTCTTGAATAACCAGTGATGCTTTCTACCGTGTTGGTGTGTTTGGAGAACTTTCACCCATGTATCGAAACAACCCAGCTTTGTTTAGCTTGTGATGCAATGGGATACAACCTGACGTGGTATGGCTGCAGGGATTGAACCGTAAGAAATAATTACGTTAGTTTTGCAGTGAGTTATTGTTTGCTTGTGAAGCTCTACAAAGGGAGATGATGTTTTGAACAGTTCTTTCACTTGCTGTTGGCCTGCAGCTGAGCTGAGACAAGGGTGGAGGTGTGGGCAGAATGAAATTGTTTGACTATCCAGGTGATTAAAATGCCATAGTATTGCAGAAACCTATTTCAATTCTTTCTCAGAGAAAAGCTGGTGTTCTTCCCGTAGTGAGGGGGACTCTTTCTCCACCTCCTATGTTCATCACACCACTCAAGGTGAACCAACCAAACTTATCGAGATTATCTCTGACTGCAACTGGGAGGAAGATCACAATAAGATCTTGACCATCTTATCACAGCATATCAACAGTAACGCGCCACAGTGCCTCAAAGTGGGTAGCTTCATTATTGAATTGGCTTCGGAATACAAGGCCCAGGATGAGAACCATCCTTCTGTCTGCTCCTCCAAAGTGAAAATTTCAGTGCCGTCCTACCAGGACAAGGACGAGAAGCCGGAGATCCCTGTCTTGGAGACTCCTGATAGCGCAGTGGCGTCATGCAATAACTCAGAAAATGTAAAGGTCATGCGGGCAGAGCCAGTGGACAAACAGCGGGAGGAGCTGCATTGGGGCAGAGGCTTGCCTTTTTATGCAGGGGTTTCTCCTGCAGGAAAGCTGGTTGTCTACAAATGCAAAGCTAATACGAGCCCCTCGGGCTTGATTCAGGTGGGTCCCTCTGCCTTTACTGTGGAGATTAGATGCATCTTCATCCAGTACTATCCCAGAACTCCTTGAAGGGGAGAACACTCTTTAATTTGTCTGCATAGTCTTTTGCCTGTCTAGACAAGAGTTCTTATAATCTGGTGGCATTCCTCTCCATAAGCTTGTCCCTTTCAAGATTTACTCAGTAACAGGCAATCTGATTGGAATCCTGAAATCTGGTGGTTTAACTTTTCTTTTTGGCAATTTGGGTCTTGTTGACCCAAGTGCAGAATCTCTCTCGGGATCTTTTTAATTCTTTGTAAAACCCCCTGAAGGTGCATTTGACACATAATGCTTCTGAATGAATGACTGTATGAGTCCACAAAAAGAATATTTTCTAGGGAAGTATACACTGGGACAAAACTTTAAAATGAAAATGTGAACATGAAATTGCTTTTTGCTACAGCTTACTGTTAATCTTCACTGACAGCCTGAATCTTTGTAGAATATATGTTTTTCATCAAGAGACTTCATAATCCTAAATTCAAAGGGTCTTTTCCCTGCAGTTTTATGTTGCTGGCTTAGTGTTAAGAATTAGTAGTAGGAACTGCAGGGTTAGGATGAAGATCTTTTTCCATCATAGCTATTTGTGATTATAGTAAAACCACTTTCAGGAAAACCGTATGAACTAGAAAATGAGAGTAAAATGTATTTTCATGATACTTTGCAGATATGACACCCTCAGAAAGAGAAGCTAGTGGAGAGAAAAAAATTAGAGAGATTTCTTACCTTCAATAAAAGTTGGTCAATAGAAACTACTGTTTATTTAGTAGTGTGTTAAATGCATTTGGCTTTTAGAAGGTATTATCAAAAAACCTGAAAGCAGAATGCAACACTACCAAAACTTGCCATTGTCCACTAGGCATAAAGCCTGACATTCAGAAAGGTGTTGTGTTTTCTCTCCTGTGCGGTCCATTACCACTACAACTTGGAATTTGAGCTTAGTGAGCTCATCATACCTTAATTACAGTATCATACAACAGTGTGGATAAGGCAAGAGTTGATACAGCTTTTACAAGCTCTTTAGAGTTTTGTCTCAATGTATATGTCATCAGTATTCTTTCTTTTGTGATGCTAGGTCTTAATTAGGTTTGAGAATTTTATCCAAAGTTGTCCTTCAATTAGGGAACCTATTTTTGTTCAGGACTACAGCATAAGTAAGGGATAGGAAAAACAGGTGCTAGCTTCACTCTTAGCTAGTTTCAGTGATTTCACATGTTCCTTGGACTCTCTGGCTTTATCTGAGAGTCTGAGCAGCATTTAAAATCTGTATTACAAAGATAAAACAAGAGCTGTTTGAAGTTCTCCTGGGCAGTAAGGAAATTAGGAATTCCCATTCTGAATTGCAGTGGTTTTTTGAAAAGGACATTTAGAAGTCCCATGGAATGAAACACCTCTCCAGAAGTGGTGAGTTAGCCTTCTTTTCACAAAGTTTCCCTTTTCCCCTTTTTTCAGGTTAATGATAAAAGGTATCCTCAGGCCAAACTGCTTTTGGGACAGATGGGGGCATTACATCCTGCCAATCGGCTAGCAGCTTATATCACAGGCAGGCTGCAGCCCACAGTACTTGATATCGCAGCCCTCAGTACTGTGATCGCCAAGGTAGCACCCAGTGCTAAAACACCTGCTTCTGGGACACCATCAGTCCAGGGGCCCACAACATCAGCTCCTAAAACTACATCTTCCATCAGCACTACTTCAACCCCCACTGTGACGACTCTGAAAACCCATGTCCCAGCACAGAGAGAGATAGGTAGGTTGGAACTTATTACTGTGTTTTAAATTGCGTGAAGCTGAAGTACAGAGTGAGTGTACAGCATTAATGTTGATTTCTGTGCAACGGTGCATGCTGCCTTTGGCTGCATTGCCTACCTCAGATGCCTCTGCAATAAATAACGTCTTTAAAGCAGAAAGTTTTATTTTGACTTCAGAGTAAGATTACAGATGTTGACTATTAGTTGTTTTATTAATGCTACTAGAGCGTATTTTCAAGAGACGAGAGTGGATGGAGATTCGCCAAATATTAACCGGGATTTTTGTTTGGAGTTTCGTTACTATCATTTTTTATTGCTTTTCATCAAACACAGATTAACTTCAAATGAGTAAAGTATCACTAATACGTGGTTCTTTGCTGTTAGATTTTCTGCTGATGTTGCACTCATAATTCTTGTGACCGCCAAAGATGTGTGAAGCAGCAGTGAAAGACAAGATGGTCCAAATCTGGATTAGCGAAACAACAGGTGTGCAGCCAATAACCACGCCAGCCTCTAATCTCATTGGATTTCACAAGCTAAACAGGGTTGGACTTAGAGAGCACTCTGAGTTTAAAAAAAAAAAAAAAAAAATGGAAGATGCATGAGTTACTTGTATATCTGAGTTGGTACTGAAATGGTTACCCCAGCATGGCAGAAGCGGAAGTTGCCTTTAACTAATACATTTTGCGTGAGTTTAAAAAAAGAAATCTAGTACCCATCCACATAATCCCACACATTATTTAAAGATCTGAAGAAGCTTTGCAAGGGAGAAGGATGTTACCTGTGTCCTGGAAAAACTTTAATTTCTGATTGATTATTTTGTTTCTTTCTGCCTAAATTTTCATTGCCACATAAATGGGTGTGTTGTTTTTCTTGTCCTGTAATAAAACTTGTTGTTTTGTGTATTTATGCAGTTTGAAAGAGCTGGCTGTGTTTCACTGATGGGTGAAGTCATTGCTGCATAGTGATTTAAGTAAAAAGTACCAGTTCTGGCGTAGTCTGGGGTAAAAATGCTGTATGCATAAATAACTCCATTGTTTAAGTTGGGCTTGCTCCGTAATCTCAGTGCTGTTGTACTCATCTGTAGGCATCTAGAGTGATGTAAATGCAGTATTCTGGTCCCTTGGAGAGCAAGGGATGAGGTAAAGGATCTTCCTAATGGTGATTAATTTCCATGGGTTAAATTTGTTCCATCCAGTCTGCAGTCTGATTGTTGCTGCAATTAGAAGGGAAAACTCTGTATCCCTCCCATCTCTTTCCCCTCTGCCTGTGTAAGATGAATATAGTAGAAGGGGATGAAAATCAAGAAGCAGTAAAAAGGGGAAGATGACACAAGCTGTTACACAAAGAATTTGAGGTTTAGAAAATAGTTGGAGCTCATTATTTCATTTAGGTGTTTGTTTTCCTGCACTGTTACTTAGGATTGTCCATAGTTTCACGATAAAGAACAAGACTTCAAGACCTGGTTCTTTTGTGTGTCCGGCAGGAAATGCAATACAAAGCTATAGTAGTGGAATAAGGCAGACATATTTCTAACATGTAAGGCATATCCAGGACTGCCATAAAGGTTTTGATTTAATTATAAGGTACATAAAAAACGGAGGCTCAAATTCATGCTGAAATTACAGCTGTAGTGCCTCGTGAAAGGCAAAGAGGAAATCTATTAAAATTTTGACCTGCAAGTTTTTATTTGCAGCTGCCCGACCCTCACCTGGTGGTGTGTTTGCCAAGTTTGTCATAAACAAAGCGGGAGCTCTACAGCAGAAGATTCCTAGAGCGAGGCTACGCCAGCCTGCCTCAGTGCGACAGTTGCTCAGTATCAAGCCCACACCGATCACGGTCATTGCTCCCATGGTTCCTTCAGTGCTATCTCCAGCTCAGTGCACAGTCTTTCCTGGGGTCACTACAGCCACCACCACGTCTTCAGTTGCTGTGGAAAGTACCAGTGTAGCAGCATCTACTGTGACCACTCCTAGCCAGACAAAAGCTGGTGAACCTCCCTGCTCTCCTCCTG
The DNA here is from genome assembly GCA_013397725.1 of Rhagologus leucostigma. Taxonomy (NCBI): domain Eukaryota; kingdom Metazoa; phylum Chordata; class Aves; order Passeriformes; genus Rhagologus; species Rhagologus leucostigma. The sequence goes on along the minus strand of VZTD01005548.1, from coordinate 382,432 downwards.
CAATTACAGTCACAGCTACTCCTGCAACACCTGGAATCAGCACCTGTACTACTCCATCCACCACTCCTACTGCTACTGTGAACACTACAAAAACAACAGAGATTGTTGCAGCAGTAGCAGCTACGTCACTCCCAAAAACTGTGGTAACACCACCGACTGTTACTTGTCCTGTTGTCCCAACATCCACTTCAACAGTTGTACTAACAACAGCTGCAGCAGCTACACCTGTGGTGACCACACTAACTTCCTCTGCTGTCTCTGTTCCAGTGATACTGTCAGGAGTTAATTCAAGTCCTCCACAGAATCCAAAAAGAGGTAATGCTTAGGTGCTTTGTGTTGTTACTCTAAATGCCTTTTTTTTTTTAAATCTGCCTCTTTTCATAGCTGTAATACAGTCTGCACCTGGTTTCAGTTTAAATATGGATTCACTTGCCTTGCCCTGCTTTCCAAAGTAGGATAATAAATGTCATCTCTTAAGTTGCTTTTTGTATTCCAACCTGAACTGGTAGAGAAGGGAAAAAAATGTAACTATCTGGTCAGTGACTGCTGTGAAGTGAGCTGGAAGCCTCACATCATTCTTTGACCTATAGAAATGTATAGCAGTTACGACTGCTAGAATTTAATGGTTGGCATAGAGTCCAGGAATTAGGTATGGAGTTACTGTCCTGTGTCATGGTTGAGAAATGTCAGTGGAACTACATAGAAGAAACTCAAAACTGTTCTGACCTGGTTGGTTCTATGCATTCTGTGAATAAAAAGAGAAAAACTTGCCTTCAAATAAACTTAAAAGAGATGCAGTCGTTTGCAAAATACTTGCATTTTTATTTATTAAGAATAATGCCTGATCTGTAGGTGGTGTCTTAAACTGATTTTTACGTAACTTGTTAAAATATTTCAGATGATGCTGTTCCACAAGCTGCAAGTAAGACTCCCCCAAAGATAGCTCCTGGAACAGACAAACGTGTTGGACCTCGATTGCTGCTGATTCCAGTGCACCAGACACCTTCTGCACTGAGACCGCTGAACAACACGCAGCTGGCACAGAGGCAGAGGATGGTCCTTCAGCCTCTAAGGAGCCCTGGGGCTGTGAACCTGTTCAGACATCCCAATGGGCAGATCATTCAGCTTGTTCCCCTGCAGCAGGTTCGAACTGCGGGTGCCCAGCCCAGTGTGCAGCCAGTGATGCTCCGCAACCCAGGTACGAAGTCCATGCTTCCTTCGTGACTGACCAGCGTGTTACTCGGAAACGAACAATGAGACAGATGTCTTTGTGATGCTCCTTTCACCTGCTGAAAGTAATTAAACAGGGTCTAATTTGGTTCTGTGTGAGTAGTTGAAGAATCTAGTGTAATTATTCAGATGCAATGCAACTTAAATACCATGTGTATAATATTCAGAAAGTGCAGTTAATAGCTGAGTCACCAAAACTTGGGAGTTCTTTGCAGCAAGCAAAAGGGCCTATGTGTGTGTATGGCAGTGGAGCCATGTCTACTGTATTGTCTCAAAAGAGACTCGACCTGGTGATACAAAAATATTTCTTGTTGGAGATTCTCTTAAAAAGAATGAGCTGGTACCCGTGTTTCATTGGATGTGCTGCTCGTTTTTGTTAGGTTTTCAGGTTGGTTAGTGTGTTTACAGAAGATACTCAGATGAAATGTTACACTACAGTACAAAATTGCCAGGTTTTTTCCTCCTTAAGAGTGTGAGAAGAAAAATAAGTGTGATTTTCAGCTGTTTCTCTAGTGCACAGTTGAAGACAGGGTTGGAAGAGTTAGAAATTGCAGGTTGGGTATGTTGTTGTATGTATTTGTAAATTGTAACGCAAATGTACTTTAAATGCATGTTTACTCTGTAGTAGGACCTTTTGTTCTGTTCTCCCTGTGTCAAAACACATCTCAAAGAGAGGGAGATGGAGTGGAGTGGAAGGGAGAGCGAGAACAAGCACAGTAGATAAAACTGTGGGGAGGAGAGAAAACGATGCTGAGCTTTAGTTGAGGTTTGAGCATGAGGTGTAGTAAAGAATCAGTCAACAAGTTTATTTAATTTCTTTCTGTTTTGAGGCTCTTGCTGAACAAGGGAAACTAGTTGCTGTTAGTAATATTTTTTCTCCTTGTTTACGGAGTTGTTGAAACGCTGCAGGAGAGTTCATAAAGGTGAAAAAGATGGTGGTATAATTGTGTAATTTTGATACAGTTTTTCTCTTTGGAAGTCTTTTTCTGAGAGAAAAAAAGTTCAAATTAAATACTTTTTTTACTTTCTTTTTTATTTTGCAAAACCCCAATTTCCCTGTTTTCCAATAAATGGGAAAGTAACGTGCAGGACTTTCAATGCTGTATCTTTTTTGATAAAAAAGCTTAATGCTAGAATTTAACATTACATCTGTTAGTTTTAGAGTGGCCAATTCATATGTTTTATTGGGGTGTTACTTAAAAAAATTCAAGTTTATATTTCTTTATGCAGGACCAACTTTTCCACTGAGAACTTGTGGTCAAACACTTGATTCCATTATGATCCTTGAGAGTGGTGTCTGCTTCTAGTACAGCATCAAATACTAAAACTGAAAGAAAAAAGTTGCTTTGAGAAAGTCTCAGTTGATGTTTTGTTTTCCTCACAGGATCTATTGTAGGAATCCGATTGCCTGCACCTTCTAAGCCTCCTGAGTCACCTGTTTCTCCCAATTCCTCTGTGTCTTCCACTTCTCCTGCCACAAATTCAGCTGTACAAACTGCAGTACCCAAGTTATCCCCCCCATCCAACCCAGCCACTCAAGCATCTTCTCTTCTTCCTTCAGTGACAAGTTTTGTGTCACAGGCAGGCACTCTGACTCTGAGGATCTCTTCCTCTGCTGCCAGCAATGTCACAAACCAAACAGCCTCCGAGTCTAAAATAACCTGCAGCTCAGGTGGTCTGCCAGCCACCACTGCTAATCTCATACCTTTACAGTCCGGAAGTTTTGCTTTACTTCAGCTCCCAGGACAGAAGACTGTGCCAAACTCTATTCTTCACCATTTTGCATCTCTTCAGATGAAGAAGGATTACAGGAAAATATGCAAGAAGGAGGACTCAGGTGCTGCTCAGCAGAAGGAGAACGAGAAGGCTCCATGCTCAGGTGACACTGAAGTTACAGAGTCTGAAGTCACAGTGCCAGATGGGAAACAAGAAGAAAATGAGTTGTCGATTAACCAGTCAAATGCTGTTGAAGAGTCAGCATCTGGCACAGTCACACCTAGTGGTGATAGAAAGTCCACTACATTAGAGATGGTGGAGAAGAACTCAAAGGTGCTAGAGAGTTCTTGTGATGATAGCTTTTCTTCTCAGCATGGTGTTTCTGCAGATGTTGTATCATCTGACCATTCATACATCAGTGAGAAGCCAAATGATGAGGAGGAAAAGGAGGCTTCTGAAGAGAAAGAGGATTCTGTCAGTTCTGAAAGTGTTGTGGAGGCAGTTTCAGCTAACTCTGAAACTGTTTGTGGGTCATCAGATCAGTCTTCAGATGCTGCTCTGGATGATGCACATTCGCAGAGTCTTGAGAATCGGGAGACTGCCCAGTTGAAGAACCATGGGAAGGAACAAACACATGCTGAACAGGAGAAACCAGTAAAAGAGGAGGAAGGAGATGCACAGACACAGATGAAGGAGGACAACAGAGTAAGTTCTGGACAGTTGCATAGTCAACAAGAGCAAGATACACAGCTGAAGATCAAGGAGGAACAAAGAGAGACTGAACTGTTTCAGAACAAACACGAATGCCAGAGTGATGCTGCACAGCCAGATATGGAAAGGAGGGAGTACAAGGGCTCTATAGAAGTGGAAAACATAGGAGGGCAAACAAGTAGGCCTGAAATTGGTTCTGCAAAAGAGCGGGATAATGCTTCAGGAGAGGAGCATACAGTCGATACTGAGGAAGGCAAAGGAAACATAGGTGGGCAGGAAGGCAGTAACAGCAAAGAACGAGGTGCTTTTGATTCTCTGGAAGAAATGAAAACAGGCCATGATATTCTAACACACGTCAACAGTTCTTGGAGCAAAATATCTAGCATTGTACCCCCTTTAGAAAATAGAAGTGAAGTGGATAACAAAGCTGATATATCAGAGAAAAGTGACTTCCTGACAGCACCAGAACAGAGGGCACACAAAAAGGATTACATGCCCACTATTGATATAACTGCTGATGATATGGAAGAGGAAGAAGAGGAAGATGAGGAGGAGGAAGAAGAGGATGAAAAAACTGATGATTCTGCTGATGAGATGCTGGATGGTGCTTCTGACTTCCCAAGTGAAGAGGAAGTAGATGTTGAAAAAGTGGTAAGCATTTAACTATTTATGGAAGGAAATTTTTTCTTTTTTTTTTTAATTGCCCAGCTAACATGTCATAATCCATGGATTTGAAAGAGTATAATGTTTTTGTTTTGGACTTCAGTTTCTTTAGGAAGTGTAAATTGGGGTTCCAAGTGGAAATGTCTTTTATTTCTTACTTGCATGCTTTTTTTTAGGTAGCAGTGTAGTGGCCTTGTAGAAATTGCCTGTTTTTCAGATAACAGGAGTTATATTGAGCAATCTGTAATAAAACGGTTGCAGGTTGTCTTCCTCCAATATGTACTCAAATAACTTGGTTACTTGTAATATGACTTAGTGATCCAAAGATGTAGTGGCCAATCTAGTATTTCTGTTATTTTAAGGTGTTTTCTTCTATTTAGTGTTTGTAGCCTTAATTAACTTTTATTTCTGGAAGGAATGTTTGAATCCATCCTTAAATTCCTTTTTTAAGTTAATAATACATTTAAATAGTATGTGAAAGCTGTCATTCCTTATTTGATAGAAAACAAATTGCTCCAGAAGGCACAGAATAAGGGTAAAACTTTGTAGTTAATGTAGTTATGATATGTTCAGATCTTAATGCTCATAAAATTCCCATCAAATTTAACCCAAAAATTAAAATAAAGCAATCCAATGTGTAATTCCTTTACTTCTTACATATCACTACATGACTTGAGAAACAGTGCATTGTTACTTAAAATTATGAAGCTGTAGTTTCATGAATCAGTCAAATGGACATACGAACTAAGATAGCCTTTTCTTGGGATGAGATACAAGTGGAAAGAGAAAGGTTAAGCTGGAAAAGAATTGAAGAACAGACAAATTAAAAATAGGAGAGATAGTGTTTGTGTCTTCAGGATTTTCAAAGTATAGAATTCTTTTAGTCCTTTTGTGTTAGTGTAGTCCTCTTGCAGTTGAAAATCAGATTAGAGTTCTTTGGTACAAACAGGCCCAGAAGATTCCTAAAACACTTGGGCAATAACTTCCTGGTACAGGTACTACAGGAGCCATCTGGGAAAAGTGCCCTCCTTGAACTGCTGCTCAGTAACAGAGGAGGGGCCTGTGAGTGAAATGGCAAATGTCTGCTCTCTTGGCCATGGCAGCCACGAAACAAGTGAGTCCAAATCTCTGGTGACAGGAGGAAAAGTGCCAGCAAAACTTCAGCCCTGGACATGAGGAGAGCAGACTTGTCAGGCTGCTCAAGGAACAAGTTAGGAAGGTCTCTGAGGTTACCCACGTAGCTGACCAGTGGAATCCAGTTGATTTAGTCTTTTTGAATTTCAGTAAAGCTTTTGATACTTTTTCTCACAAGATCCAAATGGACAAAATGTTCTGCACTCAGCCGGATAAACACATCATGTGATGGGCGAGCAACTGTTTCATGGGTCGGGCGTGAAGGGTGATAGTGAATGGGGTGACAGCAGACTGGAGACTGGGCACTACTGGGGTTCCGCAGGGCTCCATCCTTATCCCTCTGCTTTTCAACATCTTCATAAATGACTTGGAGGCAGGACTGGAAAGGATACTAAGTAAGTTTGCCAGAGATGCTAAACTGGGAGGAGCTGTTGACTCTCAATGGCAAGTTGCGTATGAGCCAAGCAGTGCTCCGGCAGCCAGGAGAGCCAACTGTATTCTGGGGGGCATCAGGCACAGCATCGCCAGCCGGGCAAGGGAGGGGATTGTCCCGCTCTGCTCTGCACTGGAGTGGCCTCACCTGCAGTCCTGTGTGCAGCTTTGGGTGCCACAATATAAAAAGGACATTAAGCTATTAGAGAGCATCCAAAGGAGGGCCACAAGGATGATGAGGGGCCTGGAGGGAAACCCCGTATGAGGAGTGGCTGAGGTCACTTGGTCTGTTCAGCCTGGAGAAGAAGAGACCGAGGGGAGACCTCACTGCAGTCTGCAACTTCCTTGTGTGAGGGGAAAAGGAGGGGCAGGCACTGATCTCTTCTCCGTGGTGACCAGTGACAGGACCCAAGGGAATGGCCTGAAGTTGTGTCAGGGGAGGTTTAGCTTGCATATTAGGAAAACGTTCTTCACCTGGAGGGTGCTTGGGCACTGGAACAGGCTCCCCCGGGAAGTGGTCACAGCACCAAGACTGAGAGAGTTCAAGAAGGGTTTGGACAATGCTTTCAAGCACGTGGTGTGATTCTTGGGGATGGTGTTGTGCAGGGCCAAGAGATGGCCTTCGATGATCCTTGTGGGTCTTTTCTAACTAAGGATATTCTATTATTCCGTGATAGCCAAGAGAACAACTCTGGCTTTTAGAGAATCTCTTCAACTTCCAGAAAAACAGACTAATCAGTTCATATGCCACTCGCTGTTCTCAGACAAGATGATAGCATGTCAGCTGCATGAAGTGAAAAAACTGAATACAGATGTTATTTTTGGAAGTTTTTTGAGTGGAAAACTGAATTTTTGCTACCTTGTCTTCATTCGGGTGGTGGCAGTTTCATACGTCCTGTGTCCTTCAGTAACTTGAGCAGAGTTATCCTCAAGTTTTGAGAACCACAGTTAATGAATTCCTGATGCCAGATAAACTTTCCAGACTTGGTAGTCTTAGGAATTTGTTGGTAAGCCAACAATAGTGTCTAGGTCACAGAGTAGTCTGTTATCAAGGTTGATGTTTGAAAACTGTATTTTCTTTCATCTTGCAAAAGGATGATGAAGCAAAAGAGTAATTAGTAGGGATTGTAAGAAATGTTTGCTTTGGAAGAAATGTATTGTGCAGGTTTTGACTAATATGGTTTGGAAAGCTCTCTAAGGGTATGTCTTCACCACAAGCTCACACGAATACGGTAAGCTAGCCTTGGTTCTAGAGCAGTAAAGCTAAGGAATGAGATCTCAGAGGACTGTAAAAACCTGTCTGAAATTTGGATTTATTGATCTCTGTTGCCTGCAAGTTGAGTTAGCATGTCAGTGCCTAATGGAGAAATCAGTTTTGGCTTTAAATGTGTTATTTTTCACTGATACGTACTCTTCTCTCAGCGTAGTGCTTACGAGACAGACTGCACTGGCGTTGTTTGTCAGACTGGATGAAGTCAAATCACATAAACAGGCTAGTAGAGGATGTTTATCTTCTTCATTAAATTTGTGGAAACAAAGAAGCAAAGAGTATATGCGTGTCCACTAATAGTTTCGTTTAATGGAAATACTTAGGACAGCTCTTTTTCTATTAGTTTGGAATGTGAACTGGTTTTAGTTGCTCAGGAAATGGTCATTTGAAACCTCAGAGAACTCCAGTGAGAGTCAGGATGATTACTACCTACCTGTAGTAGCTATTACTGTTTATTTTTTAGCATATTTTTCCACACTGGTAAATTGTTCTTAGTTTTGCACATCAATGCACTTTAGATTACCTTCCTACCTTATGCTGACTTTGTGTCCTTGACTTAAAGACTTTTCTAGTCTCTTCTACTCAACAGAAAGAAGCTTCCTGAGATGGTATCTTTGCCCTTTTGTGTTTCCTACCCTGAGTTGCATCAAGAGAGGCTTAGGATTGTTGATCATTGTGGGTTTGGTGATATGAACGAAACCTTCTGGGAGTATCTGTAGAAGGAGACTAATGAATATCAGGACCTGCTGTCTGAACAAATTCAGATGCAATAGTCTGGGAGGTGACGTTAAACTCTTGATCTCCAAGGCATGATGACTGCACAGAGTTCCTGCTGAGAAGGACTGCTTGGCCTGGGCTAGGTCACAGACTGAGACTCCTAATTGTTCACGAGTTCTTGTTGGCTTAAGCCAAAACCATGCCAGGGGTTCTTCTGGGATTGTAATGCTACAGATAAGAGTCCCACAGTTCAGCTTGCTAGTCTAAGGAACACAGCTTCTGTGTCTGTCAAGGTACTGTGTTGTAAGTGTTGTTTAAAAGTGTTTTTCAGTCATTCTTTTTCTGAGCCAAACATTGAAATTATAAGGACTGTTATCAGTTATTATAAAATGGTAAGTTTAATAAAAAGTGCAAGTGATATATTTTGTGGACAGTGTAAGTTCTAACAATCTATTGCATGTTCTCAGCTTTTACTTCAGACCATGTGTGAAATGCACAGACATTGCAGCATAGAAAGCAGCTCCAGAAATTACACATTTACTTGGGTAATGTGTAATGACATCCACTGTCGTCCAACCTCCTTCCTCAGCACTGTCACTGAGGATCCTCTACCATCAGGCAATTTGCTCTTTAGCTATCAGCAATAGGGGTTTAGGCTGCCAGGAACAGACAGAAAAAGCAGAGGAGAGGGCTTAGAAACAGGCATTGAAATGCAGAGAGGGAAAAGTGCTGTCATTTCCACAACAACTTCAGAACTCTGTTGTAGGGCAGTATTGCTCCTCTTGTGTCTTCATTCCCTAAGGTATTTTACTCCTACTCAAAGGCATTTAGAATTTATATAACTACAGGAAGTGGTTTGGAAAGACTGAAAGTAGTATGGATTGACTGATGCTAGTAAGGTAGGGCTTCCACAAGCATGTTCAAGAATCATGCTGGGCTATGGATAATGTTCAGCCTATGGCAGGTTGGCACTACTTATATAGGAACAGCTGTTCTTAACATCAGAACTTAAGTGGACTTAGTTCTGGTGATCTTCATGATTGTGATATTTTTCCTCTTGCTAGGAATTCAAGGGTAGAGAGGAAAGATTTACCAACCAGAAGCATTTTTCCCTTTGTTGCTAGATGTAAGAATGAAAAAATGAATTAGTTTTATTTTTCGTATGTCCACATTCAGAATGTGTAAACTTAAAGATGTGAAGTTCTTGGTGGGCAGCAGCATTTTTTACGTCTGTTGTTTTTGTCCATCTTTCATGAAAAAGGTGCCACATACTGGGTTTTGAATACCATTTTTCTATTGTGATAGCATGTAGAAAGTTTCAGTTCTAGAGCAGCTCTAGCCTGGATAATTGCTATCAACCCTTTGATTAGCCCAGTATAACTTAGCAGCACTGAAAAGCTTTATTAGGGCAGTGTTTCTATGCTAAGCTAATTTCCTGGGGTGTTTTTACTCTTACTCTCTGGATTGTAGCATCTTTTTTGAACTACCCTGCCCGACCACATTCCCTGCAATGTAATGACGTCCAAATGTAGTTTAGACAGGGTAGTCCTGCCCACTGAACAAAACTAGTATGCATCTCTTGCATGTAAGGGTCACAGAAGCACTACTGTATGAAGTAGAACAGCTTAGAGAAAGTATCAGGAGGCTTTCAGCATCAAGGTGGGTTTATGAATGACCCAGGAGAGCAGGCAAAAGAATGTGAAGTGTTCCTTGTATAAAGGAATAGATCAATGCTGCCACTACCTCTTGTATGTGCAGTATTTTCCACATAATGGCAGTATCTGTTCAGTAGTTCTGTGATTTAAATACTATCTTTATTTGAATAGTTTTTGTTTAGTCAGGATAGTTCAGGGAACTGGGTGAAATAGAGTAGAGAAGGGAACTGTAATTACATTTTCTTGCTTAAGGAGAAAGAGTTCTTCATTCTGTAATCAGACCAAAGATTATAATACAAAAAAACTTCACTAAAAGCTGTAATACAAAACAATTGGTTGAATAGGCATGTTTTCTTGGGGGGGGGGGGGTATCACCTGGAACTACAGATGGCCACAAGATTGATATTTAACTCTTGTCGTTGCTACAGGATGGCAGTTGTTCTTTATCTCTCTCTTCACAAAATAGCAAGTTTTTTTGCGCAGACAAGCATGGAGAAAACGTACTCTTCAGAATATAATAAATACTTAAAATAATGATTTGGTAGCATTTTGGAAGGAGCCAAAATCTTACTCTTCATCATATAAGCAGTTTACTGTATGATCCAAAGAAGCCTGACTGTATGATGTTCTGACTTTTGCTGTCTTAGGTATGAGAGACCATTACTAAGGTGATAACTATTTCAAATTTTGTAAAAAAAAGTTAATTAGCAAGAGTCTAAGGTAGTAGGTTGTAAATGCAGTTTAATCTTACTTGAAAATAGAGGCAGGAAAACTCTGTGAAAGCTTTTCTGTCACCCATAATAAAAGCATAAACGACAGAGATGGGTTCTGCCCTTACCAAAACGCATTTTACAGAGTTGCTAGTGGGAGGAATTCCTGGAGGCGACAGTTAAAGTAACACCCTGCTTAGCACTGTTTATTGGCCAGTGTAGCTGGAGATGTTGATTCCTTGATGGTTCTAAATGTTATAATGTAATCTCCTTTGAGACTAAAGTGAAACTGTTTTGGCCTGAGCGCTATTGCTGAGTAGATACTCATTTTAAAAAAACAAAACAAAACCTGTTCCAGGATGCGTGTGAATACAGAGAGGATGACGAGCAGGTGGACATTGAGACCGTGGAGGAGCTTTCAGAGAAGATTAACATTGCCCGTCTGAAGGCCACAGCTGCTAATATCGAACCCTCCGACCAGAAGTAAGCACCCCTGGAGAGCACTGCATACAGTTGGGAATCCTACTGCTGGGCTGGCATCGAGTGATCCCATTAAACAACAGGTGTAATGTGATGACAAGATACAGCAAGGCTTCTGTCAGGCCTTCCTCAGCACTGGTGCTTCCCAGTGTCTGTGAGAATGGTGCTGGCAGAACTAAGAGTAGTTTCAAGGTGTCTTAGCCTTTTTCTTTTCCCTCTCTAATTACTTTGTTTATGGCGATGTATTTTGTAATGTAAAATTAATGAGTGAATAGCCTCCCTTCCTGCAAACTGAAAATTAGCAGGGTTGTCTTTGTTTTAAATGTGATTTTGCAGGTTTTGTTTATTCTTGCTGGTGGACTTCTGGGCAGGAACAGTCATTAGGTTAATCCCTGACTCTGTAAATGAAAGATTTGTCTTTGGGACCATTGCCCCAGCAAAGAAAGTATTTTCTTATTGACTTATAGTCTGCCATGGTTGGATAGCTTGGCTTAATTTTTTTGGTTGGTTTGTTTTTGTTACTGTTGCTGCCCTTGCATTTATTATGACGAAGGCAAAATAAAAACATGGCTTACTTGAGGAATGTAATGATAGTCATGGCTGTTTCTCAGTTGCATCAAACAAAAGAATGGGGAACGTTGCATCTATAGTTCTTTTTGTCTGTAGAATTCTTTTTTAGAAACTTTGGAAAAACTGTTTGGTGATATTATATATCTACCAGATAGTTACCTTTTTTTCCCTCCCCTTTAAAGATACAGCTCAACATTTATCTTTAGGTGGTGATTTTGCTTTAAATTTTGAAGATCTTTCAGTGAGAGAGAAAAACAGATGTCATGTTTTGTAAAAAATAATTTTCAAATGTGTTTTCTTTGTTTTCTTGCAGCTCCTGAGATATGAGGAAGCTGCTGTTATTGTATATTAGGATAGTAATAAATGTGAGGATTTTGATTGGTGGTTCTTGGTGGGGGAGGGTTTACTCTGCCATCTATATTAAATCTGTTTTTAATAAACAACAGAACCAAAACGTAATTTTAAAAGATACTTTATGCAGCTAACAGTCACAAGCTGAATTTATTCTCTTTGGCATATAGTGAAATAGTTTGTCTTTTGCACTATGAGATAATTTCACAGCTTGCAGCACAGCTCAGTTATTTCCAGGATGATGGCATTGGAGAAAAGAGTTCACTTTCTTGAGAAAACTCAACAGTATCCTGCTTTTATGCAGTTATACAAGAAAAGTTAATTTCAAGGCATAAAAATGAGCAATTCTAGACTGCTGGAATGTAGTTAATGAGGCTAGAGTGTATGAGATTAGTAGCACTGGGAAAAACTTTTTACCTTTCTTCCAGATACCATCCTCCTAATTCTTCGGATGAAACATTATCAGAAAAACATTCAAAGGTATATGTTTGCTCTCCTGTTTCCTTTTAGTATCACACCTCCATTTTAAAGATAAACTTTTCATCTCACATGCAGCTCTTAATGTGATTTATCTGCCTTGCAGATACTTGTGATTAAATGCAAGAAACTAAATGTGCTGGGAGGGGAGGTGCTCAGTTCAAATCTCCTTAAAGCAAAAGGGCTGGTGCTGGCATCAGTGGGTTTCAGATTGAGCTTTAGCTGTGGGAGGAAGATCTGCCTTTTATTTATGACTGCGTTTGCTTAGGTTTTGTGTTCTTGGCATGAATAATTTTTATAGCACACTTAATAAATAAGAAATTTATTCGTGTGTTGAAGAAGACAGTATGTAGGATTATAGAGGCACAGCACTGTATGAAGGATTTCTGAAAACAGAAATTTAAACATGTATTAAGGCAAGTTAAAGATAGCACAGAACCTTTTCAAACCAAAACTCACTGCAGTCTTTCAGAATCTTGTGCTGTATTTTCGGGTGTCTTTAAAGCCAGTTTCTCTGTCCATAACTGTCTGTGATATACTTGACGTCAGCTCTAGAGCTTCCTGCTGTGGTGGGGTGGGCTTTGAGTGCGATGGGAACCTGGTGTATGTCTTACCTGTTAGAGCAGACTGGGATGTATGCCTTTGCCTGAGACAGGGATGGGTTCCAGGATGCTCTGTCTGCCTCACCTTCTCCATGTATCCTCCTCTCTGCCCTTGAATTTACGTTGCAAGGCGCTCCCTTGACAGGAACCCACGGCCGACACAGGAGCAGATACAGCTGTACTGTGCTCATGTCTGCCTGTGAGGGCAAATTGGCTCTCAAGAGCCAGATTTCAGGAGACAAGTCTTCAGATTCCTCCTAAGGCCAGCAGGCTCAGAAATAGTATCACTAAATCTGAGGAGTCTTTCCACTGATGCTCTGGGGTTTGAAGCAGGCCTAAAAATATCTGAAAAACGGCGTTAATTACTTCCCCATTAAATAAATAGCATAGTTGTACAAAACCTGGAAGAGTAATGATGACATAAACTGTTAAATCTATAGAGATCAGTAATTTTGCTTATTGTCTGGCAGTCTTTTTAGAAACTTAAGCAAATTCAAAACCAGAGGCTCTTGGCCACATTCTGTTTGTTGGTGGATATCTGGGGTGATAATGGTCAATGCCATCTTCCACATTCTGACTTACAGTGTCTCTTGGCACCAACCCATATGAACCTATGAAAGAAAATGGAAATCAAACTAGTTTAACTCCAGGGAAAGATTCAAGTCTCCTCTATTTGATGTAATTATTTCATTCATTAGTAGACTTTTTTGACAAACAAACAACAAAAAATACTTGGCTCAAACATGTGATTTTGTTGTAATCCTGTGGTTTATCTAAGTACCCTTGTGCTGGAAAAAGAAAACCTTATGAGCAGAAGAGACTCATGATCTTTTCCATTAGGGTTGATGTGATTATGTTGGTCACTTCTTTGGTCAGCATTTTATTTCCTACTGCTTGTGCTTCTGATTCTGAACTTTCAGGAAGACATAGTAACAGGATAGCATGGCATGGAATCTTCAGGTGTCTGTAGAAAGGCCGTAAATCTCACATGCGTTTGAACATTGTCTGCCATTACATTGCCTTCTTTACTTAAACTTAAAGTCAATCTGGTTACTTCTCCAGCAGAAGCATCAGACCTGGAAAAGAAAGCTGAAGTCCCAGGCAGAAGCCTTTGCTCATTACCGCCAGACACACACAGCAAATGAACGTCGGCGACGTAATGAAATGAGAGGTCTCTTTGACAAGCTCAAGAGAGTTTTGGGGTTGCAGAACCTTCCTAAGGTCTCCAAATGCTACATTCTCAAGCAGGTAGGTATTTTGGAGCTTGAGTGAGGAGGAGAATCATTTAATCTGGACAGAGTAATTATGCTAGTATGAACTTCTAAAGTGAGTCCCAGTGAAGAGGGAACTTCTGTCATCTCTGCAAGACTCTCTAGAATAAAACAATACCTGAAAGAATCTGTATTCCTAAGAGCTTAGTCTTGATGACATGGACACATATTTTTGGGTTAGCCCTCCCCTTGTATTCTTTGTGAATCATGGAAAGTTTTGTCTTAATTATTTAGTGGTTTACTGTGTACATCAGGAAATTTTTTAATCCATTGAAGGCTCGCTTTTTTAATGCTTGAGAAGATGGCATTCCATTAGACGTTATACTAACATTAAAAGCTTAGTTGTTAAGACGTAAATGGCAGGAAACTATATGTGAGTGGTAGACGCATAATTATGCTTATCAGCTGTACCTAGAAACTGGGAGATAAAAGTTTGGGGTTTTTCTTAAAAATTGCTAATCTTTGGAGGAAGGACAAACAAGATGTTTATCTCTCTTCAACTGGCATTTAGGGAAAGCTGGCATTCATGGTACTTCACATGCTTTCTCTCAATCCTGTTTTCTCAGGATTACAAAAATTTGTAAATAAAATTTGTAAACATTTCTGGGAAGGAAAATTATTATTTTGTGTGTCACTGGTTGATAAATCAGTTCCCTGATACTATTCTAGGCCTTTGAGGAAATCCAAGGACTGACAGATCAGGCAGATAAGTTTATTGGACAGAAGACATTACTGACACGCAAGCGAGATGGTCTGATTCGAAAAGTGTCCACGCTTTCAGGTGAGACTGGCTTTGGATGCAAACTAGGTGTAATAATGAAAGAAAAGGCTTTTAGGAGCGAGAATGGGTGGAGTAATCGGAGGATCCAGGTGCGTCATTGGTTCACATAAAGTTCAGACTGACGATGCCAAACAAAGTTGTCCTACATTCTGACTCAGTGATAGGCTCATCATGCTGATAAAACGGCTTTTGTTTTCCTCATACCTATTGGAAGTGTAGAACGCGCTCTGTGCTGTGAGCCACAGGCTGGGGTTCCTTTGGAAGGGTGGGGTGATGGTGATGGTGTCACTGCATTCTGCCATTGGTCTCTTCCTGAAGTGCCCTTTCTGCTCTGCTCTTCACAGTCGCACACAGCTGTCTTTGGTCAGTACTGAAAACTCCGACTCCTCGCTTAGCTTTGCAAATGACTCCTTGTGCTGCTTTCCCAAGAACCAGTGCTCCTAGTGGCTAGAAGGTGTCAGCTCTGTACACAGAACAAAACTGCAGTAGATTCTAAGCTGCTGCTCATCCAGACATTTCATGTTATACTTACTGTCTTTCCATCTCATTTGGAAGTGTAGGAAAGCTGTGGCACATTTTCAATCAGTGCCAAAACGTGTGAACAGACAAAATACTCTTCTAATCATCTTACAGTCTGGAAATATAAACAGGAGAATACCTGTAAAGTGGAAATGAAAGATACTTAAAGCTTTTGTATTTATGTGACTTGGTTCACGCATATATGAGGTATTTTATTTATAAAAAGTAAAAAGTGTTATAGTGAAGTCTAGTAATTCAGAAATGTATGAGAGGCCTTTTGAGCAGAGAATGAAAGCAAATAACTTCACAAAGTAGTTATCTGATCTTTTGCATTCATAGTGAAGACCTCAAATTTGATGAGGAAAAAGTCCTTTCTCAAGACAGTTAGTTAAATATAGACTTAATTAAAGATATACCATGATGTTAGAACATAAACACTAGGCAGAAAACAAGCTAGTGTAGTTACTTGAACTTTGATCATATTAAACTGTGTGCATAGTCAGAAAACAGATTATTTATAAAATCTGTATGTTTATCCAAGGTTAGAATTTTCATGGCAGTGGTAAACTGTATGTGAGTTTACATTCAAATGTCATTTGAGTAACAGGGTCCATGAGTCTAAGAAATTTCAGGCCAGGTAAAGGTAACATTTTGCCCAGTAGTCATATGTTTATCATGAGGAGAGGTGGGAGGATTTTTTCACAGCTGTGAGTGTTTTCAACTAGTACTTGTTCAGCAAGAGCCTGTGCTTGTGCAGGATGATTTCTGCTTATCAAAGTGGCAGATAAATTCTAAAATGTGTGGATGTTTCTGAAAGAAAAAAAGTTGGAGTAAATAGGTAGTTGCTTCCCTCTGACAATAGGTATGCTATTGGTGGGAATGATGGTTATCTGTTTTATAGTAATTGAATAATGTCATCTTAACAGATTATTAGTTCTGCCTTCAGCATTTTAGTTTTGGAAAGAGAGTTTGAAGGTAGTCTGACTCTCTGATAATTTTTCTGTAGGAAAGACAGAGGAGGTTGTCCTGAAGAAACTGGAGTATATTTATGCTAAACAAAAAGCAATAGAAGCACAAAAAAAGAAGAAAGAACCTGAGCTACAGAAACCAGCTGCACCCTCAACTGCTAGCACCCAGCAAGGATCCTCTGCTTCCCCCAGAGAGCCAACCCCTATAGCGATGACGAACAGAAGGGGCAAGCCACTGATCCTTGCCAGGAGAGGAGTCCGGGCCACAGGTGGGCTAAAAGTGGTGCATGTTCTGCATCAAGGGTAGACAGCCATCGAAGCAGCACCCTGTGAGAGGGCAAAATGCCAGCTGGCTTGTGCAGGCAGCCTCACTCCTGAAACAGAGTTGTGCATAGGACCAGGAAATGTCCATATGATAGGTGTGGAAACCACTTGCTTTCAGTAAGGATGAGACCAGCACGGCTGAGGTCTTCAAGCTGAACATGACTTCAGAGTTTCAGAATGATGGGAAGTAAATTCTTACTAAGTTGTCCTTTGATCTAAAGGAGTTTCACTGCAATCCAGCAGTAATTTTTAAGAGTTAAAGGTGGTTCTTCTACTGCTGACTCAAAACCTGAAGTTCAACCCACAGAATGCTGGAGCTGGTAGAACAGACTGAGTTTGTAAAACCTCCCTCCTCAAAAAGCTAGCTCTCAACGTGGTGGAGGCTTGCTCTTAAATTAAATGGCAGAGTTGTCAGGCACTGGAGAGTTTTTTTGTATCTGAGAACTTGTAGAGAAATGTTCAATATTTGTGGAGACCTTCACATCATAAATGTAGGAAGGAACAAAAGAATGACTCCTTCCAGAGCTGTACCTAATGCTGGGTTGCAGGGTGCTGTTTGCCATCAGGGGTGCTGTGCCAGAATAAATGAGTGTTTTACACCCTTCTTTTCTTGCAGAGGACTCGTCAGCCTCTCTCACACTCACTGCTGCAAGCGTGGTGATGACTCCACAGGGGCAGGTGCTTAGGCTGAAGAGCCCCCTGGTCCCAGGGCAGGTGGCAGCTGTTCCTTCCAGGCTGTTGCAGGCTGAATTAAAGCCTCGAGGGGTTGGTACTACCATGACAACACAGCCAGGTAGGATCATGTGAGATGATGTTAAAAGAGAATCAGTATAATGCTGTTCATAGATGTGCAGAGCAGTTCGTGAAGTAACGTGTTACTAAATTTTTGCTTTAATATTTCAGATTTTTTTACTACTAGACTGAGGTAGAACTTGACTCTGATAAGAGAGATTTGATATCATTAACTCAGACTTAGTTTATCAACAGGTTAAGTAAAATGTGTTTAATTTTTGCTATTCAGAAATTAGGGAAACGTAGGGAGTAGTTCCCAGTCACACTAGTCTGCATTTCTGTTTTTTCTACTTTAAGATGTTACTATAATGTAAAGTCCTGCCTTGAAGTGCACAGCTCCTGTGTTCCAGGAGTATCTGAAGCATCTGAAAGTACTGTAGCTGAGAATCTGAAAGGCTTTGGTTTCCACTTCATCTCCTCTTCCGGTTTTCTTGGATAAGGTATTACTTCTGTGATGATTCAGCTGCCAGGATCAACAGTTCCTGTCCAAGTAAAAGGAATCCTTACTAACTCTACCATTCCTATTACACTGTCAACTGTTGCTGGAAATCCAGTGCCCTCAACAGTGGTATCAGCTACAGCACCCCATTCAGGTAAGCTCTTCATTTTTCATGGATCTTTGTGCTTGCATGCAGAGAACATTATCCTTGCTAAACTGAAGGTAAATTGTTTTCTCATTAGGACGTACTGATAGGTGTTATTATCTGGCTATTCAAAGAAAATCACTATTTAATGTTTTGAACAGTTTAGAGGGGCCTCTAGGAGATTGTGGATTAGAGCTTTTTAACTTTGCTTCATCCCACTGAGCCTCCTTGCCCTCAGAAAAGTCAGAATAAGTGGATACTGGGATGTGTCTGTGGTGTAATGCATCCTACTGGGGAAGCTTCAGTGCAGGTTGGTGGTGGGGCTGCTGAAAATCTTTGCCTGTAACATCCAGGGTCTTACTGTGGCACAACCCCATCCCGTACCCTGCCAGCTCTGCAGCCCACGGGAGGGCTGTTTATCAGGACCCTGTGCTGTACATTGGATCTAGGTGTGGGATCCCATACCCTGCCAGCAGCGTTCTGCTTGCCATCTGTTGTGCTAAAAGCAAGCCACTCACTTTCTGCTTCCCTGTAGTCATTTGGTCATAAAGAAAAAGGAACGTTCACTTCAGATTTGGGACTGGGAAAAATCTAAGTGCTATTAACAGTGAACAGCTTGGAGGCAGAAAATAAGTAATCATTTAGTCCCTGGAATGCCTCTGTAGTGCACAAAACCAGTACTGCAAGATGTGATCATAAAAACAAAGCATGAAAAAACAGTAAGAGGGAAAATTCTCATTCAGTTTGCCTTGTGCATCACCATCAGAACTGTAAGCATTGCAGTTAGTTGCACTGGAGCTTGCTCTTGTTCCACAGGTTGAAAATTAAACTGTTGGGGTGTTAAAGCTTCACTTGACAAGAGCTGTGTAAGTAGTTTAAATTGCAGTTTACTCGAGGAAGACCTGAAAGTGAGCAAATTATACTTAGTTAGGAATTACCTTGCAATTAACACGTAACCTGATGGATGCTGCTTTGTGTGGTTTTGCAGAAAGCGAAGATTCATTCATGATGCCAAAGATTGTTAATGTAACATCGCTGGCTGCTGAAGCAAGCATGAATCTAAACCCAAACCGAAACAAAAATTCTAATGTAACAGCAGCTGCAGGTAGTCCAGCTTCTGAGCAATCCTTGGCTGTAGCACCCCTTGAACCTATGAAGAGTGACAGTGTCCTTTCAGAAGAAGAAGCCAAACCATGTCTGGGAGACACTGCTGCAGATGGAAGAAATACCGCAGGTCCAACTAAAGTTTTCTTGGAAAATAAAGATGGCCTTCCACAACTGTGGAATGTACCGTGTACAAAGGAACCTTCAGAGTCCTTCAGCAAAAAGCTCTGCATTGGTGAGTTTGTAGGAAGCCAAGCTAGGAGGAAAGATGGTGATTCTGGAGGGGAAAGATTAAAATGCAAAGAATTGTCATTCCGCAAGCTGCAGATCAAAGATTCCAGGATAGAAATGGAATTGAGGAAAGTAGCATCGGCAATGGAGGAAGCAGACCTGGATACAAGTGAGATACTGAGCAGCATTGAGGAGAGTGATGACACGGATGAAACCCTCACTTCTCTGCTCAATGAAATCGCCTTCCTCAACCAGCAGCTGAACGATGATGCTTCAGCCATGCCAGAGCTGCCCAGCGCCCTCAGCTCAGATTTCTCTCATAAAGATGCAGAAGCTCATCGGGGAACAGCCAGTGATCTCTCCGCTGCAGATGGGTCTTCCTTCCAGTTTGGCCATTTGGGAGGCAGTTTTAAGGACCTTTCTGAAGTTCCAGAAGGTGGTGGCTCTTTAAGCCCTCTCCTATTGCACCTGGAAGATGATGACCTTAGTGATGGGGACAAGAACTCTGGGGAGCCTTCGTCTGAGGCAGATGTCTTAAAGATAGTGATAGGTACTGAAGTGAAGAATCCACTTTCCAATCTGTCTGTAACCAGTGGTGGGAATGGCAAAACAGTAACAGCCTTGTCAGATGCCGCTAATGTGACTCCACCAGTTTTGCAAATGAAGACTAATCCTGAAGCCAGTAATGCTGACACGTCGTGGAGGCCCATGCCCAAGCTGGCACCACTTGGTTTAAAAGTGGCAAGTCTGCCAGTGGACTCGGAAGGGCAGAGTAATAAAGTGATGCCCTTACTGGCACCTGTAGTTGCAAAACTGGCACCTAGTGGGGTAAAAAATTCATTACCTACAACTCTTCAAGAAGGACAAGATAACAAAGTGATGCCCACCTTAGCACCTGTGGTTGCGAAGTTGAATACTACTGGGACCTTGCCTTCAAATTCAGCAGGCAACTAAGTGCAGATATTTTTTATCAGACTGGAACAGAGATCTAGAGCAGTGTGAGCCAGTGTCATTGTTCAGCAGCCTCCATTGTCTGCAACACTTGTTTTCTCTGTGGCATCAGCACTGTGTTCATCTGACGGGCAGGCCCCCATACTGACAAAATAAGTGTTGTGAAACTTAAGGCATGTTGATGTATTTTTACCTCACTGTTGTATTCTGGGTGTTCTCCTTCCTCTTCTCAAGACAAAAAAGATGATCTATAACCATTGCTGGGCAGATGGTATCCTTCCAGAATTGGGTTCTTCACAGAAATAGTTTGTCAAGGGACTGAGAAACTGAGGCTGTTGAAAGAGATTTTTTTCTCTCCCCAGTAGGGAAGCAGCTGTCATGTTGGGAAAAAAAATACTGATTATTTGTTTTTGTACCAGGCAAATTATCTATGCAGAAATGGCATTGTTCACATTTGCTTGTTTTAATATTTGTGGAATATGATAAATGTGCAGAAATCAGGCTGTAGTTACTCTCAAAGTTGATACTTAGAGCAGCAGAAGGGAAATCTGAGACTGCAGAGGACTGAAGTGAAAAGGCTTTTTCTTTGGTGCTAGATAGTTCTCTAGCAGAGACTTTTTAAGAGCTTCTGCACAGAAAATTTTAATAAACATTTACAGCTCTCACTACTTGGGGAAGAAAAATATGCTTCCCAATGTAATTGGAAGTAGGACAGTATGTTAACTTTAATAATACCGTCCTCACTTTCACCTCCTGCCCCCACACAATTACTTCCCCCTTTGATGCTTAGGACATCTGTAAGGAAAAATTGCAGAGAGTTGAAAGAAAATGTGGGCACCCTATTGCTATGTCTTTAAATACATTGCTGAAGTAGCTTGAGTGTTTTCCCAGGTCGTATTTTCTTTCCTCTGTCATTCTTCAAGATGTATGTGGTGGCTGGGAATGTTAATACCAAGTATTGCTTTGTGAAAACGCAGAATGCTTTCAGGAGTCTTGTAGCCTGGCATAAGTGAGCGAGGTGTACATGTGAATGTAAATATGAAAATATGTATATAGCTTTCCAAACCTTTCATTTCTTTATAAATTCAGGAAAGGTACTCAGAGGTTTCTCACTGCATTTGCACAAGCTGTGTATAGCAAAAAAGTCAACAAAAATGCTCATTACCAGGGAAATAGGGCAGTATTGAATCACAAGATGTATTTTTTATTCTTCTCTGCCAGTGCTTAGTCAATAACCTGTAGATGCTCTTCACTGTTCAACTGTTGGATGTGAGGGGCCTGCAGACTGTAAAGATATTTATATTTTTGTACACAATTTCTGTTTTCATAGTTTTCTTGACAAATGAAGTTTTCAGCCTCGGAGAGATGATTTGTTAATGAGTGTATACACAATCTTTTCCTATCAAGTTTGTAAATATAAGTTACGGTGCGCTTGGGGGGCTTCTTAACTGCTCCGAAAAGGTAAAAGAATGTTGCTGTGAGAATTGAAAATGATACAGAATTTGATGGTGCATTCTGTTTTATGTTTAGGAATGTAATTCCATGTCTTAACTGTTCCAGCAACAGCAGCTGGAATCACCCTCTGCCCTCCAAATTCCCCATCTTTGGTGATGCAGTAATCCGGGGATTTCATCCTTCCAGCACTGAGGCTGTGCAGTTGTTGTGAATGATGTTCTTCCACAGTTAGGGAGCAGTGTTTGTACAACCATACACCCTGTTCAGTATGCTGCATCTTCTGGATCCATGTCTAGATTAGATCAATCAGGGAATATACGTACCTTGGGTGTTTCCTCATCTTTTTGTTATTTATATTATGCCACAGAGGAGAGAAGCCCTTCAAGCTCAGTGTGTGTAAAGTTACTCCAGAGACTACGTAAAAAAGATTTTTCACCTGGCCATTCTAAACAGTGTGTTTTAAAGTAGTTGCATACAACTCTCTATTGCCTTTTGCATATTTACTATTCTAGTATTTCATCCAAGTCTCGCATTAGTGATTTGGAAAAGAGAGTTTAGGTCATTATGAGAGTCTTGCAGGGTGTTACAGTTGTTACTGACTGCCTTAGGAAAGGGGATTTACAACCCCAGTAAGTACTTAGACATACATTGCTTATTAAGGAATTTTAACCTTATTTTAAACTAGTAGCAATCTGGAGTAACTAAATTATTTTACTAGCACACATCAGACTTAAATATATTTACCTGGGAATCTGGTTCTGAGCATTCCAATAGGCTGAAGTTGCTTATTTCTTTAACTTGTGGCAGTTTGTTACTCCAGTAGTTTTCATTCCTCCTGTGTGAGAAACAGCAACAAGACTTGTGCTGTGATTACTTTTAAATTCCTAATCACTGACCCTTGTTTCTGCACCTCACCCTTTTATGGTTCCAAACAGCCAATTTTAATTAGCACCCAGAACTGTGTGCTCTGTGTGGGACAGAGAAGGCTATAACATGATAACCAATCACACATGATCTAAAAGAAATGCTGTACTTTTGAGGATGTTCTGTTCATTATCTGGTAGTGTAAAATTTCTGGATGTGAATTTACTGTTTGGCACTGGGCAGTAAAAAAAATTTTACTGGAGTAAAAATGTACTGTGTCAAGATGACAGCAAAACCTTTTGGTCCCTAAATGTTATTAGTAAATTAACTAAGAACAGCCCCCCAGTCTAGCTGTAAAAGGTGGCATTTGGTGCGGTTCCAAAAAAGATCTTTGATGGGTTCTACCAGCCAGCAAAGCATGTTTGAAATGCTCTTGGGTTTTGCTCGTTTCACTGTCTAGTGTCTGTAGCACAATATTTTGCTATGAATTTAAATACTGACTCTTTGCTCTTCCCTTAAGCTCCCAAACATTTTAAAAATTATATATGCTGTCATTTGAGGCAATAATCATAGAATATGTCACCTAATGAGAAGATTTTGGAAACAGGAGAACCAAGGAAACCCCCTGCAAGGCGCACGCGCTCGCTAGACCAAGAGACCTGGAGATTTTCTTTGTTTTTTTACACATCTGTAAATAGACTGGAATGTTTTTAAGAATATAATGAAATGTCAGATTTAGCTTTTTTCCTTTTATATATTAAAATATATCTTTCCCTCTTTTTTGCTTTTGAAAAATGGATATTTTTGTAGAAATCTAACAGTACAAGACTCTTACCTGTATGTGAGGGACAAAGTGTAAAACTAAAATAAACCAATCAAGGTCAACTAGAAACTGGCTTTGAAAGTTTGTTCCAGGGAGAGAGAGGGAGCAGAAATGATGTGATAGTGTGCTGTTGGTGGCACGTGGCATTGGACCTGAGCAAGTGACACGCGAATGCTCTGAGGCAAAAGTTTTGGCAGCGCAAACATCATCTGGGTTTTGGTTCAAGTGATAAGACAGCTCAGGGATTTCTCCCTTTAGTCTTAGCAGTATGCAGGAAGTGTCATAGCTTGTAAGAGGGGATTTTGACTTGCTGAGTGCAGGAGAGGTACCAAAGGGACTTTATTTTCGATGAGATGCATCCTTAGCAGGAAGCCAAGGGGGTTGACATTCAATCATGGCATAAAAAGAAAAAAAAACCCCGAGAGCTGAGAGATTAAGCCCGCAGAAAAGCATTCTCCAGATTCCTTACCCCAAGCCTGGGTTTCTCCTTTGTATATGTTTTCTTTAGAGAAGTTGAAACGAGGGCTGTCCTAATGGGAACAGGTTTGCAGATCTGTCTTCAAGTGCAGTGTCAGAGGAGAGAAGCTTTTTAAAAAGAAATAGATAAAATGCCTGTAACGAGTGGCTGTCTATTGCTTCCATATGCAGTAAAATGGAAGATAACACACTTGCAAGTATGGGGGGGTTCATTTGGGGTTTGGTTTGGTTTTTGTGGTGTTTTGTTGTTTTTATTTTTGTTTTGTTTGGGGTTTGTTTGTTTGTTTTGTTGTTTTTTGTTGATTTTTGTTGTTCGGTTGGGGGGTTTTTTTGGGTGGTATTTTTTTCTTTGTTATGTAGTAAATGTCTACAAATGAGAAGTTAGTCTTACAGACCTGAGAAGAGAAAATACAATGAAGAGACACACTGCACATGAGGGTAAGCAATTGACTGAAGATGTGTCACAGAATTTATTTTTATTTAAAGAGGAACATCAGACCTCACAGGAAAGAATGAATCGAAATGGTTGACACAGTCAATGTATTTTTTAAAATTTCTCATGAAACCCTTCAGCAAGGCCTCATCCTATTACTCCTTATTTTGAAGGCTAAAGTTACTTCTTGGAATAGAAAGAAATATAAGCATGAAGTATATCCAGTCAGGCTTGCAATGGAAAGAACTTTCCAATAGAGGCCAACAATCGGCGCTGGGGATCTGTGTTTTCCAGCATATTCATTGTGTTCTTGGAGATGCAGATGGTGGTACAAATAAACTCTGTTGACAATGAAGAGTTACAGGGAGCCTGTGCAATAACTGATGCTAAAGCCAGATTTCAGTCTATAAATGCAATCCAAAAATGTGACACACGAATGCTCGAATGTAGGACCAGTTTGTGCATAATTAGCAGTGAATGGAATCTAAATTAATTACTGTCATTTGGGGTCAGGGTAGTGGAGGAATTGTAATGCCATTTGTTGTCACTTAAGCTCAGTGCCTCATCTTTCTGCCCTTTTAACTGCTGCTGCAGACCAGGAAGATACCATTACACCACGGTGTACTTGGCTGTTCTGTTCATTTGGATTTTGTGTTGCCTCAGCTCACACTTCAGTTGTCCATCTTGTGTCTCTTGGGAGTTGGAGGTGTGTGACAGGGGAGAGCTTTTCATTCTGTCAACAGAATTGTACCCCCAGAAGGATTTAGTCTCCATGTGTCTGAGTCTTTTCTGATGAAGAGGAAAGCCTCAGTGTGTCCTCCTGACCAGCCACCTGGACCTTGCGGGCTGCCAGGACAAACCTCCCGTGGGGCTGCCAGGACAAACCTCCCGTGCAGTGCTTGAAGCAGCTGGAAAGCCCTTTGCCCCAGGCTTCCAGCCACACAGCCTCCCACAAGCTCATCAGCATGAGCCTATCCCAATGCCAGTGAAGCCTTCGGGACCTATGGCTGTGTCTGTCTAATCCAATTATATATCCAGCCCAGCAGCCTGGGCTGTGTTGGTGTGTTCGGGAATGTCCCTGCTGTCCCCTGTTTTGGTGGGGCCGCTCTCCCTTGCTGCCAGCACAGTTCCTGTGACACAAAGCGCAAAGACCTCCCCTTGCTTTAATGGTGGTCGCTTACTTGGTTCATCTTGCTCTTGTGAGGGTTCCCTGTTTATTGTAGGGCTGTCAGCATACAGAACTGTGGTGCCTCGAAGTTACAGCTGTTGCACCTGACTCTCTAGTGGAAAGCAGATGCTGGAAATCAGAGTGGAGGGACTTGAACCCGAAGGCAACATTTCACCCCGCTGTCTCCGCATCCCTCACTCCTCAGCTCTCAGCATGCGAGTTGCTGCCGGGCGGAGCAGGATCCCTGCCTGTATAAGATGTGGATGTGATGGGGATGTATCAATGGGCAGTCACAGCTACATGGGTGTGAGCAGGGAGGGCTGCTGTGCTGCCAAGAGCAGGGCTCAGTCTCTCTGCCAGCCTGCTGGGACCAGCTCCGAGGAGGAGGAGACAGGCTTTCCTGCTGCCTTTGACTTCTTTCCCATCCCTGGCGAGCGCAGGGCTCCCTGTAGTTCCCCCGCGTGGCGCAGAGCGGTGCCCCTGGCAAGTACCGCACCGCGCTGTGCCTCGTGGGCTGAAACCAGGCAATTAAATAGCAGCTAAAAAAAGATACGCAGACATAAGCTGTGTGCCATTTTTAGCGGCTTTCAGCACCGATTAACTCCTTCGACAACAGCTGTATGAAACAGCCTGCCCAGCTCTTCCCGGTCTGTCCCTCTGGTCAAACCCCGGGTCTGCTGGGGCAGGGCTGTGGCTGCCCCCAGCAAAGCAGCAAAACCTGCGGATGTGCAGCTCTTCCCTGGCTTCTCCAGTGCACGGGGCTGTAGGGCACGAAGCTTCTGGGCAAGGTCTGTAGGCTCTCGTGGGTCTGCAGAGCTTACACAAGCAGTGGGCTCTAGTTTGCAGCTGAGGCTACTGAGCACTGCAAGGATATAAAACTCTTTATGCCCCTGAGGTGCCACTGGACCTGGAAAATGGGCTTTGGATCTCTAGACTTTGGGATCCAGTGACCTGTGATTGCTATTAGACAAAAATTGTAAAATAACCCCAGTGTAAATACCAATCATCTTAAAAAAAAGAGGCCAGAGTTTGTTTTTTAAATTGTGCTGGAACCAATCTACATAAAAAACCATGAGGGAGGATGAATGCGTGACACAAGCTCGCTGGTTTATGGAATAGCACAGTGTGTTTTCAGCCCGTGGGGATGGGATGACTGATGACCCCCGCCCTTCTTCTGGACCTTCTGCAGTGTGAAAATAATGATCAAGACTTGTTTGATTTGTAGCTACTCGACTGTTCTGTTTAACAAGAAGCCCGTTAGCAGGACAATAAGAGCTTTACAGGTGTTTTTAGGACAGCACAGCACTGTCCACTGAACTGTCCACTGAACTGCTGTTGCAGCAGCACGTGCCGCTGTAGCCTCTGTTTCAGTGCCTGGCCAGGATTTCCTGCAGCAGCGAGAGGAGAAGGGTGGGTCTGTGCTGGAGCTGACTGAGTAGTTTGGCAGAAGCAATGGGGGAAGCTGCTGCCAGCTCTTGCACCACCCATCCCTTGCTGCCTTAGTGCCCTGTGTGCCAGACCCTCTTGCAGGAGCTGCACAAGCTGCTCCTGGCCTGAGGGGCAGGTGCTCTTCTTTCTCCGCTTCTTCCACCAGTCCTTCTGCCTTCTCTGGCCTGGACCTCTGAGCCTCATCCTCTGTGTAAGGAAAAGGGGCTTAGACCCTGCTGCTTCCCGCACTGCACCCTGGCCTGCCATGACACACACCAGCACCTCAAATCCAGGCCTGTGGCTACTCTCCCCTTCTGGCACCAAGGCAACTGCTAAGCACATGATGGGTTTTCTCTTCTGAAGAGCAGCAGTGTCACGCCAATCCCTCTCTTTTCTCTTCTGCTTCCCTCTGGCTCACCCTGCCCTCTGCATGGCTGAGGGCTTGCTAGCTGTACTGTTCTATTCACGAAAACATGTTCTAGCCTCAGGTGTCCTAAAACAGCAATAAAATTTTTAAAGAGATCCTGGAATTCCTTGCTGAGTTTTTCTCTCTAAGGAAAAACCTCAGTGGAGACAAGGTGTCTGGTTTCTTTTGGTATCCGATGAAGGCCAGAGCTGTTTGTGTAAACAGCAGCTAAAGGTGCCTCTTCCTGCAGGAGCTGCTTGTTGCTTGGCATGGGTGAAGCTGTGCTGTCCTGGGCCACGAGCCCTTGGCCTCCATGGCCCCATGGGGGCACAGCTCTTGGTTAGACAGCCTTGTCTATCCCTGCCTAAGCCTGAGGCACAGGCAGCGCTGAGCTTTGAAAAGGTGTGAGCTAATGCTGTGCCTTATTTCAGAGATGTGCTGGACCTGGATGTTACTATAAAATGTTATGTAGCTAGAGTAAAACATGATTTGATCAACCTTTAGTGTCCCTTTGGGGCCTGGCTGGAGCTACATTTGTGTACTCAGCCTTGGGAAGGCAGCAGGGCCTGGAGAAGGTTCCCCCTGCCTGGGCAGCCCTGTGTGGGAGCAGGACACTGGGATGGGGGCTGGTGGGAGCCCCACAGCACCTGCCCCTTGGATTGGGTGGGGGCAGCTGCTGGCTTGGCCAGGGCTGGCTGGGTTTGGGGTGTGTGGGAGGTGGTGGTGTGGCCTCTCTGATGGGGAGACAGGTTATGGGGCTGGATAACTTCAGATGGGCCAAGCTTCAGCAGACTTCAAACACATGTGAAGGTTTCCACATATGAGATGGATAACACAGCAGTACAATTTTCCTGCTCTGCTTATTTTAATACCTTTTTTAATGGTGTAGATCTGAGGTGATCATGTTTTAACTTCTGTTAAGGTGACTGGCTATAAAAGCACGACAGAAAAAGAAGGTGCTGGCAAACCTTTTGCAATAACAATGATTAACTCCTGCTCCCCAAGCAGTGTCTGCACTTCTAGATTAAAATGGCTACGTGGATTTAAAAAATGGCTCAATCAGACTTGCAGCTTGTGGCTGCTTTTGCAAAGATTTGAATTGGCTTCCTCAGCTTTTGAATGTCCATGGCAAAAACATCTCACCCCGCAAAAGTTTTGTGGCTCTGACATGGGGCAATCAACTTGAACTGGGAGGCTTAGTCTTCAGGAAGAAATTTTAATAAATGGCTCCCACCAAGCGAGCTGAACTGATGGCAGCCACAGTGGGAATTGTTACTACTGTGCTCTAGTGTAGACAAGGCCTCATTGTCTGGCTTTGATGGGGAAAATGTCCAGTTTCACAAAGTTTGCTGAGCAAGGAAGAAAATAATTATATTGCAGATCAGCTTACAAAGGGAACATTCATATTTGAAAGAAAACTTGATTTTCATAGGGTGAGGAAGAAAAGCATAACTGCCAAAGGAAAGAGCCAGCAGTGTTGGTGACCTACTAAAATTGCCTCAAGTCAGAAGTTACTCCTGGCTGAAGGTGGGTCCCAGAGGGCTGGATCCTTGACTCTAGCTGAGAAGCAGACAGCACAAGTGGGAAGTGTGCAGCAAACCAAGCAGTCCTCTGCCTCTGAAGGTGCTCTGTGCTGCCGGCACCTGGGTGCGAGGTGGACGTGGCAGAGAGCAGAGCCCTTGTGTGGCTGGGCACAGAGCTGGTGCTGCAGCTGCATCGCCTCAGGCCCCAGTGCTCTCGTGTCTCCAAGCTCCCCCATGGGCACTGCCAGGGCAGAAGCTGTGGTAGTCCCACATCCTCATCCTCTGCCTGCTGTCTCAGGAGCCTGCAGGAGCTTCAGGCAGGCCAGCACGGTGTGTCCTCCATGGGTCATGCAGCCCTGCCGCCACCCCCGGGAGCGTGACTGGCCACAGCAGCGCCACTGCCTCGAGTCTGCCCAACTCCAGTTTTCAACTCTCAGTTACTGCAGCTGAGATTTCATTTGCAGTATTTGAGCAAAACATTGGAAGTGTTTCGCTTCATGTGCTTTTATTTAGGAAGACCACAGGGCAAATGGTGAAGGAATATGCTTTACAGCACTGGGCTGGCTGTACTGAGCCACATGCAGCTGGCCCTGGCTGCTGACTGGCTGCCTCCCATTGGCACTGGGAGTATTTGCTGAAGCCATTTGGTTGTCTCCCCAAGGGGGAGGATGTAATTATCTTCTTTTTGCAAGATGGCATGTAATTTTCTCTTCACTATCTTAAAAAAAAAATTTAAACAGAAGCAGAAATGAACTGTGCAACAAGCTGATAACCTATTAATTCTTTCATTAGATTGAAAGCAAAACTCAAATGAATCTAGTGCTATAAATCTCGGGGGTTTCATGAGCATTTCTCTCAAGGAAGTGTGCACTCTTCTCTTTGCAGGAAGCTGCAACACCAGCAGAAACCCAGTTTGTTGTCATGGCAATGTCAGTAGTTGCCTTCTCTGTGTGCCAAATCATAGGCACTCATAGGATCATAGGAAAATTCACATAGGAAAGGCCTTCTGGAGATCTGTAGTCCAGCCCCCTGCCCAGGACAGGGGCAGTCATGAGATCAAACCAGGCTGGTCAGGTCTTTCTCCATCCAGGACTTAAAAACCTCAAGGGATGGAGAAAGTGCCTCTTCCTGGGCAACATTTCTAGGCTGTTGCTACCAGCCTTCTAGCCTTCCTAATTCTAGTCATTCTGAGAATAATATTTGGGTTTGCTGTGACTTTGGTAATTAGTCACCGTGTTTTCTATTTTTCACCACCGTGAGAGTGTGATCTGGCTATACTTTTATATTTCTCTCTCAGTCAGTCGTCCTGCCAGATGACTAATGGGCTGTGTTTTCTTGTATTTGACATTTGTTTTCTGCCCACATTGGCACGGCTTAAGGAAAG
This sequence comes from Rhagologus leucostigma, assembly GCA_013397725.1. NCBI lineage: Eukaryota > Metazoa > Chordata > Aves > Passeriformes > Rhagologus > Rhagologus leucostigma. Next base: position 352,228 of record VZTD01005548.1, on the reverse strand, counting down.
CATCCCTAGTCAGACCTGTATTTGTGCATTAGCAATGGGAACAAATGCATCCATCCATACAAGTTAAACGTGCGCTTGAGTGCTCTTCAGATAGACTTACAAGCACGCAAATGCTGCCATTAATCCCAGTCCTTCCTATTACTTGTAATCTATGTAAAGTGTGCTGGACTAAAGAAAGGAGAGAGCGTGTGTGTTTGTGTGTGTCCTTGTCCTGAAGGGCACCCTCTTGCCAACTCTCTTTTAACAGGATTGTTTCACGAGTTTTGTGTTTCACTCTCCTCCTGCTGGTATCGTATTTAGTATACCACGTCCTGTCCAAGGACCGACTGCTGTCCAAGGTTTGTCTTGTTTAATTGAATTATTGTTGCCATGGGGAGTGGAAAGGTCAGATTTTGTTCTGCATGGTGAATTTTGCAAGCCAAGGTATGTTACAGAGGAAGGGGGAAACCTGGATCTCAGAGTCTGTGTCAAGGAGCAAGAGGTTAAACAGAAAGGATTTAAAGAGCGGTTTATGGTAATTTGTTGCCCTACTTCCTGAGGAAATTAAGTTGGAGCTGGGTACAAAATTTAGGCTTATTGGAAAACCCCAGTTCCACAACCCAGTGCCACAGCTCTTGTTGTGCTCATCTCCATGTCGTCTCCCTGCTTGCTGGACAGTCTCCCCTGGGGCTGAGTCGTGCTTTGCCTGTAACACCTACTGAAGTCCTCTCAGAGCCTTTCTAGAGAACCAAGCACAAGCAAAGGGACTGACACTGACTGCATACTCCTAGGCAGGGCTGGGCAGGATACTGGCAGTGGGTCAGGAAAACTACAAATAGATGCAGTGCCAGCATTTCTGGTATTTGGTTTCCAAACAGCATGACATGTAGTTTGCATTTCATTCCCTGTGCATTCCTCCAGCATCTCTGAGGTGAAAGGATGGAGCTTGGTGTTCAGGGATGCCACAGTGCTAACCGCTATTCTACAAGGCTCTGTAAGAACCCCTGTGGGCCTCGGTACTGACCTCTGTGCCAACCCGGCATATGGACCCTGACATGGTCCTGCCTGCAGGAGGGGGACACAGAGATGGGCACCCCACTGGGAAGCAGCAGAACATCTCTGCAGGAGGATCTGGAACACAACAGGAAGTTTTGGGAAAAAGCTCTCTCGCAAGGTTTTGTTTGGATGTTTTCTTTTGTCTTTTAAGGATGTGAAAGGTGAAAAGTAGTGCAAGTAAATGAAACATTAAGGAGATGTTCTCCTCCAAGCAGGAGCTCATGAGAACGGATGGGGAAACTGAGGCAAAAAGCAGTGCCTGAAACCCGTCCAGCTGAGTATTGCCCAACAGCATGAGAGATTGAGTGGGGTAACTTGAATGCTCTGTTGCATTTGATTTTCCAGTATTCACACTTCAGACCTCATGGGGAGGGCAGGGTTGTGACATGAGAGGAAATTTAAAACATCATCACCATGCTAAGTGTGACTGTGGGAGACAAAGCGAGCAGCTGCGAAAACTGATACAAATGGGTGGGTTTCATGGCTTACAATATAACGCTTTGGCATCACTTGCCATCAGAGGGACTTTCATACTTGCTTGCTCACAGTTTTGCTCTAGGTCTTTAATTTTGCTAACAGTAGTAATAATAAAAGGCATCTGTGGAGGCTGTACAGCACAGTCAAGCTGTAAGATCTGCCATGCCCTGTTTTTCTCAGGGCAAAATCCAAAGCTGCCTGAGTTCTGGTTTACATTGTCAGCTTGCTGCAGAGCACCAAGAGCAAGACTAACTCCAGCCAGGGCACTGCCTGCTTTGGGCTTGCAGAAGATATTCACGCTGCATTGTTCTTATTAATTACAGCTTTCTGGAAACATAAGGCATGGGATGGAGGAAAATGAAACAAACAGGCTTATTTAGGTCAATTACAAAAGTACGGGCTAATTGCAAACAAAGTGGTAAAACAGGAGCAGTCGAGGCTTGGAGGAAAACAATGTGAACAGTGACCTACATACTCTTGGGGAGTGGGAGGAGGTTAGACAGCAGGCCATTGGGAACACCAGCTCAGCAGAGTGGGGTTTGCAAGCATCTCTGCTTTCAGGTCCCTGGGCCAGGGCCAGCCTGTGTGCTGAGTGCCATCCGTGCAGCCTGTGCAGAGCTGGCCTAAACGCACAAGAACATTCAGGGAGACATCAGCCAAGCGATGCAGTGGCATTGTTCCCGTGTAATGTTTAGCCCCATAGAAAGCTGCAAGGTCTCTTCTGTGAGGGCAGAACCCGGAAAATAACAGCCTCCCTGCTTTCCGTTGTAGAACAGTCTGGGAGTGAAGATGGTGTAAGTTTGTATGCTCTTGCTTATGCTGCCAGAGGGAGGACAAGTGAAGGACAATCAGTTGCTTAGACACATGCTGAAAAACCTATCTTGTGATACCTTTCTGTGCCTGTAACAGTAAGGAGCTCTCTCTAACCTAACCTGGCCCAACATAACATAGCCCAACCCAACCCTTCTACAGTGAACAGGCCTCTGGCTGATCTTGGAGCAGTCAAGCAGCAGCTCTCAGGCTCTGCTCAGTGAGCTCTTGCAAGTGCTTTTAAGACATTTGTGGAAAGTAGCTCTTCTCGACTACCTTTCACAAACCCCTTAAGCCCACTGCCAACAAGACGAAGTTTGTAGATGTTTGCACCCCCACTCACTGCAAAAGGTTTATGGGCCCAAAACTGGGAAAGGTATAAAGTGACTGCTCTAAGGGAAGCCTTTATCATTCCTCACAGAGTTCAATGGTAATTTCATCCTGTGGTATGTATTTCCAGAGAGCAGTAATTAGGGAGAACAATGGAACACAAATAACTCCTACAAAAGGGAACAAGGATTTGCCATCCCTTATTTAAGTACCAGCTCAGTCAAATGCTTTCCTATCATGTGGTTTTCAGCTCTGGAGTCCCCTTGCAAGTAGGAGTATCCAACATCCAATCTCTGTGTGCCTGCCAGCCCTGGCACCTATCCAGTCAATGAGAGACAGCCTTCTCCTATCTGCATGGTGCTGCTCTTGTCTCTACCCACATCTAAGGTCACAGATAACTATGCTCTAAAAATGACAGAGTTCCTACAACGCTAGAGTCCCATCGTGGGCTTTTGAGACTGTCAAACCATTTGGTCCTGTGTGTAAATGGGGCCAGACTCTCTTAGATATAGGCTTGAAAGGACCCTTGTGGATTAGCCTGGGTAACATGTCGTGGCTTGTCTGACCAGCCAAAGCTGCGATGGTGGCAAGTTCACCGGCCCCAGGCAGTGTCCAGGCTGAGTTTTGACTCAGTACTTGATGTATATCCTCCCTCATAACCTCCATGTAGCCAGCAGGAAGCACAACATGTTTACCTTCAGCAGCTACCGCATAGCATTCTGATCCCCTGCCACTGAAAAATGGACAACAAAGACAGGTCCTGCTTCTGGTGGAAATTTAATAGGGTTGTAACATCATTTATCTCCCTCCACAAGCTGGCTAATGCACAGATGTTAGGGCCAGGCCACAGCTAGTGGGGATAGGTGTTCACACAACTAGCGTTGTACTAGTGGAGAGACTGGAACAGAACTAGTGGTGGCTGTGGTCTTGCTCTCGGGGATCCACTGGCCCCTGCAGTGCCCTGCCAGGCTTGTCTGCCCCTGTAGCACTTAGGAGCTGGTGAGGCTCTCCTGAGGACCTTTCACCACACATGCTGCCCAAGGTGGCTGCGGGAAGTCCAGCAGCCATTCCTCCAGGCTTCAGTCAGCTGGCACAGGTTTTTTTTATCAATCACATCTGCCATGCCACAGCAGGCTTGGAAGCACACCTCACTGCACACCGGATGCCCACGTGCCTCAGGCACCAGGTGAGTCAGAACACAGCCTTGCTTTGACAGCTGAATGGACACTTGTGTGCACTTTGCTAATTAGGTTAAAAATAGTTTTAACTGAGGGCACGGGTTTTGTTGATCCCTTGAAATACAGGAGTGAGACAGAAGCAGGCTAGTTCACCTGTTATAATAGCAGAGTCAAAATTTAAATGGATTTGTAATTTTTTCCTTTATTTTAGGGGACATTCTTCTAATTCAGAAAAAAAGTGAGTGTAGCTGAGCCTGGGATTTCCAAGTACATCCGTGCACACTTTGTCTTATTACAGAAATTATCAATCCTTAGTGGACACAAGCCTTTTCTAAGCAGTAACTTTCTATCTTCAGCTGGACTTTCTATACTGCACATTTTGTTTGTACTCCCCATGGTTTCTCTTTATCAGCACAATTTCCTGGCAACCAGCTGAATGGCATTCATGCATGTATATTTTTCTTTTTTTAAAGCACAGCCAGGATCTATGATATAAGCATATTCTCTCTGGATGCATTATGAACCATAGATGTCTGCATGAGTTTTCCACGGGAACACATGAAGAAAAGATCCTGTGTAACTGCTGGCTGAATTCTAAACATTCCAAGTCAGGTACCAAGAGCCTGATAAAAAGACCTAAGCTATGGTTGGAAACAATTTCCAGAAACTCGTTCTGCTTATCCCTTGTAGCTGTAGCAATAAATGAGAGAGAGGAAGGGACAAAGCTCACTGCCAGAAAACAAGTCAACAAAAGAAACTAACTCTGTTTGAGTTTCATCACCTGATATGCTGTACATTGAGCTTTGGAGGCCTCTGTGTGTCCAGAAAAGAATTCTCAGCGCATTTTGCCAGGGCAAATTCGTATCTAATTAAGAGGTTAATAATGAAATTATAATTAAGTTCACAGTCATTTTCATAGTTGGAGAAAAGTAAAATGTGAAATGCCCTCTATATACTGTCTGGTAACTGCTTTTCTTCTCTTACCCTCTACCTGTCTAGGTATTTTTATTCTGGACTAGACCAAAGCTGTTTATCTTTCCTCCTCCACCCTCTCTCCACATCTGAGTGCCTGCTGTTCACTGTTCTAACAAGAAGACATCAGGAGGAAAAAGGCATAATGACCCTTCTGAATCAACATCCTGTGAGGCTGAAATGATAGTCATTATCCTAACTGGAAAGCAGTGCTATGGTCCTTTGGAGGTTGGAGGGTAGGCAGCTCTTACAGAAGAAGATCAAATGCTCTTCTTTCACAGAGTTTAAAGCTTGTGGGAAAAACGTGTTCTGTGCTCTTCACTTGGCCTGAAAGCTGCTCAGGAACATAGCAGTGAGGGTGTGGAGCAAATTGTCTGTCCCCACTATTTTTGCAGGCACATGTGAAGCAAGGTCATCCCATCCCCTAAGCTGTGTGGGAGCTATGAATCTGCATGAGAGTGACGCTGATCCCCGACTAACTCACCTGGTCGCTGAGCTGGCCTCAATTGCTCATGCTGGCTTCCACAGCTTCCAGTTTGGAGCTCCGTCTAGTACCAGGAGAGCAGGTCAGCTCCAGCAGATCGGTGCCTGAAAAAATTAAATCCTTTCTCAGATCTGTTTATCTGACTAAGAAAACAAATTAAAAACGGCAAAACCCCAAGATGATCAAGCTACCACCCAGGGGCTTGGCTGTGGTGTGGTATCAGCACATCAGGGTTTCAGAGGCACAGAGCACCTTGCAGCCCCCGTCACACAGGGAGCTTGGGAAGCACTCAGTGGATGCAGTCATGGGATACATCTGCCCTCAGCACATCAGCACAGCTGGCTGGAGACTCACCCCATGTTCCCTGCCTGGCCATAGGTAGTGAGAAGAGCTTTGTAAGGAGAACAAGTTCAAGGAAAGGTTTCATATTACACTGAGAGGGCTTATGTAGCATTTCTGCTCTGTTGCTTTGTGTCTTCTTCTACGTGCTTTTTTTTTAACATCATATTTTTAACTAGGAAAATAATTTTTTTAAAATCACTTCCAAAATGTTCCTTTTGCTTGGAGTCCTACAGGATTACAGAACTATCACAAATGCTATTTCTTAGAAAAGCACAGAGGATTTCTGCAACAGAGAATAACATTTTCAGATACTTCATTACCTAGTGCTTAAAAATATGGCATTTAATTTGTTGAGGCATCTGTTCTTTCATTACTTAAGGCATCCCTCGGAAGACTTCTTTAAGAACACATCATTCAAGACCAAATGCTGGAAATGGCAAAGATAAATGACATAATTTATTCATGGTACATTATTCTTTCTGTCAGGGAAGAATTCATGACCTGTAGAGTGAAGCTGAAAGTCCTGTTGCTTTTGGTTATCATTAACTGATCTCAGTCAAGGCGCTGCCCTGTGGAGATGAGCGCTACAGGAACATACCGTTAAAATACAAGCCTTGTTCAGAAATAAAGGTAATCTGTGAGGAGGCAATAATGGCACAACAAAAGAAACAGCAGCAATCGCTGGGGTGGGTGAGCACAGAGTGAAGTGCTTGCCCCCGCACAAGCAACACACACACCTTTAATGAGCTTCAACACAATGGCCAGCAGATTACCAGCTTGATCGCTGCCATGGGAGAGCTTATTTTGGACACCACGAGCAAGAGCAACATCAGGAGGCTTGTCATGGAGCAGCAGGTTTACTAATTGCTTCTAGACATGCCACTGGATGAAAAGCAGTTTCTCCACTTCAAGTGGTTTGGTATTTATTGGAGAATAGGGTTGGGAGAACAGATGTCATGCAGGACAGCATCATCTACTCTGGTTTCACTCCAGCTAAAGCTCCAGCAGTTGTAGAGTCAGTGCAAGAGTTTTGCACTAATCTTTCATAAATTTGATATTACAATTGGAAAATCATATACCTCTTAACAATGAAACAGGTGTGTGGTAAGACTTATACTGCAATACCTAGAAGAAACTGGTGTTTCCTGCCTGTTTCCCTTTTGTATTATTGAGATCAAAGAAAAAAAGAGCAAGTGTTTTTATTAATGAAACTATAGAAAAAGTTTCTTTAAAAACCACTGGCAAAATCTTTCTCTTTAGGACAAACTGAAGAAACCGTAACATTTCATGTTGCTTCAGAAATAACTGGAAAGGTAGTATGCTTTAGTCGGAAAATCAGAAAGATCCATTCCCTGTCCCAGTTCCTTTTCAGTGAATTTTGAAGTCCAGTGATGTTTCAGAGTTAGCCTGTCTCTTCAGTCGCTTCACAGACACAAAGAATTGTAATCACAAATCACATTATGCTGTGCTCAGCTTCCAACAAAAGAGGAACAATTCTAGTTGCTTTTAAACAGCATCTCCCAAGCATACATCTCAGCTGTCCTTTGTTTTCAAAGACATCCCTCAGTTCTTTCTCAAATGTATGCATGTTTCTCCCAAACGTGATGACTCTGATGTTTTAGTGTTGAACAGCAGAAATTTAAGAACTACTGACTATATTTTTTTTCCTGTGCAGTGCCAGAGCCCAGTCCTGTACAGGCTGGTGCACATTTCAAACTCCATATCCACTGTGAGTAGTTCCACTCACTAGAACTGATAGCCTGGATAAAACTAAGCATATGTGTAAATCTTCATAGAAAAGGGATTCTATTTTTGCTGCAGCAGCAGGTATGGTTTCCTTCCTGAGTTTCTCCTCACCCTTAGCAAAAAGACACTGTTATTGAGCAATAGGACAAAAGGTTTGGTAGGAATGGACAATATTCACATTTTCTAAAAGAATAATTTTCTTACGTGCCACCTCTTGGGTTGCAGACCATGTCTGTGGCTGAAAGCTAAGACACCTATATGATTCCATGACTCTATACATACACTCTTAGCTCCATGGACTTAAATTACTTTTATTTTAAGAACAATTGCAACATTACCAACTCCTGCAGTTTTACTGTAAATCTCACAAAATTCGATATCTTTCAAAAAGCCGTAGTTCCCAGAACCTTATGACATTTTGACACAGCAACAAGTATGGATTTCTCTATGGCACGTGTATCAAAACAAAAGCTATCAAAGGTTAGGCACTGACATTTTAAATTCACTTCCTGCAAGTTACCAATAGAAATTAAAAGGATGTCCCGTTATGCCTCTGGGTGTTTTCATCAATTTATGCAGGTTTCTGACCAGACAAACCTTAAGATCCTAGTCCTGCAAGCCCTTGTGCCTGCTCACAATCCCACTTGGAATGCAAACAAACTTTTCCTGAAATTCCGGTGGTGCAGGTTCACACAGCCACAAGCTATAATGGTGGCAGCGTGCTGGCCACAATGGGGAAGACCATAACCCATGTGTGTCATTTGTCCTGGTAAATCTCTGCCTGAACTTCAGCAAATTTTCATGGCGTGTATTTTTGGAAGGATCATCTCCAATTGCTGAGTAATCTGGGTTTGAATTATCACTGAAGACAAGGCAGTCACCAAAGACAGGAAAGGGAGCAGGTCACCCACAGTAGGCAATAGGAAGCCAGAAAGACACCCCAAGGACATAGGACAAATTGCAATAAATGGCAGGGCATGTTAAGGAAGAGGGAGCTAGCAGGACTTTTCCATGCTATGAAAGGCGGGTTTCCTTTCCCCCCTTTAGGGCTGTGGTGTGACCAGTGTCGATATGCACAGTCTCTCTGAACTGAGAGAGAGAACTACATCCTAAATGTATGCCGTCTGACAGCAATTCAGCCTTGCTGGCTTGTGAAATCTGCCTCCCCATCTCCTCTCATGTGGTTAGTAGCTGCTGCGGCATGGTAGGGCAGCTGTCTCTCTTTCCACTTGGGAAGCACAGGAATTAGCATAGTGGCTTCCGAACTTTTCCACAGGGAACAGGTATTAGACAGCTCCAGGGCAAAACCCTCTTGCTGGCCTGACGTATATTTGCTTCTAGGCTCTCACCTGCTAGGAGCCAGCACACAAATGTCCAAATTTCTGATTCCATGGGAGTCTTGATGTGCCAGTGGGCTGCCAGCCTCCTAGCAAAAACTTTGAAGAGCTGAGGAGAGAAGGAGCTCCAGTACTTCATCATAGATGGAAATCTATGCAGTGGGGCCCTACCATGCCATTGTATGGTTGTGGACTCCTGTGGTCATCCAGGAATACTCAGTTCGGCTGCTTATGGGTTTAGCTTTGCCAGCAGCCTCCACACCACCATTGTAGCCCCAGTAAAAGATCCACACATCAGATGTGAAGTGTCGGCCATCCCACACTGTGGGGGCACAAGCTGACATCCTCTGTCCCCTCTCCCACCCCAGAGCAGCAGGGTTACACAGTCCCACAGTCCCCTTCCCTGATGCTTCCCCACAGGGCTCTTGTTGTGGCACAGGCAGGATGCGGTGACAAGCCAGGAATGGCCAGGCAGGTGTGTGGGGCAGTCAGGACACTGTGACACTCCCAGCGACAGCAACACCCTCAGGCACGGTGTGACAACCCACCCTGAAGGGGTAGGAAGCACCCAAAATTTGTAAATGCTTGTGGTCGAAAGAACAACAAAAGTCAGAGGGTCCACAAATAGTGCGGCTGAATTGTAGACACACTAATTTGCACCAACAATTCAACTCGTTTGAGAGACCATGATGGGTTAAATGACATTTGTTGTAGTCCTACCTCTCGTCTTATGTATGGGACAATTTTCCAAATTTCTGGTGTCACTGTCCAAGGGATGCTCCCTATTTGCTTAGCTGTTGTTGGTGGTGTCAGGGCAAGTGTAGTTTGGTTATTCTTGGGAACTATTATATTAAGTTTGGATGTTAAGCCAAGCCGCGTTCCATTTTGCCAGAGACACTACAATAAAAGGTTAAACCACGGTAAAGATGGACAGGGTTACAGGGCACGATGGAGGTGGGGGGCGCAACCATGGGCCCTGAGGGGCGGCGGGCACGGCAGGACGGTTCTCTTACGTGCCTTTGACCTTCCCCTCGGTCTCACTTGGCTCGTGTGTGGGAGACGCGCCCTCGGGTCCCCCATTAGAGCACGCCAGAGCTCGACCAGGGCCGGCGGCGCCCCCGGGCACAGCCCGGCACGGCCGCCCCACGCGCGTCCCGGGCGGCGCCGCC